>NC_061159.1:54503993-54792280 GCF_022113875.1 Hydra vulgaris
CTCTTTTTCTAAAAATCATAAAGTATACTCTTTATTTTAAAACTACTGATTTAAAAAATTTATTTCTGTGAAATGAACTATAAAAAACGCCGTGGATAAAATACCGAAAGTCTTAACTTTCTTTTAGCGCGTTTATTGGTTGCTAAAGGTCACGTGTAAAACAAATCTCGTTTTTATATAGAGCTTTATATAAAGACTTTCGGTACTCCACAGCCTATAATAAATGATTTTGCGCAGATCTAAGCAATATTTTTTTCTAACCTTGTACGACGACACTATTTTAAATTTGCGGATGCAATGTGACAAGTTAAGTTTAAAAAATATCTCGAGGAAAGTGCAAATTTTTAGATATATTTGAAGAAACTTATACATTCGCCAAACGAGTGAAAAGTGATCAACATAAATTTTTCTGCACTATTTGTAACACAACAGTTTCTATAGTTAATAAAGGCAAATGTGATATTGTTCAACACGCAGCTTCAAAAAAGCATAAAAAATGTTCATCAGTTTCTACAAAACAAAAGCTAGAAACTTTTTTTTCTCAAAAAATTTAGCTGCTAATGAATCAAAACTTACAGTCATTGAGCTTGTATGGTCATACCACAACGTAAAACACGACCATTCTTTTAGGGATATGGACTGCACATCAAATCTATTGAGAAAATCCTGTGATTTTAAGATTACGTGTGGAAGAGCTAAGTCAGAGAGTCTTATTAACAATGTAATTTTAAATTGTTCTCAAGATTTGTTAAAAAAAAGGTTTGCAACAAGCAAACTTTGTTGTTGTTGCATGTGATGCATCGAACCACAAAAATACAAAACTTTTACCTGTTGCAGTAAGATTCTGTGTTGTTAAGCCAGCTTTCAAAATAAAGTCTTGTATTTTAAAAGTTCATAATCTTCCAAATGAAACTGCAGAAACAATAGCAAATATCATTTTGAAAGATATCAACTTTTACAATATACCAGGTATACCGGTATGAAATGAGCGCTTTTTGTGAAAATAAAAACTAATTCTTAATGGGAAAGTATAAAACATTTAATTCAAAGTATTAGCCATTGTTTTCTACACATTTTGACCACCTTTCTGGCAATTTGAGGATAACACGCCAATAAAATTGTTCGTTTTTTAAAGCAAACTAACCAGACACCCATTTTTCGACCTCCTCGTAGGAATCAAAGTGCTGCTCAGCCAATGCGTGTCCCATCGATGAAAACAAATGGTAGTCGGAAGGAGCCAAGTCTGGTGAATACGGCGGGTTGGTTAGCAGCTCCCAGCCAAGTGTTTTGATTGTATCCTGAACCGGTTTTGCTTTGTGTGCACGTGCATTGTCATGGAGCAAAATTACCTTGCCGTGTCTTCTGGCCCATTCTGGTCGTTTCTCGATCAATGCATGGTTCAAATTGATCATTTGTTGTCGGTAGCGATTAGTATTGACGGTTTCACCAGGTTTTAGGAGCTCGTGGAACACCACACCTTTCTGGTCCCACCAAACACACAGCATTGTCTTCTTGCCGAATCGATCTGGTTTTGCAGTCGATGTTGATGGTTGTCCCGGATTAACCCATAATTTTTTCCGTTTAGGATTCTTAAAATAAATCCATTTTTCATCGCCAGTAACAATCCGATGCAAAACCGATTTTCTTTCGTGTCTTCGAAGCAAAATTTCACAAGTGTTTTTTGGTTTTCCATCTGTCTTTCATTCAATTCTTGTGGCAGCCATTTTCTACACTTTTGGATCTTTCTCATAGCTTCTAAACGGTCAGAAATTGTTTGTTGTGCAACATTTAGCATTTCTGTCATTTGCTTTTGACTCAAAGTGTCATCTCCATCCAATATCGTTTGCAATTCAGCGTCTTCAAACTTTTTTGATGGTCTTCCACGTTCTTCATTTCTCACATCAAAATCATTATTTCTGAACCGTTGAAACCATCTTTTGCATGTTGCTTCTGATAGAGCATGATCACCATATGCCTCGACAAGCATTCGATGCGACTCTGCAGCACTTTTCTTTAAATGAAAACAAAAAAATTAATGCTTTCCGCAAATCATCACTTTCCGGTACAAAATTCGACATTTTTAACACGATGAAAAAATATGATGTTGTCTGTTCAATGACTTGATGTATAGTAAATATGTTTCACAGATGTCATAGCAAACAAACAAAAAAAATAAAGGCTCGTTCACAACAAATGTTCCCTATCGAGATATTTGTACCTTGACGCTCACTTCATACCGGTATACCTGGTACAAGATAAAGTTGTTGGATATTCAGCAGATAATGCAGCTGTAAACTTTGGTGCTTTATCAACTAATAAAACTGCAGGTAACATCCATGCAAAGCTTGAAAAGAATTTAAAAAGAGAACTTTTGACAATAGGATGCAGCTACTTCACGTGTAATTCCAATAGATATTGAAAATATAATGCTAAAAATATATCATCAGTTTAATATATTTACTGTTCGGACAGAAACATTGAAAGAGTTCTGCAACTTTATAGGTTGCCAATTCGAAATGATTCTCTCACATTCAAAGACACAATGGCTCTCATTATCACCATGTATAGATAGAATACTTGTAATGTTTGAACCTTTAAAGTCTTATTTTTTAAGCGAAGAAAACTCTCCACTTGTAGTTTTTAATTTTTTCAATTCTGAATCGACACATGATTCCATAGCGTAAAGTTAGGTGACGTAATGTTTATTTTTAGGCGAATAATTAAGTATTTAAGATGCAAAAAGCATTGTTAAATTATTTGTCTTTAGTAATGGTTTCATGAGAATATTTAATTATTGTTCATGTGTGGTAAAATGTTTTTATCAAATAGTAACTCAATACAAAATTTGTGAAACATGATTTTATACTATAATACAAATGTTTTTATACAATTTATATTTAAATCATGATATTAGAATATTATTTTTGATCATAATATCAAAGTGAACTGCAATTTTTAAGATATTTTGATAATAAAGAAAACTAAATCATAACATGTTTACTGTAGTTGGTTTGTTTATTAGTCATTTTGTGAGGATGGCTAAGGAGGTATTCCAGTATTCCATGAGAAAGTGGGACAGGTATGTAACCCACCATTTCAGATTTTCTTCATACTTTGTAAAAATGGTCATCTTTATAAAATAGACTACCTTGCAAAATTTTAGTGCTGATATCAAAGGGGTTTTAGAGTTATTGTTACTTTAAAATCAGCTATTTTTAGCCGTTTTTTCTATTTGGCGGCCATTTTGATTTTACAATAGTTTTTTTTTACAAGTTACTGTTTAACTAAACATGTAATTAAGCTGAAAATTAGCATCTATATAGTTTTTGGGACCTCGTCCCAAAAACTATATAGATGCTAATTTTCAATCAGAATATAATACTTGTTTTTAATGAGAACTGTATCAATATTGCGATTGTACTTCACCTACAGATATTTTTGAAATTTTACCAATTTTTGATTTCTAATTGATGACATATTATGTCATCTTTGACTAAAACAGATGAAAAACTCAATATTTAAAACCCTAAGACTTAGTCTGATTAGTCTGATGTTTTACCAGCTGTTGTTTGTTCTCCATAGCTAATCATTAATTAAAAAAATATATAAAATCAAAGTTAAAAAAATAAATACATAAAATGCTACATATTGTACATATTTAAAAATATTAATTATAAATGGTAAATATTTTTTCCATTTTTAATAAATGTATTAAAATGTATTAAATATGTCTGTGTATTTTGTGTTTATTTATAGCTTAATTAAATTTTAAATTGAAAAAAATGAAATGAACAAGATTTTATGTACAGTTGGTATTTTATCAAATGATCAATGCCATTAAATGGTGTACACTAAATCAACTGGATTGAAAGATTTATCAAGCTATTCAGAGAAAGATAGAAATTTATTATTATGGAGATTGGGCTAAGAATATTAAACGTAATTGTTAAAATTTGTTTACATCATGAAGAAATTTTACTTAACCGGTTTGCCAACTACCAAAAAATTGCATCGATCTATTTAAAAAGCATAAAACTAATATAAATGGTAAATTTTTACGTTTTTAACTTATTGTCCTGTCTTTTTACAAAAAATACATCTAGTAAACTTTCAATTAGTTAAAAAAATTTTAATTTTTTTTTTATTCCTAGCATTATTATATTATCTAAATTAGTATTTCCTAATTTTGGCAAATTTTATTCATTTAAAATATATTTATAGGTGGTTTGCGAGAAATTGATATTCAACTGGCAAAAGATATGTGTTCAATTGGTATTAAAACAACACCTGGTTTTAAAATGTGTCCTTCATGTCGAAAAGAAGTTGTTAAAAAAATAAATAATTAGTCTACCTTACAGGACCACAATGGTGAAGATGATTTCCAGAAAAAACTAACATTGTTAGAATTGAATCAGATATTATTATTAAGGTGGAAAGCTTCTATCGTAATGATCAGTTTAGTAGACAGTTGCCAGGTATAAAAGATTTTGTAAGTGTACCCAAAAATAAACATGTATCAAAACAATTACTTCTTTGCAATTTAAAGGAATTATTTATTGAATTCAAACTAGAACACCCTCAATCCAAAATAGGATTTTCTAGGTTTGCTCAGTTAAAGCCAAAATGGTGTATATGCTGTCAAAAATGGTGTATATGCTGTCAGTGTTTATGCTGGTCAAAAAGGAACCCATGCTGTTTGTATATGTACAAAACACCAAAACCTAAAGCTTATGCTTTGCGCAGTTAAACTGGAGAAGAATTACCATGAACTTATTGAGAAGATTGTTTGTAGCAAAGAGTCAAGGGAATGCATGGCCCATAGATGTAATCAATGTCCTGGAATTCAAAATATTAAAAATTATATGACTGCAAATCTATTTCAAAATGAAGGATCATTTGAAGAGAATGACAAAGTGGATGAAGATGAAACAATTGAATACAAACAATGGAGTACAACAGATAGAGCAGAGCTTCTAAGTAACACATCTACAACAAGTCAATTCATTGAATGTCTTAGTGGAAAACTTGATAGCATAACATCTCACTTTTATATTCCTAAAGCACAAAAGTAAATATTTAAATACATTAAAGTCATCTATACCCATAAATGAAATTATTATTTTAGTTGATTTTGCAGAAAACTTTAAATTTATCATACAAGACGAAATCCAGAGTTACCACTGGAACCAACAGCAATGCACACTACATCCTGTAGTTATTTATAACAAAAATGATGAGGGTTCTACTAAAAGTCAACCAACATCTCTATGTTTTATATCTGATGACTTAACACACGATGTTGGGTTTATTTATTGTATAGTAAAAAGAACTGTCCAATTTGTACAAGAAATGTTTCCCAATACCATAAAAATCCACTATTTCTCTGATAATTGTGCTGGTCAGTACAAAAATTGCAAACATTTTTTAAATTTATGCCATCATGTTGAAGATTTTGGGATGCAATTTGAATGAAATTTCTTTGCAACATCACATGGAAAGTCATCATGTGATGGCATTGGTGGAACAGTTAAAAGACTTGTTTCAAATGCTAGTCTTCAACGTCCAATTGACTTACAAATTCAGAGCGCTGAAGAAAAGTTTAATTTTTTAAAAGATAACATACTAGGCATCCACTTCTTTTTTTTAAAAGGCAAAGATATTTTATCAGTCCGTAAATCTCTGACTCTCCAATTGAATAATGCAAAGACTTTATCTGGTACAAGAGGTTTCCACCAATTTATTCCACAGGATGCAACAACCATAAATGTCGAAAGAGTCTCTGAGCATGGAGGAATTTAATCTAACATTCAACCTTACTGCCTCAATTCAATATCTTTAATTCAAATCATTGTAGGAAAATATTATATCTGCAAATATGATATGTTTAACTGGGTTGGTTTGGTATTTGAAGTTGATGAAACAAATGAAGATGCCCTTGTAAAATTCATGCATCCTCATTTACCTAACACTTCATTACACTGGCCAAATAAAGATGATTGTTGTTGGGTTCCTAAGCCCCATATTTTATTTATGATAAAAAAATCATCATCTTCAAGATTAGGTACATATACCAGATAGACACAGATGATTTGCATAAAATCCAATTTTTAAATTAACTCAATCATATTACACCAGTTTTCTTTTAGAAGCAATTTATGAATTATTCAGATACAAGTTCTGGTTTTTTATTGACTAATTTTTTATTTAAAACTTGTATTTGTTTGATTATTTTGACTTAATATATTACATCTATTATGAATTTTTCATTTTAACTTTTGTTAATGGTTTTTTTTCTTAAAATGGAAGTTTTCAAAATAAGAATTTTTTTAATAAGTAACATCCAAACGTACTTCTTCATTATAATTCATTTAATTATTTTTAAAAATCCTCAAAAAACCCACCTCTCAATTTTGTACCAAAACACTCTTTAATATATCTAATTTAATAAAAACAAAAAAAAAATAAAAAAAGTTAATGCTACCATGGTTACCAGACCTCTTTTCCGCTTTTGTTAAAATTTTAAAAATAGCTATAGGTGAAATACAATCCCAATATTAATAAACTTCAAATTATTTTCATTAAAAACAAATATTATATTCCGATTCCTCGTCCTAAAAACTATATAGATGCTAATTTTCAGCTTAATTACATGTTTAGTTAAACAGTAACTTGTAAAACAAAAACTATAGTAAAATCAAAATGGCCGCCGAATAAAAAAAACTGCTAAAAATAGCTGATTTTAAAGTAACAGTATCTCCAAAACCCCTTTGATATTTGTGCTAAAATATTGCAAGTTAGTCTATGTTATATAGGTGACCATTTTTACAAAGTACAAAGGAAATCTGAGATGGTGGGTTACAAACCTAAAAAACTTGTCCCACTTTCTCATGGAATACCTCTAAGGTATTATTTCTAAAACCAAAGTTTTGAGTGTAACATGCATGAAATGTCTAGTAAAGTTATAATAAGCACATTCTTGAGTTTTATCTTTGTTTTTTAATCTTAGTGCTTCTACTATGATAAGAAACTTTATGCAAACAACAACAACAAATAAAAGCAATAGGAGCAACATTTATTTTATAATAACAATAATAATTATAAAAACAATAACAATAAAAATACCTATAATATCATAAATAATAAAATCATAATATCATTATACTATCTAGGTTTATACAATTGTAATTCCTATCTCTAAAGCTATGGTGATGGTTTATATTTTAGCCAATTTAAAAATCAACCTATTATACACAGGGTATAAACAAATGAAAATACCATATTAAATTCTGGTGTATTTTTGAAGAACATATTTTTTCAAAGAGTATTAAAGTTTTTGTGTGCAAGAAAAGAAAACTAAAGATTTTCAAGTTAAAGAAAAATATGCATCATGTTTTCAATAATATTTTTGTGTATCTTTTTACGTAACATGGTTTGATCAATTTTTACAATGTTCCCCATCTAAATTGGCAGGATAAAAGTTTATAAAAAGTATACAGTTTTATAGCAAGTTAAGTTAACAAATCTACTTTTAACGAAGCTTAAAATAAAAAGTTTGCAAAATAGTGTATGTATAGATTTATGTTCTGTTGTTGTTCATTTACTATAAACAAGTATATGAATTTGGAAATAAAAACTTAGTTCAACGCCAATAGCAATTGTGATAAAGTAATTTAAGATCATTTAAAGTTCAGTCTAGCAAGCACCTGAAAATGGTCAACTTTTTGTTTAATATAGATTGCTGTTCCAAATACATGATGCAGATATCATCCAATACTTTATGTCAAACAAGGTTCAGATATTAAACCAAACAATCTTACTATCTGTTGATCTTCTGCTTTGTTTTGAAGTTATGAGTTCAGATAGATATGTAAAAAATTTAGTTTACAATTTTTTTTATGGCTTTTAAGCTCAAACTAGTAACCAATGATGTGATTTTAAAGTTTTATTTTTAGAAATTTTAATTTGAAAGGAGAACAACATACATTATTAAATAAGCTATAATTTGAATGCATATATTTAAATATAGGGAAGATCAATCACCCCTATGTATGTATATATAAGTATATATATATATATATATATATATATATATATATATATATATATATATATATATATATATATATATATATATATATATATATATATATATATATATATATATATATATATATATATATATATATATATATATATATATATATATATATATATATGTATATGTATATATATATATATATATATATATATATATGTATATATATATATATATATATATATATATATATATATATATATATATATATATATATATATATATATTTATATGTAGGTTTTGATTTATATGTAAGTCTGTATAAAGATATAATTTTATATAGCTTTATATTTTATTAAAAGTATTTTTTAATTATATTTTAATATGTTTTAATTTATGTTTGATACAAAAGATGTTTTGATCAATACAGATTAGCCAACCATATAAAGGACAGATAAAACTGACCCTCATCTCAGGCTTAAGGGTCAATTATTGCAATTTTTCAAAAGCTTTTTTGAAGTATGCAACCCTCATGTCTTGATGGGCACAATCACATGGAAGTAATGTAATATTAAATTAAATATTAAAGTATAAAATTTGCATTTACTTTACTTTGCTCTAACATCAAGTAATAATAAAAGTCTTAAACCATATTCAACTAAAAATAGGTTTTTAATTTGTAAGTGAATCAAATAAAATTAAAAAACTTAATTTTTGTTTTTTTAGATGTTACATATAGTATAATACAAAAGGGATAAAATAATATCAAACAAAGTTGCTTGGTAGGGTATACGGATCCATCCACTACTTCTAAAAAATCCTTTAAAACCACTATATAAAATAAAAAATAAGAGAATAGTAAAATAATTTCTTTTATTTACATATTTAAGCAAACTGTTGATATAAAATTTTAAGAAAAAACATTTTAATATTTTTTTATAAAACAAAAGAGGGGTAATTTCTACACGTTTTCATAAAAAATTCGAACGTACTTGAACGTTTTGTGTTAGCTGGGAGGTCATACATAACATTCAGATCGCAAACTTTAGGGTCATCCAAATTTACCCCACACATTGTGAATAAAATTGGTTTGTCTGCGGCATCACTCATTGTTGTTTTTTTTATGTCTTTTCCCTTCCCTTTACCTGAAATGAAAACAATTTTGGGCTTGGTTTTAGCCTAATTTTCTTTAGTGAGCCTAGGAATGGATTTATCTGAAGTGAGGCTTTCACCACACTGTCTTTTTATGGCCTTTCCTCTCGTCTCCATTTGCCGCTTCCCTAGTTTTTTATGAAAAGGGGTGAGATTTGACCCATGACTAAAATTGTCTTATTTGGTTGAAATAATGAATAATTATATATCTAATACCATATGCAGATATTAATACTACTAAATTAACATGTTGCCTAAGGATATTTACAAGCAAAGGTTCAAATTAAGAAACTAAAAATTTTATCATCTCTGTACACATTAAACACATCCAAAAAATAAATGATGATTAATAAAAGTATGATGATCAATAAAAATATATTTTAAAATGTATTTTAAAGTACATATATAATACTTAGATTAAAGATGATTTTGGTTTTCCAAAAAAAGTTTCATAAACAAATTTCTAAATCAGTATGGATACAGGAAGCATATACTTAGTGAGAAACAGAAAGTTGGCAATCAAAAACATGAACTAAAAGTGGTTGAAGTTTTTTTAGTTTATTTGTATTGCTCCATATCTTTTTAGAGGGTAGAATTTCCCCGGGGATAGAATTACCCTAGTCTAGCCTCCAATTGTTTGAAATAAGTTTATATTGTTTGCGTATTTAATTGCGACATTTTTTTTTGCCAATGCATTATTTAATTTAATAAAGTTAGTACATTAACTATTTCTATTTGGTAACATTATGTTACTAATAACACAATTTAACTTTTTATCGTATCCCATAATTTTTTTTTTTTTAATATTGAAAGTAGCTTATAACTTTTAAAACTTTTAAATCATTTGCTAACATCTTATAAAGAAATCTTTGTTGCAAGGCTTAAAATTTTAATAAGGTACAAAGTAGGCGCTTTTTTTTTTTCCTTAACTTAAATGGAACTAAGTTTCCGATTTTGGCAACCTGGTTAACAATACTGATTCATGGTGCAAATAAACCAGGTATATTTATATATAAGTGGTTAGAGCGCTTGCTTTTTAAGCCGGGGATCTGGGTTTGAAATGAGCCTTTAATATATTTCGCGTCACAGTAAGGACGAGCGCGTGAACTTCCTGGTTAAATCCATTTCCGCGGTGCTCTGTGACAAGACCGTTAGGACTTTTTGGGGCACATAAATAACAAAATTTGATTGCGATTCAATAAATATTTTAAATTTTGATTGCGTACATGCCACTAACTAAACTAAAATTAAAGTCATTGTTGTTTTATATAGCCCATAGATTAGTAAAATTTCTTTAAAACGTCCATAAATCCAAATAAATGTCATTAAGTAAAATTAAATGTAGGTTCGAAGTCAGCTAAGGTTTAAAGTTGGATGGTCGTATAAATACTAATTACTTTCTTTTCAGCTTTAGTCCTCTACGTCTTTTAAATATTTCACTACTGATCTCTCGTATAAACTATATATTCAGTCCATGGGAAAGTCACTAGTAATACCTACTATGACCGGACCCGGGTCTTGTTAAGTCTGTTCAACATAGACCACATAGGCCTGTTTATTTCATTATTTTTTAGTAAACGGTCATTTGCTATCATTTGCTAAAAATTCCTTTTGTTACTCAAAATTTAATTTTCCTAAATAATTTAACACAAGTAAAGAGGTTCCTTCCCTCTTCTTGCTTTAATGGTGGCCTGGTGAGTAGGGTTTTTTTATTAAGAGTAATCAAGTTTTTCTTTAACTAAAATAATAAAAATGTAAAACAATGATTTACATTTTTATTTACAAACAATTATTTTTTCCTCAAAAGTGTTGCAAATGCAGACTAAGCTAACTAATTAGTTAAATATGTAAATAAAACATAAGTAAATCAATATTTGACAAATGCGCAAAACTACAGTATTCTCCATGTTTTTAAAAGTTTTTAGTTACGACCCCCGTTTACAAAGATCCCCTAAGATACTTACAACAAATTATTAGGCATAAAATTAAAAAAAAACTAAACTAATTGCATATATTTATATCTTTTTAACTAACAAAAACTTACAATAAAAGGAAATCAGGTTTTTTTTATAAATCTTATGTGTCATAACGTAAATCTAAAATAAAAAGTAATGGAATTACATCATAATTACAAAAAAAAAAAAAAAAAAAAAAAAAAAAAAAATACACCAAATTTCAAAATAAGTAACTATAAATTGGTAAATCGATTTCATAAAAATTGAAAATCGATTTACCTATTGATAGTTACTTTAATTGCAGTTAATATAAACTTTTATCAAAAATGTGACTATAAAATCTGTTTTGAAGTATAAAAGGATTAACAAAAAAAAAATCAAACTAAGATTTAAATTGCACTTTTAGCAAAATGTTGTCTTCGTTTTTAGTAAATAAATAAAAGCAGTAAATTCCAATAATGAAACTACCTATGATTCATTTTTAACAATAGACGCCAACAGGAAGGTAAGCCAAGCTATCTATCAACACAAAACATCACAACAATAACACATATCAATAAAATCCAGTGAAAATAACAAACTAAATTAAAATATGAAAGGCAAAATTAAAAAATTATTTTAGAGTTATATTTATCTTTTTATTAAACTTTAAATAAAATGTATTTGTTTTTATATTCAATATTAGTTATTCAATTATTTCAAATTTAAGACATTAAATAACGCTAGATTTAAAGATGAAGGTTGCATACTTTCTCATACACATTACGCTAAACGTTAACAGACATTATTATGTGTTTTCAGAATAATTTAAAAAGGCTAGACAATACAACCAAGCTCTAAAGCAGTAACACTGCCTAGCATTAAATGCTGCCAAGTCACACCTCTGCTATAAGTACACCGCTTGGCTGGCAAGGATATATAAACTTGCTCAACATAATACCAAATCACACCACTTTGAAAACATAAAAACAACTCAATATAAACATTTATTCAGCTATAAACAAATATGACTTAATATAAGACCTATAAACACATTTTATATTAAATGACAGATATATTTATCAAAAACTATGGAAAAAATAAAAAATAAATAAAGTTACACATGCTTACAACCTTTAACAGTAAATTTTCGAAATAAAAATCTAAAGATAATTAATTAAGAACAATAGAAAGTATAACACTACTTGTGTTCACTTTTTACCTTGATAGGATGTTTAACAATGAAAAACAAACTATGAAATGCTCTAGTCTTTGAACATGCAACACAAAGTTGGCTATGAGAGAAACACGACTTTTGAGATATGTCTTTTGTCTTTAAGTTTAATTTCGCATTATGTAATATATGGACAATCCCTAAAGTAAAATACTTGAAACTAAAAAGATTTTCTTTATTACAATATTTGAACAACCAAGGGACAACTATAGTTGAACAATTTAAAGAACTATATCTTTAAATAGCAACTCGTAAAATATATCTTATAAATGGTCATTATCAATTGTAGTATTGAAAAATGCGCAAGAGCTCAGTAATTACACGAGTTTTATCAATTCTCCCTGTACTTACTGTCTTTTAAGTCACATCTAAGAGAGAGAGAGAGAGAGAGAGGAAGTGTTTCAAAAGCAGCATGTTAAAAAAAGTAAAAAAGATATGCAATAAAAAACAGTAACTGATTTTATGCTACCAATAAACAAAATTATTTTTACCTGAATTAAAAGTTAATTTCCAGCATTGCTTAATTAAGATTCAGCTTCTCTCTAACTATTGACTAATGATTAATAAAGTAAATTTCACATCATATTAAATTTACAAAATTAAAACCATGTTTCAACAGTAAGCAAAATAATCAAGTGATTCAAAGGCAACTAAAAAAAAAAGAACAAAATGTTTGGAAAAAAAAAAAAAAATTAAAATCATTTAAAATTTAAACTGTTATTAATTGTTACTATAAATAGTAAAATTCATACCTTGCTTTATTCTAAAGTGTCTAATGTAAAATCAAATTAATAGACATCAACACCGCTTGACAATGAATTCTGGCAAGTAAGTTTTCTGTTCATCGAGCAGAACTTCTTACATTTCAACGACAATTAATTTTATCAGGCCTAAATCTATCTCTTTCATTTGACAACAATTTTTTTCAAGTCACCTATTACCATTAACACTAAAAACATCTTCGAGCCTAATATTATACATCTGTTATCATTAAACACATTACCAGTGATTATAATACTGTAAAAATGAATAAATGAACGTAAAATAATTTTACAAATTGTGATCTTTTCTAATCAAAGGCTATATTTTAAATTAAGATTTATTGATATTCATATATTTTTATAAGTTTATATAAAGAAGTTGTTCATTAAAAATATAAAACAATTTTTTTTTACATTATTTTTAATTTAACAATGAATTTAGACTACAACGCACAAAGTTATTTTTACCTTCAGGCACAATCTTAATGCACAAAAATAATAAATGCAGAACCTTTTATAAAAAGACAAGCAAAGTCAGTCTAAAGTAATATATGTATGTATATATATATATTCAAATTTTTTTTTTTCTTTTTTATTTGATATAATATTTATATGGATAGAAATAAAAAATATATTGAAATATAGGCACATTTATGTATATAAACTTACCTGTCAACAAATTACAGTCAGCTTTCCATGTTAAATACATAAAATATATCTAATATAAAATAAATTAAATAAAAAATAAAACAAAGTATTAAACTTACTCAAATCAGTAACAGTTCAACTGTCTAAAAATTTTTATTATTATTAATCCTTCTATTTAAAAAACAAACAAACAATTGATTTGAAGTGACTAAAAAGCACTTCAGCTCTTTCTAATTGTATTAAAAACAAAAACAAATCTTGTTTCTCTAAGTTGCCTAGTTCTTAAGAATCCGAAAACAAATAAGTAAAAAACGAAAAACAAACATTTATTTATTTAAACTACTCTATTTAAACAAAATAAATTAAACAGATTAATTCTTCTTGAAAGCTGAAAAACTTTTCAGCTATAATTTACTTGCAGACCTTGCTTGTAAAACCACTTGAATAAGAAAAGCATTTAAAAAAGCCTAGAAACTACTTAAAAATGGTATATGCAACATTGAACTTTAAATGTTGACTGGAATAATTACCAGCAGATATTTTTAAAAAATTCATAAATATTAAAAATGATTTGTTCTTCTATAACAAATAAATACACCATATGATAAACCTGAAGTTAAAAAATGTAACGAATAAGTAAATACAAACAAAAACATAATACGTGAATTGAAAATCAATGTTGCTGATAGAGATAAGCTGTTTTGATACCTGAATTGTAGATGTTAAATATTTTTATTTCATAATAAACAAAATGTATTTATAGCGAAATGATGTCTTGAATGACTTTTAGTAATTAAATAAAAGCAGTGAGTCCTAGTAATAAAACTACCTATTATTCATTTTTAAACAATAGAAACCAACATAAGGATAAACCAAAGGTGACAACATTAAGCAAACAATTATCAATGATAATGTTATGTATTTTTTAGTATAGTTATATTAAAGGTTAGAAAAAACTAAGACCTAAAGCAGTAACATTGCTTGAATGGTAAGGTTGACAAATATTGCTCTACAAGTTTGCCAAGTCACACTACTTTTAAATCATGGAAACAACATTATAAACATATATACTAACTATAAAACACAATATATTTTTTTAATGTTATATAACATATAAATATATAAAGAATATTTTTTAATTTTCCTATTCCTAATTATTTTTCTTAAGAGAAAACATACATATAGATATAGAGAAATATAAAATAAACTGAATCATTTTGATTTAAAAAGATCGATTGATGTAAAAAAAATTTAAAAACACATAAATTAAAATAACAATTTAAAAACAAAAATTCGTTACTTATATTAGATATAAATAATTTTTTTTTTTTTTTTTTAAGTTATCTTCGCTTCCAACAAGGCTGCAAGCAACCACTAATTAGTGTTGGAAGTTACTGGAAGAGAAAAGATAAAGATTGGAGGGCAAAATAACGATTGACAGACGACTTAAAAGATTGCAAATTATATGAATCAGGAAAGCAAGATGAAGGAAGTGAATTCAAATAAACTGATGTTCAAGGCGAAAAACTAGACGAATAAGAGTTTTTGGAACACTTAGGAACAGTAACAGAAAAAAGATGAGACTTGATTGAATAACAAGTAACACGAGAATGAATTTTAGTTGATGGCACAAGAGACGCTAGCTCCTTCGAGCAGTGCACATTATAGTATTTGTAGAAAAGAGAAAGAGAAGCAACATTACGACGAGTGACAGAGGTTGAAGGTTGGCTGTAAGAGCAGGTCCAACTATGTTTACAATGCGTTTTTGCACCTTGTCTAAAAGAGAAAGGGTATCATTAAAAGATCCGCCCCAGATATGGCAACAGTATTCCATACAAGGCCAAATTTGAGATTTATAGAGATAGAGAATAGAATCCAGAGTAAGAAAGTGACGAGCTCGATAAAGAGAAGCAACTTTAGCAGATGCTAATTTTGAAACTGATTCGATATAAAGTTTCCAAGAAAGATCAGAAATAGTTAATCCTAGAAGATGAAGGGTAGGAGACTCATCGAGTACATTACCGTTCAAAAATATAGGAAGGTCTAAATTATTGCGATAACGATTGTCCAAAAAAAATTGAGTTTTATCTAAATTAAAGTTCACCAGCCACTGTGAGCCCCATGCTGTAGCAGAAGCGAGATCCTTTTCTAGCTCAGATGCCCCCTGCAAGCAAACAGAGGGAGTTGGCTTTTTATTGTGACAAGAATAAATGGTAGTATCATCAGCAAACAATGCCAACTTAGATGTGAGAATATCAGGAAGATTGTTAATGTAAATTAAAAAGAGTTTAGGGCTAAGGATTGAACCTTTAAGAACCCCTGAGGTTACAGAATAAGAAGAAGAGTGCTGTCTATCAAGGACAACTTTTATACTACGATTGGAAAGAAAGGATTCAATAATCTTAAAGATGTTTCCAGATACACCATAACAAGAAAACTTATGGAGAAGACCAGCATGCCAAACTTTATCAAACGCTTTAAAAATGTCAAGAGCGATGGCCTTAACCTCTCCATCTTTATCTAATGCGCGATAAAACCTAGAGGTTATTACTGATAGCAAATCAGCCGTAGAACGAGAAGGTCGAAATCTATATTAATGATCAGAAAGTAGGTTATGAGATTCGAGTTGAGAGATTAAGTATTTGTTAATTAAAGATTCAAAAACCTTGCTTATGATAGGAAGATGACTAATGGGACGGTAGTTCGATGAATCAGATCGCTCTCCAGAATTTTTAAAAATAGGGATAACAAATGCTGCTTTCCAGCAGGCTGGAAAACAAGACTCTGATAAGCACTTGTTAAATAGTTTTGAATTGATAGACGACAGCTCCGGAGAACACTTCTGCAAGACTATAACAGGTATGTTGCCCGGGCCGCAAGCTGTAGAAGAGTCTAAGCGGGAAATCACTTTAGATACAGAAGCTGGAGTGATACGAATGTCGAGCAATTGATCAACCTGTTTGACGGCTATATCAGGTAGAATGCAACTAGTGGCATCAAGAGATGATATTGATGAAATGTTCTTGGCAAACAATTCAGCTTTGTCTTTAGGTGAGGGGACAAAGTCTAAACCATACAAAAGAGGTGGAATTACAGACTTGCCCTAATTATTGATACTATTAAAGATTCTCCAGAAGTCACGAGAGCCTAATTTTTGTGATGAAATACGAGATTTCATGATCTGCGAGCTTTGGCATTAGACAAAACCTTTTTACAATGGTTCCTAGCAGTAATAAAGAGACGTCTGTTTTCTGGAGAATTGTTTGTAGTAATGGTTTCGAGTGGCAATTGCAGCAACACAATGTGAGGAAAACCATGGAGAAGAGTGAGGCTTGACCAGGAATTGTCGAGAGGAAACAAAGGATTCCATGCCAGCCTGAATCCACGAAGTTATGTAAGAAGCACATTTGTCAACAGGGAGACGAAAGATTTCTACTTAGGGGCCATCACGAAGAAAGTCACAGAAAAAGTCCCAGTCAGCTTTAAGGAAGTTGTAAGATGTACGATAGGGGGATTCTGATGTTAAAGAAGAATGAGATAATAGTTTTAGAGAGACCAAACCATGATCAGATATACCTAAGGGTGAGTGTGAAGAAACTGAGCACTGACTAGGATCAGAAACAAGACATAAGTCGAGTAGAGAAGGTAAATGATTTGGGTTGTCTGGAAAACGAGTTAGAAAGTTGACTATTTGAGTTTGGGATTGAGAAATACAAAAGTTGTGGGCCTTAATGCCTGCAGAGTCACTGACACTAGAGCCAAGCCATTCAGTGTGATGAACATTAAAGTCACCAACAACAACAATATTGGCTGATGGATAAAGAATGAGGGTTTGGTCAATATAATCAGAAATAACATTAAGAAGAGTGCAGTCTTGAGATGAGGGAGAGCGATATAGATCAAAAAGAAAGGTGATGGAGTGAAGTGGTGCTAAACAAAAGCTATTAAAAGAGTTGTCTGTGGATTCAAACCTAGTTTCCCGACAAATGGGTGAATTCTTACGAATGTAATTGTCCAGGCCAAGCATGTGACTATTGGAGTCCTTACGAATTAAAGTAAGATAACCATCAACACTAAGATCACAAGATAAAACAGCTGAACTCAAATTAGTCTCACAAAGAGCAAGTAGAACTTTGCAAGAGGTAAGACTCAATAGAAGAAAAGTTACTTCGAAGACCACGAATATTGGTGAATGATAGGTATAGCGAACTTGGTGATGACTGTGGTTTTTTGTGTTTTGTAGTTTTTGTTACTTTATTCATTTTTAGATTTGTTAAAGAACTTGACTCGAAACATTGATAGTACTCAGTACACTGTTTTATAGCTCAAGAAATTGCCTCATTTCCACTAATAAACCCTAAGCCGTAACAAAGGGCTCCAATGTGGCCTTGGCAATGCACACCAAAAGTACAAACAGAAACACCATCCATGCGCAACATGGCACTGTTAGTACTCTGATATTTTTCAGTTGTTGATGGAATCAGCCTCTCTGAGAGCAACCACAGAGTTCGGGAAACCTGACTACCAGCCAGCCTCAGAACCATAAAACTGAGTTTTAGAGCTGTACCCTCATTTGGAGATAATAGAATGAGTTGCCTAGTCATAAAAATAGAGACACAAGCAAAACCCATGAATCGAGTCAAGAAGATTCAGCGTTCAATATCCTAAACTGGAAACAATATATTAAAAATACATCTGCGCCAGCCTATTAGATGAGAAAGGGGTGCGAGGCTGGTCAACAGATAGAATTTGTTTACCCCTTAAGTCTTTGCCTAGGAGGCCTTCTACAAGACAGCAGCTGGATGCGTGTAACATCTGCCCTAGATGAGTATTTTTATCGAGACACCATTTCTAGCCTTTACTCAATCAAAAGCCCAAGGCAAGGGGTGTTTTATGTCGGAGTTTGCATCTCCTAGCCTTTGCTTAAAAAGACATATCCTACAAGGCAGCAGGACATGAAGCAGATTGTACTGGTTTACATGTTACTAGTAGCAGGATAAACCTGACCTGACATAAATGACTGACAATAACATAAAAATTTACTCAAAGTTATTTGGAATTAAGTTTGAAAAAACAATAACTCAAAAAATATATTATAGACTTAAACCTTATACTAAATAAACAAATAATTTCCTAATCACATAACCTGTTCTTATTTTGTACTAACATCTTTACTTACATTAAGATTCTTTAAACAACACAAGTTTCGGACATCTTTATACTTAAGTAATAAGTATCCTAAAAAAAATCCAATAACTTTGTACAGTGATAGTATTCCCATATATAGTGCTTAAAAACAGATCATTAGGTTTTATTAGGGCTTACGAATAAAAAGAGAGTGAGAAAAAGCCTACAATAAAAACACATTTAAAAAAAGCCTTAATTTGAAACTAGTTCTCGTTATCTCCTAAAATTGGCCATATAGGTCACACCAAAGGTAGTTTTTTTCTATATAAATGTATTGATCTTATGTAACAATCTTACCTCTTAAGTGGTTTAATTGCTCAATTTGCTGATGATACAATTATACACTCCAGTTTTTTTATAAAAATCATAAATATTTGAACCACTTATTTAAAGTCATCCTTAAATGCCAACACTCTTCAACTTCTTCATTTCCAGTAACTTCTGCGGCACCTCAAAGTTTTATCCTTAATCCTGTTTTGTTTCTTATCTATATTAGTGATCTTCCTGGCAACCTTACATCTAAAGTGGCTCTATTTGCTGGTGACTCAACTTTTTACTACTGCCTTGACAAAAACTTAATCTTGAATCGGATCTAACCTCTGTAACAGATTGAGGCTTGCGTGGCTTGTGAATTTTAACTTCAACCAAACTTTGTTATTTACTACAAATAACTATATTATACAAATAGCAATACTGTTGACATTCCTATATTAATAAATAGCAAGCCCTTCACTGAGTTCTCTTCTCGGATTATTATTCACTTACGACCCTTCATGGAAACCATATATACAATTGCAAAAAAAAAGCAGCTGCTAAAGTTGCTTCTTTTTATCATGCTTGCCATTTTCTTACTCCCGATTTCATTTCTACCTCTGCTAATCTCTTTTTTGCCCCTGTTTGGAATAATGTTGTCATATTTAGACTGGTTCTTCCAATGATGCTCTTATTTCTCAAGATAAGGTTCAAATATGCATTGTAAATGTAGTTGTGTAGTACCTGCTCTATCTGTCAAGCTAGAGCCTCTCTTTCAACGTCGTCAAGTTGCATCTCTGTTCTACAAATACTAACATGGTCCCTACTTAAAGGAACTTTCATCTCTAGTTCCATAAACTCATTTTTGCTTGACTCGTCATTTAGCAAAGTCTCACCTCCTTACAGTATCTGTCCCTGTGTGCCATAAAAAATATTATTTGTTTAGTTTTTTCCCCTTAATTGAACCCTTCGGAACTTTCTCCCGTAATCATGTTTTTCTAACTCATACAGCCTACAAATTTTCATTTCTTGTGTCAACCGAATTGTTACTCTTTAACTCTATTCTTTATTTTCTAATAACTAAACAGTTATTAGAACTTTAAAATAACAAAAATGTGTCAACTCTGAATGTAACAAATACATTATAAACAAATTTAAAATAACAAAAATGTGTCAATTCTGAATGTAACAAATACATTATAAACATTTGCAGCCACTTGTTAAAAGAACACAAAAGACTTATTTGGTGTACAACTTATATAATTAGACACCAAAAGCATATGATTACAAATAATTTTATTTGATAGGAAGAACTTTTTATTTGATCGTATTGGACACACATTATTTTGAAATATTTCTTTTAAGGAAATGATCTCTAATCTTCTTTGCATTTTATCAACACTTTTAAGAAAGCCAGAATTGTATAAAACCTGGCATACCAAATAAAGATAGATGGATATCAAAAGGTAGATAGATGCTAATGGTAGAAAGATATCACAACAAAGTAATACAAAAAAAATCTTGAAAAATCATCAACAAATTCATCAAAGCTAAATTCTTTAAACTTTTTCTTGAAATCAATTACTGAAATGGCATAGACAACTTTTCTACGCAAATAATTACACTTTTTAAATACAGTGGGTTGCCAAATTATTAGGGACACTTTACTTTTTAAGTAATTTTAAAGTACAAACTACTTTAATGAATAAATATGTATCTTATTGTTATTTTTTTTATTGTTTTTATTGGTAGAGAGTTTTATTTAGAATATAAAACAACATAATTACTTATTCATTGCTATTTATTTTTTTATAAAAAGTTTGAAAACATGACAAATAAGGTAATAATCTTATTATTTTGTAATGCCACCCTTAGCTACAACAACAGCTTTCAGGCATCTGGGCATGCTATCTATGTAGACTTCTGCATTGTGTTGGAGACTGAGGTTGCTATTCCACTCTCTTATAAGGATTTCTATCAATTGCTGCTTAGTAGTGATAATTTTTTTTGGCAATTTTCTGTTTTATGAACTGTCATAAATTTTCTATAGAAGTGGGTATAGAATAAGGGTAATATCAGGTGAATTCCCTGGCCATGGCAAAACATGCACTTTTTTTTCAGTTAGGAATGCTGTAACACTTCTAGCTTTATGGGACGGTGCTGAGTTATGCATGAACATATACTCTTCATTACCAGGGAACCATTCTTAGACCTGGAGCAGGAGCCTGTTTTCCAGTAATCGCTTGTACGAAGGAACCATATGGCAGGACCAATCCTGCTTCATGGTTCCTTCCACAATGTAAAGGCAGCCTATACCCTTGGCTGAGATCACAGACCACACCCCGACACTCACAGGATGTTGAACCTTTTTCAAAAAGCAGTCCTAGTGAAATTTTTTTCTGGGCATTGTCGAACAAATGAGCTTTTGTCCATCAAAATTTGAAATGCTAATTGGTCCGAGAAGCAGACCTGTAAAACATTTTAAGATATTTTACCTGCAAAATATTTCAAAGATATTTCAAAAATAAATATTTATCCTTAAATTTTTCTGGTTTCTTACAATATTATAAATTATATTTACTCTACTCCAGTTTTCAATAGTCATATTCTGGTGTTTTCTAGCCCATTGCAGCCACTTTTTTTCTTTTTCAGTTAAATATTCTTTTTTTGGTTGGACGATAACACACTAAATTCTCTTCAACCAACCGTCCCTGAACCGTCCTTTTGGAGACGTTAATTGCTTCATTGTTTATAATTATAGCTAGTTGAGCCACACTTTATTTTCTGTTTTCAAGACAGATGTCTTTAAATTTACGGTCATAACATGGAGTAGTAATCCTTTTCTGCCACTTTTGCTGACATGGTCTGGTTCTAGAGTCACATTTGTATCATTTTTTTTTTAATTCGACTCACTACTGACTTTGAAACGCTTGCAACCTCTCTCTGAGAATGTGTAGAATGAAGAAGTAAGGTTTCTAATTTTCTGTTTTTTTTTTTGGGTAAGTCTGGAGACTAAAAAAAAGAACGAGAGGTAAGAATAGTTGTATGTCAGGGATTTATGCATTAAAAGTAGCAAAAATACTAAATTAATAACTAAACTAATTGAACTATTAACGAATATTTAGGTTTCAATAGTTTTAAACTCAAAAAACTTGCAAAAAATTGTTCCAAAAATAAGTAACTGAAATCAATTTTGAATTTTTGATTTTCAACCACACTTTTCAAAAATTGACAGCTAATTGAGTAATAACCTAACTTTTTGACAGATCGGGTTATCACAAATTGCCACAGTTTAAAAACAAATATAGTTATATTAGTGACTAAAATACACTCAAAACCTTTTATTTAAAACGATTTATTTGCTTGCAAAAATCATTTAAACTTTAAATTACATAAAAAGTAAGGTGTCCCAAATAATTTGGCAACCCACTGTATATGATTTGTAAAAAAATTGGTCGCAACAAAAAAATTTTTAACAAAATGTCTTCTCGACCTTTGATTGTGGCCTCTGTAAGCCTACCCAATACTTGTGGAACGCAGTTCTAATTGATAATATCATGGTTTTTTATAAGTTCAAACATTTTAATGAGATCGCTGTTTTCTCTTTTATTTGATAGATTCTGTAAGCCCATTTCTTTTAATCTTTGCTCGTAACTTGCTCCCTTTCTTTTGTAGCCAATTTTTGCGGCTTTGTGTTGTACTTTTTTGATAAAGTTTATATCTTTGTTAAAATATGAATTCCATATTTAAGATGCATATTCGAAGAAGTATTTGAAATTTTTGAAAATATTTCGAAAATTTAGAAAATAACTCAATTAGAAAAAAAATAAATAAACCACTCTACACAGTTTGATCTTGACATCTTATTTAACTGGAAAAAAAAAAGGATAATCAGTTTTAATAAGGATAAATGTGAAATCATGCAATTTGATCTAAAATAAAGTACACTTTAATATATATAATGCTACAGAAAAAGATATCATTTTATTTTACAATAGTACAAGCTTCCTTCTTCCGACTTTCAATGAGATATTTTATTGATTGCTTGTAAAAATGATTGATAGATTAGTTCTCTTCATTGATACACTTAATAGCTTCAGTAGACTGTGAAAATCAGTGGCGAGTTTTAGGGGGGGCATGGGGGTAGTTGCCCCCCCTCCCCTCATTGGGATTGACTATTATAGGTAATTATACATATATGAACTTGATTATTACACTAAAGTACAAAAAGTTAAAAAAGAAAGTCACTTTTAAGTGAAAAATTGCAGACCTTTTTTTTTAAAAACACTTAATAGCTTCAGCAGACTGTGAAAATTAGTGGCGAGTTTTAGGGGGGGCATGGGGGTAGTTGCCCCCCCCCCCCTCATTGGGATTGACTATTATAGGTAATTATACATATATGAACTTGATTATTACACTAAAGTACAAAAAGTTAAAAAAGAAAGTCACTTTAATTGAAAAACAAGTGAAAAAATGCAGACCTTTTCTTTTAAAAACCATTTTAGCCACTTCCTTGGTGAGTGACAAAACCCACCCTTGGTAAAAATATTGAAGTTTGTATGAACAATATTGCATATATTAGGAATAGTACTAGAACATACTGAGTATATAACAAAACCATCAGTAGGAGCAGGCTTTTAAAATTAAGGCCTTAAGTAATCTGGATCAAGATACTAAATATGATATACTAAATATACTAAACACAAGAAAGTTTATACTTATTTTAAACAATATTAAATCTAAAGTTCCTAAACAACAGCAATAAAAATAGCAATTAAGATTTACTACAACCTTATTGTTGTTGAGTTAAATAAATGGAAACATATTAATATAAATGTTAAAATTTAATAAATGTTATATGACAAAACATGTTAAACAACATGTTTGAAATAATAAACTAACTTTAAGATGTTTAAAACAGGCAAACAATAAATGAAAATTAATTTGGATAACTCTCTAATGTTTTTTTTCTTTTAAAATCTATTATTTAACTTTATATACACAAAAAAGAAAAAAGAAATCTTACATCTCTAGTAAAATGACCAGTATAAGAACTTTTTGAAGGAATGCAAACTGGAAACCCTCTTTCCCAAACTACTTCATTTCTTGACAAAGCATCTTTAATACGGTTTGAGAATTGCACTCTTCTAAATTTAGTATCCTCAGCAATCTTAAACAAAGTTCATTTTAAAAAGAATTAGCATAAATTAATTGGTTATATTTTAAGTTGATGCATGTATGTCTTGATTAGTTAATATAGGACTGACTTAAATCTCATTTCAATAATATAAATTAAACAAACAAAGAAATAAAACCTTAAAACTTGGGAACTTTTAAACTTTCTAAATTTTTATTTGAAAATTACAGTTAAATTTCTTGGTGACCAAGACATTTAAATATAGCAAATAGCTTTTTGAAAAACTGTGATCTGATACCTATTAAGAAAATTAGACAAAAGAACAAAAATAAAAGGTTTAGGCATATAATCATTAAATACAGGAGCTATTTTAGAAACAAATTGATAAAGAAAAACATATTATAATAATAAATGAATTTTATAAACTTCTTTAGAAGAGGTTTTTCTATCATTCCTGTGCATACAATCAAGCACTTTGCATCATAAAACCATAAAGGGAATACCAATAAATGATATTGAATCATCTTATTTTGTGGTGTTTTGCAGAAGAATTTTTAAAGATAACAACAACAACAAAAATTTTCAATAATAACTATACAAATATAAAAGAAAATTAAAATTTAGCAATTGCATTTTAAAAACACTTATTTAAAATTGTCATACCCATATTTCAATAGTTTTAAGCAGCACTATAACATGAAAACGTTGATACAGCCTCTGTTTCGTAGCTATGTATCAATAAAAGTACTTCAACGTATGTTTCTACAGTAACCCAACTTCCTTCTTGAGAAATAAAAACTAAAAAAATTTAAACAGTAACAAACATACAAACGTGGAAATTGATACTTCATTTAAAGCGTGCTTGTAGAGGAAATTCCTTTTTAGACAAAATATTTTTATTTATAAGTTATGAATATAAAAAGCTTATATTATATTACTCGTTTAAAAACATTCGGAATATTTTTAAATTTTTAAATTTCTCAGGAATTTCATTCCTGAGAAATGTTTTTAAACGAGTAATAAAACAAACATCAACATAAGCTTTTTATATTCAAAATTTAAAATATTTTGTCTAAAAAAGTTAAAATGTCTTGTATTACCTCTACTCAATGTTGTTTTTTCTAATAAATTTAAATTATTATTATCTCTAATAATAAATTTTTTACCAATTTAAATTTAATCTTCGGGTGAAAACGTGCTCCACATTTAAAGAATTTTAATTATTTCATAAATTAAATTATAAATGCAAAATTTAATTATGTTAACTCTGTCCTGGGACAATTGCGAAGACCTAACTTTACGGTATGGAATCATGTACTTACCAAACACAAAACGCAAATTAGCACACGAAGCTTTGCAATGAATTAATGTTTTTTTTTGTCAATATACGTCGTAAGACATCGCACGATGTCAATACAACGTCGGTTAAACGACATTGTTCTGACGTTTTTATATTGACGTTGTTCCGATGTTGACGTTGTTTTAGGTCGGTGCCCACTGGGAATGCAAATACATCAGTTATTCCAAAACACAGGCTAAACGAAGTAACAACAGAAATCAGATTTGACGCTGAAATATGTATCTTTTATATTTTGTATATATTAAATGATCATATGGAATAAGCCATGAATATACACGAATGGTAAACCAAGACTTCATCAACATATATTTTATATTGAGGACATTAGTGGAATGTGTCATAAAGTTTATTTTGCTACAACAAGATTCACACTCACTGTCAGACAAAAAAGAAAAGAATGACTTTTATCACAATAAACCGTACATATTTGTCAATCCAGGAATGATAACAATAGTGGTTAAAAAAATGCTTTACAGGAAGTGCCCCATTAGGCATTAGACAGGGTCCCAAACTGATATATATTTGAAAAATGTATGTCATGTTGGGTCTCAAAAGAAACGAAATTTTATTAAAATTTCAAAAATAATTATTTTGTATTTAGATTATTAATTTTAATTTTAATGCATAAAAAGTGCCATTTTTCAAAATTATAAGAAAAATCAATTTTTCTCATGGTTTTTCATAATCAAATTTTTCAGAGACGTTTTTTATATAACATAATTGTTCTTAAAATTTTTATAAAATTTCGGTTCTTTTAAGACCCAAGATGAATTTTTTTTTCTATAATATTAGGAACCTGTTTGATATTTAAGGGTAAAAATGGGATAATTCCCTTGTCTCATATTACCATTTTTATTACTTTTTGTTCATTTACAGGTAGACGCGACGAGCTTTTGATTGATAGACAAAAAATTTATTTTCACCTAATATACAGACTTACTCTTAAGTCCTTAATAAAAGGTGAAAATCAGTTAAAATCGCCTTAAAAATTAGACAATAGTTGTTCAAGACACTGATAAAAACAAAAATATTTAATGTAAATATGCTATAAATTCATCGACCGAGTAAATATTGATTTATCAAAATAACCTTTTATTTTATTTCTCACCAACGTATAAAATCTATATTAGCATACTGAGTCCTATTTAAATGATAAAAAAGCTGTTAGAAAATGTGCCGGAAGCCGCACGAAAACTAAATAGTTTTATGTGTGTCGTGTAAAAAATATTAGTTTGGATTTAAAAACTGAAACTTTTTATAAAAAATACTTTATAATAACATAAAGAACTCCCTTTCCTCTTCCTAGTTTTTTAGATCTTGACTAAAATTTCCCCTCCTTTTGTTCCCAAACTCCCCTCCCCCCACCTACCTACTCCTATCCTTGTATTACAGACTTGAGATTATAATTTGGTTTGTGGTCAGTATAACTGTTTCCTTGTTTAGGTACCGAATTCGGTACCGAGACCGAGTATTTTGAAAGTTATTGGTACTGTCACGGAGAAATCAGCCCGCCGGAGTAAACTGTCCAGCCGGACAGTTTACTCCGAAGTAGATTGTCCTAGATTGGAATAAGTTGTCCTACTTAGTAAAGAGTAAGGTTAAAAAATTATATATGCGATTGTTTCAAAATATTTATGACTATTTCAATATATATGAAAAATGTGCCTAATATTGTAGCATTTCAAATTTACAGTGTATCAACAAATCATATATAATCTATATAGATTACATATTTTTTGTTTAAGTTTGATCTAAAAGCATATCAACAAAGTAAGAACAATCTAAACTAAGATTGTGCTTACTTTGTTGATATGCTGACAGTGTATCAACATAGTTATCTTATCTATATTGCGTGATGTCAGATCAGGGAATTCAGAGAAAAGTCAGGAAATTAAGATTTCTAAAAAAAAATTTGGAAATAATCAGAGAAATTAGGTTGATTTTTAAAAAATTTTTGGAAATAGCTCTGTTTTTTTTGAGTGATAGGTAACTTCTTGAGAAAAGTCAAAATTCTTTAAAACTATTTTATTCAAAAGTAATGAAATACAGTATTTTTCAGAACTAGTTTGATAAGCTTATTGACAAATGTCATTATCATTTTGTAAAATGTACTTAGTTTTTTCTTTTTTGTTATACAAATTATGAAAAGGTACAGGAGAAATGTTGTTTTTACATGTTACATTTAGTATTACAGAAGAAATATTGTTTTTGTTATTAAAGGAGAAATTTTTAATTTGTAATTACAGGAGAAATATAGTTTTTACATTTAACAAAGGCTAAACAACATTGCTTAAATACTCCGAAGTAAATAATAGGACAGTTTACTCAAACGTAGGCTAGTTTGCTCCGGATTTAATTGTCCTATTCGGACGGATTGGACAAACTTCTCCGGAGTATAACATCAGGCCGGACAGTTTACTCAGCGGGCTGTTTTTTCCGTGACTGTACCGAATACTGAAATTTTGGTACCGTCATAACTATTCAGAATAAGTTTTTTGTATTCATCCGGAATATATTACAAATAGATTTTACGACAAATCGCAGAAAAAGTGTAACATGAGAAGTGACATAAGAAGGCTCTCAATAAATGGGTGTTTGGTATTGTTTTTAAGTCCAATAGTAATTACGATTGTGTAATAGACTTCTCCTTCAAGATTTCATTTTTTTCATTTGTCATCAAAATAAATTTAGTTAACAAGTGCTTCCTTTTATAATTGAAACATTTGGATTGTTGTAAGTTTTAGATAAACACTCTAAATATTTAAATTTTACTTTTTACAATTTTACAATTTACTTTTTGATAATATCTTTGAAATAATATAATAAAAAAATTCGTTTTGATAACAGAGCTTATAATACTATATACTTTTATACCCTAATTAGTATTGAAATATTGTAAATAAACCTTAATATAAATAAACATAGGGTAAAGAAAGGTAACTAAAGATCACTTTAAGAACAATCTTAATTTATTAAAGTTTTTAAATTGAAATAAATTATTATTCTAAAATTTAAGACAACATTTTGTTCTAGGTTAAACACTTTTTCCTTAATAAGAAAGGTATAGCAGGTAATACCTATAGTTTAGCTAATACTAATACCTATTAAGACAGATATAAATAAATGTTAGTACTAAAAAAAACAAATAATCATGAAGGATCACAATAAAAATAAATATATTAAAAATATTTATTTTAACAAGGCTGATAATAATATTTTTGATATTATATTAAAATTGTCAAATTTCTGTTTGATAACTAAAGTATAATCTCTTTTTATAAGAAAGTGTATTTTGACAATTCATAGAATGTCAAGTATGATATAGCATCCACACTTTTATTTTTACTTTTCATAAAAATGGTAGGCGCTACTGCAGTTTCTCCCCCCCCTCTTTTTTATTGTTAATTATGATAGAGAATTTTATTCTGATTAAAAATCGTATAAAAACATAGGTCTGAAAATCAACGAAAAGTGCTATAATTTGATCTTGAAGTTTAAAAATTTACACTAAAAAACGCTAATATTCGCCATTTTTTAAATAAGTTTTATATCAAAGTTTACATTTTGAAATCGATCGTTAAGAAAATCTTTTCTAAATTAGGCGACCTGGTTTTTATTGTCATCAAAGTTAATTTATAATTGAATTAAATGTTTTAATAAATGTATTTTATATAACTTTAACTATTTTTTTTTTAAATAAATTCAAATATTGCTTTTTAAATGTACATAAATCAACTAAAAAATAGGGATTGGCACAATTAAATGTACACTCATCGACTGAAAAATAGGGATTGGGCAATTGAATGTACATACATCAACTGACAAATAGGGATTGGCACAACTAAATGCACATACATCGACTGACAAATAAGGATTGACACGATTAAACGTACATGATTTGAGACAGGGTTTGGGTTTGGGCAAGGGATAAATCAGAAAATGATGCGCTGAGCATTTTTTAACAGTTTTGCATTAAATTGTTGATAGAAACCAGGCTTTTTTAAAATCATCTTTGAAAAGAATTTTAATATAACCGAGAATAAAAAAAGTTGCGAATATTAGCGTTATTTAGTGTAACTTTTTAAACTTCAAGGTCGAATTATAGCACTTTCTGTTGATTTTATGACTTATGTTTTTATACGATTCTTAATCAGCATAAAGTTCTCTATCATAATCAACAATAAAAAAGAGGGGGGAGAAACTGCAGTAGCGCCAAATAGTATACTTAAAAAGTATATGCATTTAATTATTAATTATAATTCACTTAAAAATAATTTAATGGTAAAAAAAAAAAGTAATAATTCTTTCTCTGAAATAAAAATACAGTTTTAAGAAAAGTTTAAATTGATCATAATGTCCATCTGATCTTGTTATCACCCTTAACTTTACTTAGAAATAAGTTAGTGATAAAAAAGAAAAAATTGATGTCATTCCTTTGATCAGATATCTGTATGAAAGACACCATCCTAATAAATCATCAACTTAATATTATATATAATTTAATGTTATAACCTCTCTTGTAATATTTTTTATTGTTACTGTTATTATTTTATTGTAATTTTGTAAACATACTTATTATTACTATTATTACAATTTTTAATAATTTTTGTTATTTTATGTTATTGTTATATATTATTGTTATTATGACTATTATTATTGTTATTTTTATTATTTTTTTATTATTATTTAAGGATAATAAATATCTTGCCATGGCCATTTCTAGGAAAAATATTTGGGCTGTACCCTCCATCCCAGAGAAATTTCGGAGAAAATTGGCGTTTATTTTCTAAAAAAATTATAATATGCCATAAAAAATGTAAAAAAAAAAAAGCTCCTCAAATTTTAATTGGAGCGGTGCCTAAATACCGTGTCCAAATGGGTGCCCATATACGGTTGATGCTGTTGAAAACGGTCTAGAATAGCCCCTGCTTGTGTTGTTGTTGTATTTACTTGCTAAATAAATAAATTATTATTAATAACAATTAATAACAATTAAAAAAAAAAAATAAATGTATCATTACAGTTGTGATTAACTGCAAAAATTGCAGTTTCTTTAAAGGTTTAATTAATAAAGAACTAATTTCATGCTGTATTTTTAGTTTATTATTGTAACTTTAGTAACTGGTGTTACTTACTAAGTATTGGTTTAGTAGGCTTGAACATCGCCTTCCTTACAACTTATTAATTTAGTTATTTTTTTAAATATATTTTTTGATTTATTTTCATTTTATTGCATCATTTTTAAGCATCATTATTTTTAAGCATCATTATTTTTATGCATCATTTCTATGACAAAATTTTGTCATAGAAATGTGTATTAGATTTATTTTTCTCCCTTGTCTTTATTTGAAAATTAAGCACTATTTTTTCTTGAAAAATATTATTTGTAATTAGTAGATTTTACCACTTGCTAAAATTTTGATGAAGTTCGGCACTCTGGTTTGATCAATCATCTTCAATCATATGGTATTGTGAGAAATTATCTAAGATGGATAGAAAACGTTTTAACTAACAGAGAACAGAGAGTATTCCTCAGTGACAGTCTCAGTTGGCTTCAAGTTATTAATGGTACAGTTTTAGAACTACTGATATAATGTCTTGGTCATTTATCTGACTCATAAAATTTAATCATAAAAATGTGAAGTTTTGAATATCAGTAAAAAAAATCCATATGCTACATTTCTAATAACTGATATTGATTGCAATTGTAATTATACATTAAGTAACACAGAAGTAAAACATGATTTAGGTTTAACGGTTCAATCGGATCTCAAATGGCACTCACAAGTTGATTCAGTAACTAGCAAAGTAGGCAAAATGTTAGGTATCATAAAAAGAACATTTAAATATTTATATGCAAACATAGTAAAAAAGATCTATACAACATTCATACATCCACACCTTGAGATTGTGGTCCAGACATGGTCTCCCTTCATACAACAAGATCTGTATTTATGACAAACCAATTTCAAACTGAAAAAACCTTTTTGCAAAAATACCTTTAGATATCACTTTTTCTAAAACCTTGTAAAAGTTGTAAATGCATGGAACAACATACCATCAAATATAATAAAAGCTACATCAATAAATAGCTTATAGCTTCTTCAATAAATAAAAAATTCAATGGTAGGAATCGAACCTGGAACTCCTGCCTCACAGCGATGCATGCTAACTACTCTTCTAAGCAGACTTTTTGTTTAGCATCATTTTAAAAGTGTATAAAGTATTAAAAACTTTATTAAACAGAATTAAGTGATACAGATCAAATCTTAAAGGGAAATTGCCGCAATGCAATTTTCAAGCGTAAGTAAAACTGAAAAACTTGATATATGTTTTTGTATGTTTTTAACATTACATAATTTGAAGAAAGTTAGATATTTGCATAAGTTTGATATCAGCATACACTTACCTTGATATTTCTTATATAAAAAAGTGCTGCTACATTTTCTCGCTATTACCTCGGTTATATATATATATATATATATATATATATATATATATATATATATATTTATACTAGGTTGGTTGAAAAGTTCGCGGAGCGGCACCTATGTTGCAGTAGTAGAAACAAATTTATAACTGTATTAAACGTATTCATTCTTCGTATGAACGCATAAAAAATTTCAAGTCGATATGTCATTTCAGTCTTTGTTTACAAGCTATTGAAATTAGACGTGTCATAGTATTTTTTAAAATGAAAATATTGAACATCGTGCTGTAATAAAATTCTTTGTGAAAAAAGGTTTAAAGCCCATGGAAATTCATAATGAAATGGTAAATGTGTTGAGTGATGATGCTCCTTCAAAAACAACAGTATGCAAATGGGCTGCGGAGTTTCAACGTGGGCGTTCAAGCCTTGAAGATGACCCTCGCTCTGGACGTCCAAAAAGTGCTACTACTGAAGAAACGATTAATGCTGTGCATGACATGGTTATGGATGATAGACGATTGACCAAACGTGAAATTGCTGAGGCTGTGGGCATCTCAGATGAACGGGTATTACACATCTTGCACGATGAATTACGTCTGAGAAAGCTGTTGGCAAGATGGGTGCCGCATTCGCTAACTCTGGATCAGAAACGCACTCGAGTAAAACTTTCTCAAGAACATTTGGCCCGTTTTCAAAAGAATAAAACAGATTTTGTGCGTCGATTTGTAACCATGGATGAGACTTGGGTTTACCACTATGATCCGAAGCTGCGACAACAAACTGCAGAGTGGACAGAACCCGGTTGTTCAGCTCCGAAGCAAGTGAAGGCGTCAAAATCGTCAAAGAAGGTTATGGCATCAGTTTTTTGGGATGCGAAAGGAATTTTATTAATAGATTACCTTCAAACCGGTAAAACGATAACAGGTGAATATTATAAAAATCTTTTGGACCAGTTGGATAAAAAAATTCGTGAGAAAAGACCTGGTTTGCTGCATAAAAAAATCATTTATCACCAGGACAACGCACCTGCTCATATCAGCGATGTTGCAAAGGCGAAATTGGTCGAATTAAAGTACGAACGCTTGGAACATCCACCCTATTCACCAGATCTGGCTCCGTCCGACTTCCACCTCTTTCCACATCTCAAAAAATTTCTACGTGGAAAGCGTTTCTCATCACATGAAGAAGTCATTGCAGCCGTAAATGGGTATTTTGAAGGCCTTCCGGAATCGCACTTCAGAGATGGGATACATGAATTGGAGAATCGTTGGAAAAAGTGTATTGCTCTTAAGGGAGAATATACTGAAGATTAAAGTCATTTTTTGAATCATAAAATTGTTTTTTCATTTCCGCTCCGCGAACTTTTCAACCAACCTAGTATATATATATATATATATATATATATATATATATATATATATATATATATATATATATATATATATATATATATATATATATATATATGTAATTGTAATATATATATATATATATATATATATATATATATATATATATATGTAATTGTAATATATATATATGTATATATATATTTATACATATATATATATATATATATATATATATATATATATATATATATATATATATATATATATATATATATATATATATATATACATATATATATATTACAATTACATATATATATATATTACAATTACATATATATATATATATATATATATATATATATATATATATATATATATATATATATATATATATATATATATATATATATATATAATTGTAAGATGAATTAGATAAATAAAATTAACATAAAATAATTTGTTTATCTTTGGTAGAAAAATAAATGAATGATCCAGCTGGGCAAATTTTCAATTTGGCTTCACACTCATTCCTCTCTTTCTTAAACTAGAAAACATTTTTTAAGAAAAAATTATTGAGAGTGCAGCGATACTTTTACTTTAAAAACTTTAAATTAAAAAAACTATCGCTTGTGTAGCAGCAACCAAAATACTTTATTATCTTACAGGGTTTATGCGAAATAAAAAACATTTTGTAAGAAAATATAAAATATTTTTTAAAGAAAATATAAAACATTTTTAAAGAAAATATAAGACAAATTTTAAGCTAATATAAAACATTTAATTAGTTAATTAAATGTTTAATATATTAACATAAAACATTCAATTATGTAATTACCCTAAATTATGGAATTTATCTGGTTTATTTACAACAAAGAAGAGATCTGTAAAAATATATTATTCAAGCTTTTTTTTGTTGTTTTAATCAATAAATGGAAAACAAGAGAGAAAAAAAAAAAGAACACTTATAACAAAGGATATAGAAACCATAAGAAAATCAATTCTTAAGGAAATGAAGTTAAAAGATATTGCGGAAGAAGTTGAAATAAAGGTTTTTGCAACACGTTCTATATCTGATAAAATCTGTAAAAGACTTAGTAATGATGAAATCGCCTCAGTAAAAAAAGGAAAGCGCAGCTCCTATGACAAGACACTTAAATCTGAAATTCGATTGTTAATTGAGCATGATCCATCATACGTTAGCATCATTAAGAAGCATTCTCGTTGAAAGGAATATTAATGCATCTGTACCAACAATATCTAAATATTTGAAGTTGATGGAGTTCACTAGAAAACAACTTGCTTTAGTACCAAATGAAAGGAACTCGCCGCAAAACATTGATTTAAGACAAAGGATTTGCAGGGCTATTAATTCAATTCCTGATAATAACTTTTCTAATAAATAATAACATTTCTAGATAAAACAGGCTTTAATTTACATACTTCTAAGCAGTATGGCTATTCTATAAAGAATACAATATGTTTTGTTACAGTGCCAGCAAATCATGGAAAGAATTTAAGTCTTATGGCCGCTATAGCAGTATATGGTATTTTAAGCTTTAAGATAGTGGATGGTGCCTATAATGGCAATCTTTATTGCGATTTTATAACCAGCAATTTAAGACCGTGTTTCCAAACGAATCCCTATTCTAGGGATCGCATAAAATCTTTTCCAACAGTTGAGTCACATTATTGTCGTGTAAGTACCAATAGATAATACCTTGAGTCTCACCTTAATGTTTCAAAAATGTATAATCTTTACAAAGAGAAAAGTATAAACGAAAATATTGAGCCAGTAAAAATATCGTGCTACCATATTTTCTCCATCGAATTCAATCTTAGTTTTCACATTCCCAAAAAAGATAGATGTGACCTTTGTGAGAAGTTTAAAGTTGCTGAAAACACTGATACTATGTCTGAAAAATTGAGAGAAGATTTTGAAAGACATCAAGTTTTTAAAAAAGAAATGAGAGATATACAATATGAAGAGAAATAGGATAAAATTTGTCCTGTTTTACTTTTTGACCTTCAAAATGTTATTTTGACTCCGCATGCAGAAATTAGTTCCCTTTTTTATCTGAGAAAGCTTAGCGTGTATAATTTGACAGCTTATTTTTTAACAACCAAAAAAGTGTATTGTGCATTATGGACTGAATCAATGGCGGGAAGAAGCGGTAATGATCTTGCCAGTGCCTTTTGCAAAATTTTGAGTGATGTGGCAGAGGAAAACGACTTCAGTGATTTAATTACTTGGTCTGACTCCTGCGTTTCTCAAAATCAGAACAGTATATTATCAAATGCTGTGTTACAATTTTTAAAAGACAATCCTAACATTAACTCAATCACTATGAAATATTCCGTTCCAGGTCATTCATGCGTCCAAGAGGTGGATCATGCTCATAGCGAAATCGAAAAGCTCATGAGGAAAACTGATTTTTATAGTCCAATTGGATTGATAAGGATGTTGAAACAAGCTAACAGAAAAATTCTTTAGCGTATCATTCAAATGAAATCACATGACTTCAAGGATTATGCAGTAACAGCAAAGCTGTTTAATTAAAAGTCTGTTCCTTTTTCTAACATTACTGTTCTAAAATTTACTCAAACATCTCATATTATACATTTCAAATCTAGCCATGATCGCAATGAACCTATGAACTGTGCAAATGTCAAGTTCAATTAAAAACCTAACAGAAAGAATGCAGCAACAAGTCCATCAACTTCCACTATTTTGAATGTAAAACCAAAGATTCAAAATTGTACAAAGGAACTTGCAGACTTAAAAAAAAAAATATTAAAGCTGCATTTCCGTTTATGCCTCTCGAGGACAGAGAATACTATCGAGTTGTTCTTCACCTATAAAATAAACATGAAAAACTTTTAAGGGTTTTAACCATGTACGTAATGTAATGGTTTTAAAATGTTCCAAAAAAATGTAGTATAAAAAAAAAAAAAATGAGTAAAAAAAATGTTGTAACCTTGTTTTGTGACTGAAACAATAATCTAATTTATGAAAATTAGCTTTTTATTATATTATTGTTTCAGTTAAAAAATTTAAAGTAACTAAAAGCTTCAGTCACAAAGTTTCAAAGTAACTAACATGTTTCCAACTACCTTTATAACAGCAGTTAGAACCTTGTCATAGTGAGAATATGTATAATACTTATAGCAAATGCTAGTAAAAAATATTATCGATGAATTTTAATAATTTTTTAATGGGAGGAATATAACAATTTTTAACATTGATTTGCTCAAAACTACTCACGGATCAGTTAGAACCTTGTCAAACCAACGCAACGAAATGTTCTTTATTTAACAAAGTTTTAAAGTTTTAGTTTTATTTAAGCTAAATTATTTTATAAATAAAAAAGTTAATTTTTTTAATACCTATTTTATGTTTCGCGTAGTTTGAAAAGTTTAACATATTTGAAGCAATTTTTCTTAGTAAGTTAAACAGATAAAATAATTAAATCAATGAATTACTAAAGAAATTAAATTACCTAGATTGAAATCAACTAGAGAGGTTAAAAATACAATATGGCAAGGAAGAGATACTGCTTCACAATATCGCTGATGATGTTTAGTGAGTGAGCTTTTTAATTTTAATTAGAATTTAAAACAGAAAAAAGTATAACAAGTTTTTAAGAATGGCAACTGAAGCAAAAATAATTAGAGTTACTAAACCAATATCTAGAAACTTTACTAATAGTTTGCTATATATATTTGTGTTATGTCGTAACCTTAGGTGTGGTGTTTATGCGAGAGTTACTTTGTATGCGTTGTTTGTGTTTAGTAACCAGAAACTTCTTATATATTTGTTACATAATAAGTTTTATTAACTTTAATGATTATTATTAACTTCATTGAAATTGGAAATATTTTTGTTTAAATAAGTCTTCGTTTACAAATTAAATCATAAAAATTGCTTTAAAAGATACATTACGATAAAAAACAGATACACAAAATTACATTTACATAAAGAATACATACTTTTTAAATAAAAAAAGAATATACTAATAAAATCTATAATTTATAATAAACTTTCAAAATTTTGACAATTTAAATAATCTATGTTTGAAACATTTATTTTTGTAAACAAATAATAATAGTGTATAAGATTTACGGCTTTGTAGATGTGGCACCGAGAATGAGCCATAGTATTGATAATATATTCTTAAAACAGTTTATGTTAGAAATCTCAAAACAAATTGTGAATAATACTAAATCAAAAACATTTCAATAGAATACTTTAAAACTTTATTTCGCTTAGTCAGCGTATTTTTTAAACCATTAGAATTAGTTTGTTCGTTAATATTTTTATATTTAGTAATAAGATAAGAGTAATAATTTTTTAAGTTTAAAGTTTCATTAGTTTTTAGTGTTTTCTTTTTATTCTTCAGCACTAAGATGTTTTGAGAACATTAAAGTTTTTTATGTTTATATATATATATATATATATATATATATATATATATATTATATATATATATATATATATATGTATACATATATATATATATATATATATATATATATATATATATATATATATATATATATATATATATATATATATATATATATGTATACATATATATATATATATATATATATATATATATATATATATATATATATATATATATATATATATATATATATATATATATATATGTATACATATATATATATATATATATATATATATATATATATATATATATATATGTATACATATATATATATATATATATATATATATATATATATATATATATATATATATATATATATATATGTATACTATATATATATATATATATATATATATATATATATATATATATATATATATATATATATATATATATATATATATATATATATAAACATAAAAAACTATATATATATATATATATATATATATATATATATATATATATATATATATATATATATATATATATATATATATATATAAACATAAAAAACTATATATATAAATATATATATATATATATACATATATATATATATATACATATATATATATATATATATATATATATATATATATATATACATATATATATATATATATATATATATATATATATATATATATATATATATATATATATATATATATATATATATATATATATATGTATACTATATATATATATATATATATATATATATATATATATATATATATATATATATATATATATATATATATATATATATATATATATATTATATATATATATATATATATATATATATATATATATATATTTAAAAAATTGAGTAGCCTCCTCGACTGCAGTGGAGTGCATATATATATATATATATATATATATATATATATATATTATATATATATATATATATATATATATATATATAAAAAATTGAGTAGCCTCCTCGACTGCAGTGGCCCCCTCAAGCCATGGGGAGGTGAATAATTGAAATATATATATATATATATATATATATATATATATATATATATATATATATATATATATATATATATATATATATATAGTATATATATATATAGACATATATATATATATATATATATATATATATATATATATATATATATATATATAAATATATATATATATATATATATATATATATATATATATATATATATATATATATATATATATATATATATATATATATATATATATATATATATATATATATATATATATATATATATATATATATATATATATATATATATATATATATATATATATATATATATATATATATATATATATATATATATATATATAAACTCATTAACTTAAAAAATTGATAATTAGGCAATTAGATTAATAGTTTAAAGAAAGAAATAAAAAAAGAATAATAGTTTGAAAAGATTAATAGTTTGGTGAAAGATAAAACAACAAACTTTTTGAAGACTCTGTATATATATAATCACTTCATAAAAAGTAGGTAAATAATATTCTTACAAATGTGAATAAATTAATACTCCCAACTATTTTTTTTGTATTAGATGTTTTATGTCTTTTTTATTAGAATTAATTTTCTAATTAAGTGTAATTGTATTATATAATTGTTAACAATCAATTTGCGTTAATTGTAAATAGTTGTATATAATATAAAGTCATAGTTGTAAATGCCAAGAGGATATGATAAACTTATAAAGTCGATTTTGATGTGAAACTACGCAAAAAGGTGCACATGTTAAGTTTTTTGCTCTTTAATTTTTTTTTAGAATAAATTATTTTACTAAAAAATATTGAAGGAAATAAGGAATAGGTATAGCAATTTTTGGCTAGAAATAGATATGTAAATAAATATTTACATATCTATTTCTAGCCAATAAAGATATGAATATGATATATGAATATGATAAAGACCTGTATTTTATGGATACAGAAAGCTAGGATATATTAGGAAAAAGTATAGAAAAGTTTGGTTTGGAGTAGATATACAAAGACTCGTATTTTTTTGGGGCCAATCTTAGCTAGTTAAAAGTATTATCTTAAAAAATCTTAAGACTTTTTATATGTATAATATATGTATCCTGGTATCACAATAAATATTGTACTTTTTTGTAGAAACATAAAAATGGGTCAATGTTGTACATATTAAAAAAATATGAAAGCACTGTTTTTAGCCAAGCGTTCAAATTAAAGTTTAGTGATAGTGTTGGAGTAGATTGGAGAACTCTTGGCCGTTGGTTAAATATTGAAGAAAATTATTTAGACATGATTGATCAAGAAAATATAAAAGTTAATGCAAAAGCATATTCAATGTTAACTAAATGGTTGCAAATGAATGACAATCCAACACTTGATGAGTTGATAACAGCTTTAAAGGAAATGAATAGAGTGGATCTAATAAGAAAAGTAGATGAATTCACAAGTAATTGTTTTTTAACTATATTTAATATAATGAAAAAAAGTCTTTTTTATGAAGATCGATTAGTTTGTTTCTTATTATGAGTTAATGTTTTTTTTGTTAATGTGTCTTTTTTCTTTATAAAAATAGCATCTATAAACATAAGTTGAAAGTAAATTTAATTTGAAAGTATTTTTTATTTAAAATGATTCAAAAAGTCAGTAAAACTACACAAACCTAGAATAGAAGAACTTTAGGCTGACAATGATTAAATATTTGTATTAAAAAAATAATCACTGCCAAACTAATAACAGCATTGGCTAGCTTTTATATTTCCAGGTTTGTATTAAAATGAAATTGATCATGTAATTCAGTTGTGTTATTCAGTATTTTTATTCAGAACTTGATCATGTTATTCAGACGCGTTGTTCAGATTTTCTCTCAATCAATGCTAAAAATTGTTGCATGTTATTACATCCCCTGCTTATTTGCTATCCACAATTTGAAATGCAAATGTTTTGAAAGATACTTATGTATTCATGCAAATATATAATTACATTTGTTTTGGTTAGTTTTTTTATGTGTTAGTTAACAAAATATGCAAAATTTAACAAAATATTTTCTGAGCTGCATAATTTTTAATATACAAAGATTTTTGTTTTAATCTAAAATAAGCATATTAAATTTGTTTGTATTTATTTTCATTTAATCACAAAAATAAAATAGTATTTTTGGTTTTAGATTTTGATAGATTTTGATATTATGTTTCTAACAAGGGTTAAATAAAACATGGTAAAATTTTTGTTTTAAAATATGAATATTAGATCGTTTATTTAAAAATATATTATTCATTAGGATATTGATAAAAATAAAATCTTTAGCAGAATTTCAGTAGACCTATATAGGCATTTTGAGCAGCCCACTATAGTTTTGCTTATCGGTTACTTAATGGACAATTAGTGGCAGTCACCAAAATGGGGTAGCCGATGACCACTATTAACATGTTGGAATGTTATTGGCATGCCGTTTATGCTACAAATGGTCCACTAAATAACTGCTGAGTGAAATTCTAATAAACCACTCAAAAATGCTCATAAGTCCACTGCAATTCCACTAAAACAATGTTTGCTGGGTTTACTCATTTAAAATGATAATAAGTTTACAGTTATTCAAAAATATCAATTTTTATATTTATAATTTTACTTTTTTTTTTTATTAATTTTTATATTGATTTTGTGAAGGACTTTTCTGACCATTAATTATTAGTTATTAATAATTATTATGATTATAGTAATTCATAAAATACTAATTATTAATAATGCTGTTTTTATAATTTAGTTATTGACAATGATATTTTCATATGAATATAATCTTTATAGCAACTAATAGACTAGACACAGTGAAAATAATGTACTAAACTAAATCTAAATAAGTTACAGCATGTATAATTATTTAGAATATACAATAACTAATGTCCTTATTTTAATCTAAAAAAAAAATCTTCTTAAATCCTTCTATTTTATGTTTTTGTCCTTGGTATCGTTTTGTTTATTTCTACACACAGTGGCCTTGTTTTTTTAGTTTCATGTTATATCTAAATCCATTTAATACTCGAAATTGTTTTAATTTAAAAAACAACATACTTTAAAAATAAAGAATAAAATTGAAATTAACATAGTTATCAATATTTTAAAAAAGAAATTTTAAAACTTATTAATTTTATAGCAACTAAATGATCAGATAATGTTTTTCAACTAAAACTAAATAAGATACAGAATATATATTTAGGAAAACAATGTCCTAGTTTTTATGTAAAAAAAAAAACTCTTTATAAATTCTTTTTTTTCATAAACATTTGTCCCTGGTACTGTCATGCTTTACTTATTTCTCAGCCCAGAAGATTTAGGAATAAAATTACAGTTTAATACACATTGTATGTTTGCTTTTATTATGGCTTTTCACAGTTGTGCAGTTGATGTTGGGTTCTGTTTAGAAACCTCTGTTTATGGTTTTACTAGGCTAGGATTTGATCAGATTTAAAATGGATATATTGTCCAGCCGTAAATCAGAAATTGTCTATCCATAAAGCAAGAGCATCAGTAACATTTCTTTGAGCCATTTCTGATATGTTTTGCCCAGTGCCAAGTTGTTCTATTGTTCATAAAAATATCACACTTTCTAACTATGATTTGGTATTAGGGGTGTCCCGGATAATATTTTTTTGTTTTCTAATAGGATATTGAATACCCGGATATTCAAATATTATCTGGCTGGATAATGTATTTCAAATCCTAAAATATATATATTTTTTATGACAAACTATATTGATAAACCTTCAAAATGGTGAGTTTTGTTAGGAAGCTTTTCAAAAATAATGTTAGCTGTGATTTTACAGCAATTTGCATTTCATGTGGATAGCAAATAAGCAGGGGATGTAATAAAACTGGTCAGAAGTCACTTTGCACAACTTTACTGCATCATCAAGCAAAAATATTTTATTTTAAATCGTATGAAAATAAAAAATAGATAAATATTGAATCATCTTCAGCTGAACAAGGAAGTTTAAAATGTATTGAATTCTGATCAAGTCTTCTTTTTGCTTTTCAATGATTTGAGGTTTTCTTTAATCACTTGATTGTATAGAAAAATAATTACTGATTTAGGAGGTAGCACTTAAGTTACTAAAACCACCTGCATGCTCTGTATTTTTGGAAGATATTTTTCATTATTTATGGGAAAAAAAGATCAAGGCTAGAAATATTAATTTTTCACTTTTGAGGTAAAACAAATAAAAATGAGTGATAGACTAATGTATTCATTGCTTATATATAAATTTAATTAGTTTTCTAATAAAAATAATAACAATATTAAATGGAAACCAATAACATTACATTAATTAAAATTAAAACATTTCTAGTTTTCTTTTAATTTTCAAATGACATTAACGTTAAACGCCCAATATTTGTGCCATATAGCTTATCCGGGAAATCCCTAAATGGCATACAATGACTTTTTATAACATTGTTGTTTCAATCGTCACTTAACTCTTCATCTCTGAAACACCAAACTTGGCAAAAAAACTTCTACTTGGCAAAACAAATTAAATGCAGTTCTAAAAAAAGATGTAATTAAGAGTTTTATATATATTATATGTATGTATGTAAAATATATTTAAGGATACAAATTTGATAAAAAAACATGTTATATATCACTTTTATGGGATTTAGAATTTTAGTAATGCTAAATCAATTTAAAGCTGAAAAAAGTTATAAAGAAATGATTTGTTACATAATAAAGAAAAAAAACATTTTTATAAATTGAAGATTTTTTTATATTCGCTCGACATCTAAAATTAATTTGAAAGTTTTTTGTTTGTAAACAGAACTTTATTATATCATTTAGAGAATTTAGATTCACCAGAAATATCTTCAGGATTTTCTGCTAACAATGGTAATTTTAATACTTGGCTTATTTAAATTTACTTTTGATTTACTATATTCTTTTTTTTTATTATTATATTTATTATAAATATATATATATATTTTTTTCAATTTATTATAATTGTTATCAATACTTTGTTTTCGAAACATCTAACTTAACAAAAAATTTCTACTTGGCAAAATAATTTAAGTCCAGTACTATCAAAGATGTAATTCAGAGTTTTATATATATTATTTGTAGGTATGTAAAAGATGTTTAAGGATATAAATTTCTTAACAAAACATGTTATATATCACTTTTATAGGATTTAGAATTTTAGTAATGCTATATCAATTTAATGCAGAAAAAAGTTATAAAGAAAAAAAACATTTTCATAAATTACAGATTTTTTTAAATTAGCTCGACATCTAAAGTTAATTTTAAAGTTTTTTGCTTGTAAAAAGAACTTTATTATATCATTTAGAGATTTCAGATTCACCAGAAATATCTTCAGGATTTTCTGCTAACAAAGGTAATTTTAATACTTGACTTATTTAAAATTACTTATGATTTACTATATTCTTTTTTTTTATTATATCTATTATAAAATATATATATATTTTTTTCTATTTATTATAATTGTTATTAACGCTTTGTTTCCGAAACATCTAACTTGACAAAAAACTTATACTTGGCAAAACAATTTAAGTGCAGTAGTATCAAAGATGTAATTAAGAGTTTTATATATATATTATATGTATGTATGTAAAATATGTTTAAGGATATAAATTTGATAACAAAACATGTTATATATATATTTCTTTTATGGGATTTAGAACTTTAAATTTTTTTATTATTGACATAATTTTTTTATTTTATTTATTATAACTAGCAGTAAGCAACCCGTAACACGGGTTGTTAGTAAATAAAATTAAAAAAAAAACCTGCGTATAAAAAAGCCTAGAAACTACTTTAAAATTGAAAAGCCTAGAAAATGATGTAAGTCGTTATTAACTACTACTATTAAATTAGCGTATTATTATTATCAGATTATTATTAACACTTGATGAGTCACAAAATTAAATGAGTCACATCACATTAAAAAAAAAAAAATAAAACAGCACCAAAGTTTAAATCAAAGTTTTTACATTTTTTTTTTTCATTTTCTTTATTTTTTTAATTGTATCTTATAAGTATACAAATCTTTTTTAGATATTAAAACATTAATTTAAGAAATTTTTTTTTTACATTGTTGCAAGAATAATATACATCTAACTGTATTATATTCTTTCTAAATAAAATAATAAATTTTTCTTCTTTGTAACTTCTATAAAATTTAAAATTAAGTAATTTTTTAATAAGTTTCTAATTTTATTGTATAACATTTATAATTAGATATTACATTTAATATTTTACATTTGCCATAATTATTGAAACCAGATATTTGAAAAAATAGCATTTCCTTTTAAAAAAATAATTGAATGAAACCTGAAATAATTTTATAAATAATTGTAAAGCAAGGCTTGCGATGAAGAAAATTGTCAAGCGTGTTATATCCTGCTCGTAAAATTAAAATATGTTTTAGTCAAGCGTGATTATGTGCGTTCGATATAACGTCGGCGAGCGCAATTATGAAAATTGCTGATGGCGATGCTCATAAAAAGCTTTTTATTTTTTATATTTTTTAAATTTATTACATCATTCTTTTGTAAAAAAATGTTGGAATTAGTATCACGCTTATGAAACTACTTCAACGAAGTAGATTTTTATACTTTCAAACTTCTTGCATATTGTTTGCGTCAGATCGCTATTTTTTTTTTTTAACTTTTTTTGATAAAAAAAAATACTATCAAATAAAAACGCAACTTCTTATTGATTTAGTATTGAAGTATAATTTTAGTTTTTTGCTTATGTTGTTTTGATATATGTATTTAAAAATGTTACGCTGTACACTTAATTAACGGTTAATGGTTTTTATATTTCTTGATATTTTTTATTCAATTTAATTATTAATTACTTAATATTTTTTTTTAATTTCGTGTTTAAATTATGTTTTTTTTATCTTAGAAAAATGACACATTATCAAACTGTATTCATCTTAAACTATTCGTTATAAGTTAAATAACAGATTTTCCCCTCAACTGTTGTCAACGATGTTTCCTCTTCTACATTTTCGAAACTGCATGCAGCTAATAAATTAGTCATATCTTTATCAGTTCTGTCTATTACATTATTGTCATCAAGAATTTATTTGTAATCGATATTGTTGCTATTGCCATATAGTCAACTGAATTATCATCAACTTGAACCACTCATCACTTATTCAAATAATTTTTTTTTTTGCTTGCTTTTTAATCAGGTTTATTTCTTCTTTTTGACCAGCTTCCATGTTTTCTTAATATCATAATGCTATCATTTAGATTGTCGTGATTCATAGATAAACTGATAATATGCTAGTTATTGTGCTTAACATTTGCTCTACGCTTGAGTTTGATCCGGAAATTGCCAAGATAATCAATATAACTTTTAATAAATTAGGAAACATTGACTTTTTGTACAAGTATGTCAACCTCCGAATTTCTGGCAATTGCGTACCATTGCTTCAAGATTTGTTCTTGAATGAATCAAAAATAATTTCCATTCTTGTAAAACTAATTTTTTATTAAAATTGAAATGTTTCAATGGTGTTTTAAAAATGCGTGGACAAAAACTTTATTCCTTCCAAGTTAAACTCTTTGTTGCCAGTCCAGTTATGCTGGTCGATGAGCGACTTCCTGATAAAGCCTGCATTAAACAACCCTTTAACACAGTTCAAAATTAAGATATTAGAATCTGGTAAATAAGAATAAAAAATCTTTATTTCAAAGATTTTTTATTAATTACCTTTGAGGATTTTGTATTCCATCGGTTGACATAACACGTCGCTCATTTGAGGGTTTCTCACTTTCACACCTTATAGCAGTAAGGTTAGAAGCTGTTTCAAAATGTCTTTGAATTGTGTGAATTGACACAAAGTTCATCCCAGCACATTGTTGTATCAAACCTTAGCAACCTTGTAATACTGCTTCTCTATTTCTTGTACAAACTTTGCAGTATATTTTAACAACGTATGTATATCCATTGGTGATTTCAATTTTAAAGCCTATTACCTCTTCAACTTTCCATTTAGTAAATGTTAACATCATTACTTTGTTTCTTTTTAGAATGTCCTTGATTGCGAATATTCTACAGAACAGTATCGTTTTAAATTTGAGTTAAAATAATAATAGTTAATAAAAAACCTATACTATGAACAAAAACAAATTTTAAAAATTACTCTATTATTAGTATTTATTTTTATTATAAACGATGTGTGGAATATTACAAACAATAAATCAAATAAATCTTACTTAATATTTTCACAAGATTAAACATTTTCTGCAGTTTCGACTTTTTTATAACGGTTTTCTAATTTTCTATTCATATTTTATTTGCGCATTTTATTATTTTACTTTATTAACGTAATATTTTTTTGTCCCAAACTCTTGGATGAACGTTATTTTATACGCTCGTTATAAGCTGAATGCGCTTGCTTCATCACAAGCCCTGGTATAGCAATTTATAAATTAGTAAAATAATTGTTCATCCTACATGTCTACTATTTATTTCTACCATCTATCTACTAGTACTAGAAACCATTGTAAAAATTTTTGTCTAATGCTTCTGTTTTTAGGTCACTAAATCTTGTACTTTATTACTAAAATTAGGCTCAAAAAACTTCTGGAGAATGTTTAACCTTGTTTTTAATGAGGTCAAATCTGCTATTTTTTTTCTCTTGCATGGTTCAAATTTTGTTACCCAATTTTTTGCTTTGAGTTTTCTATCAATCTCATCTCCACAATTCGCATTCTACTTGATATAGCTAACAAATAGGTTGATCCATTGATCGACATTTGTATCACTCTAGCTTCTATATCTTTAGTGATTTACTGCTTAGACTTTTCTGAAGCTTGTGGTCCCAAAAACATACCTGTTGTAGTCTTGCAGAAGACTATAACAGGTATCTACTTAGTTTTTAGAAACCCTATATCAAATGAGATATATGGTTTTTAAGAAAGATCAGAAAAGTAGCATCTGCTAAGAATGCATCTCTTTATTGCGCTTGGCAATTTCATACACCAAGTTATATTCTTTATTTCTATAAATCAGATCGGATCAGATCTTCAAATAATGCTCTTTCTCTTTTAGATGAGGTACAAAACCATATTGTATACATAGTTAGCTGATCTTGCAGCCAACCTTCAGCCATTGTCACATCCTCCTAATGTTGCTTCTTTTTCTTTTTTCTATAAATACTCTGATGGGTGCTGCTCTATAAAGCTAACAAATCTTGCGCCATCTACTAAAATTCATTCCTTTGTTACTCATCATTAAATTAAGTCTTATCCTTATACTGTGATTGTTCTCAAGTGGTCTAAAAATTCTATTAAAATTTTTTTAGAAAAAAGATCAAAAAAAAAGGAAAGTTTAAACTTTTCCTACATATTTCTTTATAATAAATTAATAATATTCTTTATAATATTCTTTATAATAAATTACAATATTTCTAGGGGTTATATATACCCTCGTTATTCAAGTAATATATAAAAAAAAAAAAACGTTAAAAAAAAAAAATAATAATAAAAAAATAAATAAACAAATAATGAAACTTAAATGTAATGTGTTCTTGCGTCTTAAATAAGAAAAATAAGGTTTCCAAAACGACGAGGTGACGTAATCGCCGTTGTCTTTATTCAAACCACCTACATTTGGAGAGCACTGGTGACACTGAATTTCCAAAGACTCTCACTTTTCTTTTAAAATAGTCTTCCTCTACTTTAACAGTATTGTTTTTATTCCAGCTAATTGCAATTTCTGGAATCCCTCGCTACCGCTGAAAATGTGTAAAATCATTCAAAAGGTATGTTGACGATATCCATTCCCGTTTTAATAGCGAGGCAGAATCAGAATGTTTTCTTGTCTTGTTAAACAACCAACACACAAAGATCAAATATACAATTGAAAAAGAAAGTGACTCACACACTATAAATTTTCTTGATCTCTCAATAACAAATAACAAATCTGCAACATATCTTTTTAATATCTATCACAATAATGCAATAACAAATGTGCAAATAAAGCCGCATTCTTGTCACAATCTAAATATAATTTATGGTGTACTTAAAGGTTTTATCCAAAGAGCTTTTGCATTATGCAGTAAAGAAAACATAAATAATGAATTAAAGTTTCTTACAGAAATGTTTATAGAAAGTGGTTATAAAAAAAAATACTTCAAAACATTGTTAAAAAAATTAAAAACAATAAGCAAAATGATCAATAAACAACAATTACATCAAAAACTACAACTTAACTATATTTCTCTGCCATGGGTGCCAAAATTAAGTAATCAATTAAAAAAGATATTTAAAAATGCTGGCTATACTTCAGTTTTTAAATCACCAAAAAACCTTCAACAATTAATAACTCATAAAATCAAGCCTCGAAATCAACAACTCTTATCCAGGAGTCTACAAACTGGAGTGTTCGTGTGGAAAACTTCATGTAGGTGAAACAAAACTCAAGGTTTCAAATTGCATTTACCAACATCAAAAACATACTTTTGAGGGAAAATGGAAAAATTCAGCTGTAGCGGGGCATTCTAGAAATTGCCATGGTGCCTTTAGCTGGAATAAAAACAATACTGTTAAAGTAGAGGAAGACTATTTTAAAAAAAAAGTGAGAGAGTCTTTGGAAATTCAGTATCACCAGTGCTCTCCAAATGAAAGTGGATTGAATGGAGGCGACAGCAATTACATTGTGTCATCGTTTTGGAAACCTTATTTTTCTCATTTAAGACGCAAGAACACATTACATTAAAGTTTTATTATAAGTTTATATTTTATTTTTATTTTTTTATTTTTTTCATTTTTTTTTTTAACGTTTTTTTTTTTTAATATTACTTAAATAACGAGGGTATATATAACCCCTAGAAATATTGTAATTTATTATAAAGAAATATATAGGATAAGTTTACATACTATAACAGATGTTTTATCTTAATTAGTTATATAAAAACTTATCTAAGATGTTAACTTTTAAAAATTAAAAGGAAAGGTAAAGTTTTTTTATTCATTTTTAACAGTTTACAATTTTATGAGGCTTCTCAATAGCTCCAACCTTTAGGTGTGCAACTTTTTTTCATCTCTTCAGGCTTTATAAAGATAACCATCTTTATATAAAACTTCCTTCAAAACATCTCATCGTTTTGCTGAGGCCTATTGATAAGAACAATGTTCATTATTGATTTCATGCTTTATCTTTTTAAATGTTGCTGGGGAAAATCAATATAAAGCCACACCATGATAACATGGATCTAAAAAGTTGCTGAAGCCACATCTTAATTTTAAATAACTTCTAATATAACCAAGTAGTTTGTTTGAGGTAACAACTTTAAGCTTAAATAATAACTTTGTTGTTGAATTAATAAATTACTGAAGTAATTTGTTTTTTTTAATTTTATTATTAGATACCTTACCTGCAGGTTTCATATATATCATTTAGTCTTCTCTGTTTGAAATTTAATACCAGTGCACGAAAAAGCGCTGACAAAATGAATAATTTTTAAGGTAGCCTGCTCAATTTAAAAAGTTCATTTTTTTCTGCTATTAAAGTAAAAATAAACTTAGCCAACAGAATGTTGTAAATAATTACTAGATAAAATAATTTAAAAATATTCAAAAAAAGCCACGTTTCATAAAAATCACACAAATGAGCAAAAAAGTTTTGTTGCAATTTAAAACAAAACGCTTTTAGTTTTTTGGCTAGCGCTTTTTTGTGTGCGAGCGCAAAAAGACTTATGCGCAAGAGCGCTGGCTAAATGAAAAAGACTGAATGTTGTATATATTATTTAAAACGTTATTTTATTGTTTTGAATAGTAAATAACTTTTAGTTCGTTAAATTTGTTGATATCAATTAGGGTATGATGATAAGATTGATTTAAATTTATAAATTTTCTTAACAATGACAATTTCTCGACAAAATAATGACAAAATTATTTGGATAAATATTTTTTGTAACTTTAATTTTAATAACTATTATTAAAAATCAAATTAATAAAAATGATTTTAGTTATTTCCTCACTAGAATTTTTATATTAAGAAATTTTAGTACTTTACTTTTACATTATTTTTTGATCTTTTTGTTTTTAAAAGGCTTCAAACTTTGAGAAAAAAAAAAAGGTTTGCTAACTTAGTTAAGTTATTTAACTTTAGCTTTAAATAAATTAAAAATAAAAATATTTTTTTTATTAATAATTTTAACCTAAGTGTCATAGTTGTTTTAGAGGTTTTTGAGAATCAGTTGAAGAGTTTGTTCGAAGTAATAACTTTAACTTTGAGTAAAAACTAATAAAAAAGTTTGTTAAAAATAATAAATTTATTCCTAAGTAACTTTATTCTTAAATCAATAAAATTCAGATTAACAAGCATTTTATAGATTCCTTAAATTTATATGAAATTTTATGTCAAGTTCATAATTATAGCTATTTTTTGTTTATATTGAAATTATAGTAATAATGAATGTCATTATCACGAGCAAGAACATCAGTAAAATCATGATGATGGGTTTAGTAAAAGTTGTTTTGTTTTATTTAGATTTGTCAAGAGTGTCTGCGGAACTAAAACAATTTTATTTTGAAAATTATGGAAAAATTAGTGAACTTCAACCACTATTAAAAGCACCTGCAAATGTTGATCTAATGCATAAATTTGTTGATCTATGTATTGTTAATTCAGCAAAGCCACAAATGGATGTTGTTTTTAGTGTTGAACGAAAGAAATTTCTTGAAAAGCAAATGTGTTATACACCAATTCCATATAGTGAACTATTTATGAGCGAAAAATCAGTAATATTAATATCTGGAGTTGCTGGTATCGGGAAAACATGGCTGCTTAGAAAATGTTTGCTTGATTGGTCAAACAATTTAATTTGGAAAAATGTGAAACTTGTATTTTATTTAGAATGCAGGAGGCTAAATCAGTATGAAAATGTTTCTAATATTAATGATTTACTAAGCTTTTTCTACAAAGATATTATAAGTAACTTTAATATTAGTATTTGCACTGCACTGTTTATAATTGATGGATTAGATGAGTTTAAATATTTCAATGAGTTATTAAATCTAAGATTAAATTGTAACTATCCGATTGTTAATGTTTTAGCAGAAATTAAAAAATATAAACATTTAGTTGCTGGTAGAAATTATGCCATTGATCAATACCAAAGTATATATACAGATCATAGTGACAAGTTAACCATTCAAATAATGGGGTTTAATGAAAATGGAATAATGAATTATGTCGAAAATCATGTTACAGAAGAAAATAAAGAAATTGTAAAAGCAACTTTAAAGGAAAATCCAATTGCAAAAGCCATGGCTTCTGTTCCTTTTTATTTATCTTCTATGTGTAAAATTATCAGTAATATAAAAAAAATAAGTACAAGGAATATCTTAACAATGACAGATTTGTATGCAAACATTTTTTTATACTTTTTACAAAAACACATCATTAAAAGCAATGAAATGATTTATCAGATAATGGAAAACGATTCTAATAAAATATATATTTTAAATATTTGTAAAATTGCATATGAATTGTTTGTTGTAAATAAAGTAATTTTTTCGAAAGAAGAACTTCAAACTTTTGTTGGTGACTTTAATAAAAATGAAACTTTTTTTGGATTTTTGGAAAAGATTGAAACAGATCTGGGATGTTATTATCAGTTCGCTCATTTGACAATAATGGAGTTTTGTGCATCTGTATATGCATTTAATTGTTTAAGTAGTGAAGAAATTTTGACCAATAAAAAGCTGAATAGTTGTTTATCAATGATTTGTGGATTATCTAATACTAGTCAAAATAGTTTATTAAAGTTTCTTGTTAACCTGAATCCTTCCATAAATCCTTCTAATCCTTCACAAACTCCCTATAAAAAATCTATTCAATCTATTCAATTTATAAAGAATCTATTCAAGAATTCTTCAAAAAAGTCTAATGAAAAATACATTCTTTTGCATTCTATTTTAGGTAAGTTCAAAATCTTTTTGGCGTTATTGTAAGTTATTTTCGATAACTATGCAGGTGTTCAATAAAGTATAAAATCTAAAGTTATTTTTACTTTATTTTTGATTATATAAGGAATTTTTCTAGATTAATTAAACCTTATATAATAAACATTAATAAAGATTGGTTTATTTAAATTTGAAAGATTTTTTTTAATTTTATAATTTTATCATTTGACTTGATTTATAAAAAAACAAACAAATGGTTTATATCTTTTGTTATCTAAATGATATACTTTGTATTTTTATTTTTTGTATGTTAAACAATATTTGGCAAGTTTTTTAAAGAAATTTAAATATTTTTTATTAAGTTGTAGTGTATTAAATTATTATCCTGATATGATACCTTGAGAAATGTCCTTTTGGGATAGCACATAAGGATACTCCAACAAAAAGATACTCTGGTGTACACACAGAGTGTCCAGTGTTATATAAGAATAAAAAAATATGACAATTATATATATATATATATATATATATATATATATATATATATATATATATATATATATATATATATATATATATATATATGTATATATATATATATATATATATATATATATATATATATATATATATATATATATATATATCAGTCTTAATCAGAAGTAAATTTAGTTATATGTGACCATTGTTTGATTTATAAATGCTAAAGGTTGTGATGTGGTTATAGTCATTTTTTTTCAGGTGTTTTTTTGCTAAATATTTCCTTATTTTGAGTTAAATGACAGATTTTTCTTAAGAGAGAAACTTAATTCTAAAAAGTATAAGTTGTTTGCGCAAGTCTCTTTATATATGTTAGTCTTTATATATATGCATATATATATATATATATATATATATATATATATATATATATATATATATATATATATATATATAAAAGTATAAAGACTAACATATAGAAAAAAGTATATATGTTAGTCTTTATATTTATATTATATATAAATATAAAGACTAACATTATTAGTATATATTATATATATATAAGTTCTTCAGCATTCACAAGCCTAGGGCAGTAAACCATGCACTTTTTATGGCAATAAGTATTTATTGATCTGAAGAGTTCTGAAAATCATGCTTCTTTATAATTCGACCAAACAAATCCCAAACTTAAGACAAAAGGAAGGTAAAGGATGTGGAAAAGACTGCAACTTATATTTTATTTTTCTTATATCCTGAATTTCTCAGAGCTGAGAAATCAAATACAACTGCAATCCAGGTTAGTTTTTTTAGCTTTTGATTTCATAATGTCATAAATAAACTCATTATTATTTGATAAGTTAGTTTAAAAAAATTATTTCTATGTTTTAAGCTAATAAATGTTATCTATAAATAACATTTTGATTTATTAGCTTAAGTAACGAGTACAGTTTGCAATGAAAAAAAAGTTTTCAACCATGATCTAGACAAATAATTTCTTGAAACTTTAGTTAAGTGTGTTAGGTTAAGCAAGAGAAAATATATATATATATATTTTTTTTAAATCAAAGTTATATATGTAGTATAAAGTAAAACGCAAATAAGTTTTTCTAAAACGATGTATCTTTTTCTTTTCATAAATAAAATATTATATTTCTTTTCAAAATATTCCATATAAATATTTTATAAAAATCTTGAAATCACTTTCATGTGGTTTTTAATAAAAAGTTTATTTTCTTTCTTTGCTTGAAATTACTTTTAAAACGTTTCAACAAGTAAATTAAATTTTCACTCTCATACTATGTAAAAAAATATTACAGTGTACCTACCTTATAAAAGCTCTTAAGAATCAAAAGTTATTACAAATTTTAAATTACTATAATTACATTCCCAACAGGCACAATGGCGTTGAAATAACGTTGAAACAACGTCGCAAACCCACCATATGCCACGTTGAAACAACGTTGAAATTTGGTTGAATTGGAAATAAAATCCAACGTCGAAAACTATGACGTTGAAACAACGTCGATGAATAGGTTGTTTCAACGTTGATCTAACGTCTTATCGACTACATATCAACCATATTTCAACTTTGAATAGGTGATATATTCGATTGATACGTAGTTGATAAGACGTTAGAACAACGTTGAAACAACGTAAATTCAACGTTGATTTTTGTTTTTTATTTTGGTTAAATCCAATTAACTAAAAAATTATCTCAACTTTAATTGCAATAAAATAACACAATAAAAAAGCAATAATTTGCGCAGAAGATATTATATTTCACGTAAATTAATCAGATACAACCAAATTGCTTTAACGGACTTTATATACAATGCAAATAAAATAAAATGTTTGAAAAAAAAGTTTTATTTATCAGTAATATATTTATCCATTTATCAATAATAACTATTATCAATAGTTCCAGAACAACTGGGAAAAAGTATGAATGTTATACATCGGGTTAATCGCCTTTTACGCGCCGACCACCACCATTTGATCTGTCGAGTGCGTATTTTAATAAAGTCATTATTCCTTTTCTTATTTCGGAAACTGTAGCAGTCACTTTAATTGACAAAACGCTCTCTATAAAAAAGGTATTGCCTGAGTAATTTGCATCAAATACATCAAAAAGTTAAAAATAAAAAAGCATTAAAAAAACGAACTGTGATTTTTTAAAAAATATATAATTTTACACTTAACTTACAAGTAAATACCTAATGTTCGTTCCTTTAAACTTCTCTTTACCCTTACCGCCAGCCATATTAAATTTTGATTATAAACCATTGGTTAACAACCTGCTTTATACATTGTTATTATTATTATTATAGTTACATTAAAAATTGATAAACATGTTTTTTACAAAATACAAATTATTCTCAATGAAAAATTGCACAAACCGCAAAGGTTTCTTACCAAACCGTAATGCAAGTAAGAAAAAGAATTGGACCAAACTCCAACAGAACAGAAGGTGGTCTCCTTGGACCAAACTCATCCCCTGATACAGGGGATGAGTTTGGTACAGACCACCTTCTAAATGCAAGAAAACACCAAGAGCGGGCAGTATAATCAGAAATATCTGCCTGGAAAACAGAAAAAAAGCTACTAAGCTTATCCATGAAGCTGTAATTGTTGTGTCAGACCGGACCATTTGTAGAAGACTAAAAGAAGAGGGATTGATGTCCAGCCAAAAAAGTCAAAAATTGACAAAAAAATTTAAAAATATTAAAAATAATGTCAAAAATCTTATATTTATGCAAGATGGTGCAACTTGCCACATGTGTAAAAACTGTTATGGCTTAGTTGATGTATTGCTATAGCCAGACAACTCGCATGATCTTAATTCGATAGAAAACATTTGGGAAATAGTAAAGCAAGAAATTGGAAAAAAAAAAATATTACTAATAAGCAAAATCTTATGGAGATTAACAAGATCGCGCATAATAACCCAGAGTTGACAGAAAATATAAAAAATAAATTGCAAGCATGCCACAATGCAATGAAGCAGTTATTGCAAATATATATATATATATATATATATATATATATATATATATATATATATATATATATATATATATATATATATATAATATATTCATATAAGCATATGTATTTATATATACATACATATATATGTATGTTTTATTTATGTACATAAATATGTATGTATATATCGAGTAAAAAAAAAAGGTTAAGTATGCGTTACGAATCAACCTTTGTACTTTAAGGTTGTTCTTTAGCTCAAGGAAATACAAAAGTAAGAGAAAGCAGTTACAAAAAAAAAAGATTTATTTTATGTCTTCCCAAACTTTTAAAAATATATGCTACACATATTTTTAACACAAGTTTAAAACAAACTATAATAAAAAGATTCAAAAGATTTTTTATTTAAAACTACTTTTAACAAACCTTAGCATCACATTTTTTTGTATTTGTCTTAATAATTTTACCTCCAATTTTAAAAAGTTTGTTAACCTAAAGGTTTAAGAAAATAATTACACCACATTATTTTTATAGTACATTTATAAAAAGGTACAAGTAGATTAACTTAGGCTAAGTTATTAATAAATATATTTTCAAAAAACAATAAAAAAACTGTAAAAAGGCATGGTTTGAAACAACCCATCAATTCTGACCTCACCCAAGAATCATTTAAACTGTTATCATAATCATTAACTTACTGCTGCAAGTTCATCCATATAATTTCAGAACTATTTGTCATGATATTACTTTAAATACTGGAAAGAGTTTTTACTAACATCTCTTTCTAACAATAAAGATATATCAGAAAGACAAAAGAACCAAACATTAATAAAAGCGTTATAACACAAGAACAAAACATTTATAAAATAAAACATTATTCATAAATTAAATTAAATGCATTAATTTAGCAACCAATAAAATGTGTAAATCACTGAAGCATAGAAAAAAATGTTCAGAATCTTTTCTTCCTAAATCAACTTGCAGACAGACAATTAATACCTATGTGGAGTATGCATAAAAATTGTTTTCTGTTTCTTTTTTTGCGTTACAGGAGTAGGTAGTTGCTTACTATTCTGTTGGTTATTATGTTTTCTCTTGCATAAGCATGGTAGTGGCTCCTATAAAAATAAATATTAAAATAAAACTAATAATACTTGAATAAAGTATCTTTTAAAATAGTTACCGTTTTCTGAATCTGATTCTATCTGAGTATCACTAGTAGTGGCAAATTCAAATTTATCACATAACTCATGATCTAAGAATATTCATTCAATTTAAAAATGTTTTAAATACATTATATAATAAAGAATATATAATAAAGAATATATCTAAACACTGAAAACAACATATACAGAATGAAAGGCTGTAAAAAAAACAAGGAAAAAAAGTAATGACTTAAGGTTTAAATAAAAAAAAAATTACATTATCTCCTTGACATTTAATTTTGAGCAGCGTAAATCTGTATTAGTTAGATGCGGTTTATGCATTTCATTGAAACAATTCATTACATTTAATGACGATGGCCAGCACAAAAAATTATCAATCGAATTTTCTTTCTTTATTTCTCTGTATTTTCTATTCAAACAGCTCGAATAAACATTTTGCTTGCCCTAATATACTTTTTCAACTGGAAAAGTATAGTAGAAAATATAATAGAAAAAATACTCATATATTAAAAATTTGTTCATGTAAAATAGCTAACAGAAAAATACAACTTTAAACTGTGCATTATGATACATTATACAGTTGCTAAAATTTGCTTAATTTTTATGTTGATCCTTCTACCATCCAATATCATGGACTAAAGGAGCAAGCACAAATTCTTTTTTATACAACTTTACAAGAAAAATCTTTGAAAATTTAATAAAAATTTTTAATATAAAAAATATTCAAACTCTTTAAATCAAATGGATTGGTAAAAAAGCTTGATAAATCATTATTTTGTAAAACATCATCCATTTTCATTCACAAGTTCAACACTATAAAACTTTCGATTAGTTAGTAAAAAGCCATCTTAGGTTAATAAATAGTTGTTCCTTAACTGTTCCAATTAAGGCAACTTCTTTTATATATATATATATATATATATATATATATATATATATATATATATATATATATATATATATATATATATGTATATATATATATATATATGTATATATATATATATATATATATATATATATATATATATATATATATATATAAATATATATATTTATATATATATATGTATATATATAGTATATATATATATATATATATATATATATATATATATATATATATATATATATATATATAAATATATATACTATATATATATATATATATATATATATATATATATATATATATATATATATATATATATATATATATATATATATATATATATATATATATATATATATATATATATATATATATATATATATCGGCGCGTGTGTGTATATATACATATAATATATATATATATATATATATATATATATTTATATATATGTATATATATATATATATATATATATATATATATATATATATATACATATATATATATATACATATATATATATATATATATATATGTATATATATATATATATATATATATATATATATATATATATATATATATAATATATATATATATATATATATATATAAATATATATATATATATATATATACATATATAATATATACATACAATATATATGTATATACATAATATATAAACTATATATATATATATAACATACACTATATATGTATATAAATAATATAAATATATATACTATATATATATAAATGTATATGTATATATATATATATATATATATATATATATATACATATATATATATATATATATATATATATATATATATATATATATATATATATATATATATATATATATATATATATATATATATATATATATATATATTATATAAATAAGAAAAACATATATAATATATATTTTATATTTATATAATCCACACTCATGAAATAATACGGTCATAAAGAAATATCCATTTAATATTTACCTAGCTAACTGCATCACAAGTTAAGCCATGTATTATTGTTAAGTTGTCAAATTCAAAACCTTATAAAAAGGCAACAGATGGCCTAATTTATTAGCATGTGTGACTTTACTTGTTTTTATTGGGCTAATAAGTAACTTTTTAAGTCCTTACTTGTTATTTGTTATGCTAATGAAAAAAATTTTAAGTCATGCATGCGTATTTTAGTTCTCATATTGCAATTACGAACGGTCGAACTCGTAATATAGACGTTGAATTAACGTGGAATCAACGTCGATGTTATTTGATAGTTTTAAAAAAATTTTTTAACATGGATACAACGTTGATTTTAGGTTATACGACGTCACGACTAAAAATCAACTGTAAATCAACGTCGAAATAACGTCGTGTGCCCACTGGGTTCACAAAGAAAGTTTGAAAACATTTTTCACGTGAGGATATAATTGCTTTTTCTAAAATAAAGTAAACATAAAAAAAAAAAAAAACCTGTGAGATCATATAAGAGGTGGGTGGGAAAGTTTTTCAAAATTTAAAAAACCTTTTCTCAAAACCCCCTTCCCTCCTCCCCCCCCCCCCCATAAGTATGTTTCAGTGAAGATAATATAATTTTTTACATCCTTAATAGGTTTCTGTCATGTATGGTGGAGAATGCAACATATTTTTGGTTTTTTTTTTATGCTTCATTAAAATGAATATTAAAATACTCTCAAAAAAAGTTACAAGTAAACTTCTGGTTAAAAAAAGTTACAAGTAAACTTCTGGTTAAAAAATAATAATTTGATGGAAAACTTAAAAAGTTTTAATGTTAAATTCATTTTTAACGCTTTTTAACTCTTGTATTATGTTTCTCCCTTTTTCTCATGTCATTCTACTCGAAAAAGTGATTTAAAATATTTTTGTTCAAAAATAATTCTAAAGAGTGGTTAAGGGAATTAGGAAGTTTTTTTGATATTATGTTTTTTTTTTTTATTTTATGAAAAAAGTTATATTTTGTGACTTACTAAAATTATATTTTGTGACTTACAAAAAGCGATTCATTAAATTTTTTTTTCACAATTTTTTTCACAATTCTTGTTTGACATGTCACTGTCAGGGGTGTGGAGTTTACTATCAGAGTCGGAGTCGCGATATTTATACCGACTCCGACTCCGCTAAAATTGTCGCAACTCCGCAACTCCGACTCCACAACCCTAGTTACTGCTATTGGAAACCATCTCTTAGACATTGAAAAGTTTTTGTATTTAAAAAACCAAACCATCTATATTTGAAGGAAATATGATTAAACTAACTCCCAAAAAATTTGAGTGCCATTGAATCTCTCATTCCTTGCCCTCAAATGACATATTTGAAAAAAAAAAACAGACCTTATAATGACTAAAAACTGCTTATTTTATGCGTCTTGATAACAAGACTAACATGAATAATTTTTTTTTTTTATTGGGCATAAATAAATTTATTAAATTTTGATTCAAATGGTATGTTTTTTTTTACTCCTTAAAAATAGTATAATTTATATTTTAATAATAATCTTTGATTTCTTTTATTCTTGACTAAATTGTTTATCAGTAATCTTGTCCTTGTGTTGACGTTGAGTCCTTTTTTGATACACATTGTTTCTTGCAAAGTAAAGACATAAATATTCTTTCTTCACATTGTTTAGGATAAATTAAATTAGGTACCCTAATGTTTGAACTAAAATTGAGGTCTGTCTTAAACAAATAGCAGCTAAATAGCAGTTGAAACAGCATCGAATCCATTCAAATTTAAAGTTTGCACCATAAAATGTCATTTAAAAAATATTTGATTCCAGACTAGTTAAACTCTATGCTTATGGCTGAAATAAAAAATGGTTAAAAGTGAAACTCTATGACTATGGTTAAAAGTAAAATAAAAGTAATCATGTTTTAGCTTGGAAATAATAATATATTAATTTTAGTAACTAATTGTTTTTTATTAAATATATCTTTTTTATATTTAAAAAAAACTATCAATCGGATATTTTTTTGGAAAAAAATTGCTAAAGTAATGCCTTTTAAAAAGTTTTAAGTGAATGCTAACGTTTGCATATGCAAAAATAAAGAATCTTGAAGTTTATTTTTCTTTCTGTTTTTTTTTTTTTTTTTAAAACAAACGTTTGCTCTTTTACAAGAAAATACACTTAACAAGTGTCATTTATTGCAGTGTGGAAAATTACTTAAGACGAGCGTTATTTTACACCTTATGAAAAATGTTTTATATTATCTTTTTGTAATAGAATGGAGGCATTTTAAGAACTATTACTGCAATTAAAATTCTACAATAAATGTGAATAATATATTAAAGTAATTAATTTATAAAATATAATTCATTACATAAAATAAAAATTATTATACAAAAATTTAGATTAATTATAATTTTTTTTAACAGTTAAATAATTTTATATTTTATCAATATCATTAAAAGAATAACAATTTTTTGTTTAGAATTCAATCTTATCAAAAACATTTACATTTAAATAGGCGCTCTTTTTAAATTTTTTTTTTTTTTAAGTGCAACAACATGCCTTTTAAAAAGCAGTTAATAAAAAATACAGTGTAATATAAATTTATTTTAATATAAAGCTAAAATTATAATTCATGTAACAGTCATTTTAAAGAAAAGTTTTACTTTCACAATCGGTTGAAATTACACTTATTTGTTTTTCTAAAGAACATTTGATTGAATAGTTTATTGGTTCTTCTTAGCTGCATTAATTACTTTTTTTTTAATTTTAACATTTATAAATTTTGTATCCTCATTCAAGAAGCGCTTATTGCATCAAAATATAATTTATAAACTTAATGAAGTTTTTTTTTTATTGAATTTTTTCAAAGTTTCTAATCAACGTCGAAATCGAATCATAAATGATAGTCGAAGGAGGTTTTTGATTGTAAATTCTAAATTTAAACTAGGTCAGTAAATTTATTATAATTTTTATTCAGAAGTTAAGTTTTTTTTTTTTTTTTTTTAATTATCTTCGCTTCCAACAAGGTTGCAAGCAACCACTTATTAGTGTTGGAAGTTACTGGAAGAGAAAAGATGAAGATTGTAGAGCAAGATAACGATTAAAGACGACTTAAAATATTGCAAATTATATGAATCAGGAAAGCAAGATGAAGGAAGCGAATTCCAAAGAACTGATGTTCGAGGAAAAAAACTAGACGAATAAGAGTTTTCGGAGCACTTAAGAACAGTAACAGTAAAAGGATGAGATTTAATTGAATGACGAGTAACACAAGAATAAATTTTAGTAGATGGCACAAGAGACGCTAGCTCTTTAGAGCAATGCCCATTATAGTATTTGTAGAAAAGAAAAAGAGAAGCAACATTACGACGATGTGACAGAGGTTGAAGGTTGGCTGCAAGAGCAGGTCCAACAATGTTTACAATGCGTTTTTGCACTTTGTCTAAAAGAGAAAGGGCATCATTAGAAGATCTGCACCAGATATGGCAACAGTATTCCATAAAAGGCCGGATTTGAGATTTATAGAGATAGAGAATAGAATCTAGAGTAAGAAAGTGACGAGCTCGATAAAGAGAAGCAACTTTAGCAGATGCTAATTTTGCAACAGATTTGATATAAGGTTTCCAAGAAAGATCAGAAGTAAGAGTTAATCCTAGAAGATGAAGGGTAGGAGACTCATCGAGTACATTACCGTTCAAAAATATAGGAAGGTCTAAATTATTGCGATAACGATTGTCCAAAAAAAATTGAGTTTTATCTGAATTAAAGTTCACCAGCCACTGCGAGCTCCATGCTGTAGCAGAAGTGAGATTCTTTTCGAGCTCAGATGCCCCCTGCAAGCAATCAGAGGGAGTTGGCTTCTTATTGTGACAAGAATAAATGGTAGTATCATCAGCGAACAATGCCACTTTCGATGTGAGAATATCAGGAAGATTCTTAATGTAAATTAAAAAGAGTATAGAAACAAGGATTGAACCTTGGGGAACCCCTGAGGTTACAGAATAAGAAGAAGAGTGCTATCCATCAAGGACAACTTTTATACTACGATTGGAAAGGAAGGATTCAATAATCTTAAAGATGTTTTCAGATACACCATAGGAAGAAAGCTTATGGAGGAGACCAGCATGCCAAACTTTATCAAACGCTTTAGAAATGTCAAGAGCAATGGCCTTAACCTCTCCACCTTTATCTAATGCGCGATAAAACCTATTGGTTATTACTGATAGCAAATCAGCTGTAGAACAAGAAGATCAAAATTCATATTGATGATCAGAAAGTAGGTTATGAGATTCGAGATAAGAGATTAAGTGTTTGTTAATTAAAGATTCAAAAACCTTGCTTATGATAGGAAGAAGACTAATGGGACGGTAGTTAGACGAATCGGATTGCTCTCCAGAATTTTTTTAAAAATAGGGATAACAGATGCTGCTTTCCAGCAGGCTGGAAAACAAGAGTCCGATTAGCACTTATTGAATAGTTTTGAAAGGATAGATGACAGCTCCGGAGAACACTTCTGCAAGACTATAACAGGTATGTTGCCCGGGCCGCAAGCTGTAGAAGAGTCTAAGCGGGAAATCACTTTAGATACAGAAGCTGGAGTGATACGAATGTCGAGCAATGGATCAACCTGTTTGACGGGTATATCAGGTAAAACGCAACTAGTGGCATCAAGTGATGATATTGATGAAAAGTTCTTGGCAAACAATTCAGCTTTGTCTTTAGGTGAGGTGACAAAGTCTGAACCGTACAAAAGAGGTGGAATTACAGACTTGCCCTAATTATTGATACTATTAAAGATTCTCCAGAAGTAACGAGAGCCTGATTTTTGTGATGAAATTCGAGATTTCATGATCTGAGAATAGCGGGTTTTGGCTCTAGACAAAACCTTTTTACAATGGTCCTAGCAGTAATAAAGAGACGTCTGTTTTCTGGATAATTGTTTTGCTGATAGATATGGAATTAATGGTTTCGATTGGCAATTGCAGCAGCACAATGTGAAGAAAACCATGGAGAAGAGTGAGGCTTGATCTGGAATCATCGAGAGGGAATAAAGGATTTTATGCCAGCCTGAATCCACGAAGTTATGTAAGAAGCACATTTGTCAACTGGGAGACAAAAGATTTCTACCCAGGGGCCATCATGAAGAAAGTCACGAACAGAGTCCCAGTCAGCTTTAAGGTAGTTGTAAGATGTACGATGATAGGGGGATTCTAATGGTGAAGAAGAATGAGATAATAGTTTTAGAGAGACCAAACTATGATCAGACGCACCTAAGGGTGAATGTGCAGAAACTGAACACTGACTAGGATCAGAAACAAGACATAAGTCGAGTAGAGAAGGTAAATGATTCGGGTTGTCTGGAAAGCGAGTGGAAAGTTGACTATTTGAGTTAGGGATTGAGAAAGACAAAAGTTGTGGGCCTTAATGCCTGCAGAGTCACTGACACTAGAGCCAAGTCATTCAGTGTGATGAACATTAAAGTCACCGACAACAACAATATTGGGTGATGGATAAAGAATGAGGGCGTGGTCCATATAATCAGAAATAACATCAAAAAGAGTGCAGTCTTGGGATGAGGGAGAGCGATATAGAACAAAGAAAAAGGTGATAGAGTGAAGTGGTGCTAAACGAAAGCACATAAAAGAGTAGTCTGTGGATTCAAACCTAGTTTCCCGACAAATGGGTGAATTCTTACGAATGTAAATGCCCAGGCCCAGCATGTGACCATTGGAGTCTTTACGAATTAAAGGAAGATAACCATCAAGGCTAAGATCACAAGATGAGACAGCTGAACTCAAATTAGTCTCACAAAGATCAAACAGGATGGTGAACTTTGCAAGAGATAAGACTCAACAGAAGAAAAGTTACTTTGAAGACCACGAATATTGGTGAATGAAAGGTTTAGCGAACTTGGTGATGACTTTGGTTTTTTGTGTTTTACAGGTTTTGTTACTTTATTCATTTTTAAATTTGTTAAAGAACTTGACTCAAAACATTGATAGTACTCAGTACACTGTTCTATAGCTCAAGCAATTGCCTCATTTCCACTAATAAACCCTAAGCCGTAACAAGGGCTCCAATGTGGCCTTGGCAATGCACACCAAAAGTACAAACAGGGACACCATCCATGCGCAACATGGCATTGTTAGTACTCTGATATTTTTCAGCTGTTGATGGAATCAGCCTCTTTGAGAGCTACCACAGAGTTCGGGAAACTTGACTACTAGCCGGCCTCAGAACCATAAAGCTGAGTTTTAGAGCTGTACCCTCATTTAGAGATAATAGAATGAGTTGCCTAGTCATAAAAACAGAGACACAAGCAAAACCCATGAATCGAGTCAAGAAGATTCAGCGTTCAATATCCTAAACTGGAAACAATGTATTAAAAATACATCTGCGCCAGCCTAATAGATGACGAAGGGGTGCGAGGCTGGTTAACAGATAGAATCTGTTTACCATTAGATAGAATCTGTTTACCCTAAGTCTTTGCCTAGGAGGCCTTCTACAAGACAGCAGCGGGATGCATGTAACATCTGCCCAAGATGAGTATTTTTTTCGAGACACCATCTCTAGCCTTTACTCAACCAAGAGCCCCAAGGCAGGGGGTGTTTTATGTTGGAGTTTGCATCTCCTAGCCTTTGCCTAAAAAGGCATATCCTACAAGGCAGCAGTACATGAAGCAGATTGTACTGGGTTACATGTTACCAGTAGCAGGACAAACCTGACCTGACAAAAAGTTATAGAATTAGTAAATTTATAGAATTAGTAAAGTTATAGAATCAGTAAAGTTATAGAATTAGTAAATTTTTTATAATTTTTATTAAAAAATGTTATTTTGTTTAAAAGTTGTTTATATAATTTTATAATTTAATATCAATGTGATATTAATATGTTTATGTTTTAAATATTATAATGTATATATAATGTATTTATTAATAATAAGAAACTGTATTCTGTTTTTTTATTTAATTACAGTTTAATATTATTGTATGTATATATAAAAAAAAAACATATATATATATATATATATATATACATATATATATATATATATATATATATATATATATATATATATATATATATATATAAATATATATATATATATATATATATATACATATATGTATATTTATATGTATATATATATATATATATATATATATGTATAAAGATTGATATAATATATATAATATCAAAATTTTGATTATTATTTTAATTTTTGTTAGTTTTTTTTTTGTTTAACATTTACCATTTAATTTTTTGTTTATATTAAACAATTTCTTTTTAAGTTATATTTAACATTTAATTTTTCTTTAGATCGTCTGTTAGTATCAGTAAAGTTATAGAATTAGTAAATTTTTTATAATTTTTATTAAAAAATGTTATTTTGTTTAAAAGTTGTATATATAATTTTATAATTTAATATCAATGTGATATTAATATGTTTATGTTTTAAATATTATAATGTATATATAATGTATTTATTAATAATAAGAAACTGTATTCAGTTTTTTTATTTAATTACAGTTTAATATTATTGTATGTATATATAAATATATATATATATATATATATATATATATATATATATATATATATATATATATATATATATACATATATATATATATATATATATATATATATATATATATATATATATATATATATATATATATATATATATATATATATATATAAATATATATATATATATATATATATATATATATATATATTTATATGTTTATATATATATATATATATGTATAAAGATTGATATAATATATATAATATCAAAATTTTGATTATTATTTTAATTTTTGTTAGTTTTTTTTTTGTTTAACATTTACCATTTAATTTTTTGTTTATATTAAACAATTTCTTTTTAAGTTATATTTAACATTTAATTTTTCTTTAGATCGTCTGTCTAAAAGTATTTACCCTTTTTCTTATGATGTTTCTAATTTATTCTACGAATGTTTTTATGAAAGTCAATCGTCATTCACTGATGAAATAAAATCACTCGTTAATAAACAAAAGTTTGGTATTTCGATTGACGATGGAAAAACTTCTTACGCAACTTCTTGCGAGAATTATTTCGTAAATAATTACATACAATATGGAGGAAAGTTATGGTTGTTAAATGTTGATAAAGATATATTAAGTGATGAAGAAAAAAATCTTTTAATTCGATGTTCAACCAATGTTCGAATTGTCACCATTCGTCGTCCAATTAATTTCGAAGGGTGGAAACCGAAAGATAAGATTGAAGTGTTGTGGATATGGATCTCAGGTTATAGAGTAACAAAAAAATATTTTGAAGAAAACTATCTTCCTTGGATTAATCTTTGTGAAGATTTAGAACTTGATCTTCACTACGATATTGGTCTCATTAAAGAGATTTATGAATGGATTCGTTGTTCGAACATCAAGAAGTTTGGGATCAAGTACCGTGAACGATATTATCGTACCTTCGATGAATTAAATGAATTTTCAGGAACAAAATTGTATCCAACACCGTTGAAAGTATTACCTTAACCTCGATGAATTAACTTTATAACTCGAAAAAATGTTAAATATTTTAAATATATAAGATAAAAACAATAATTATAAAATATTAAATAAAATAATTAATGTATTTTTAAATAATAAAAATATTAATAAATTATATTATTTAGTTAACTTTTTTATAACTATATATGCTTTAAATATACAAAATAATTTTAATATATTTGATTTAAATGTAAAAATTCAATATTATATTAGTATATAATTCATATTTATAATTAACTCTTTTTAAAATATGTTAATAAAAATAGAAATTGTATAACCTATTAAATATATAATTATATTTGTGGTATGTAGTTTTTTATATTTATTATTTTTTTAACATTTTCAATAATAATAATAATAACATTAAATTATAAATAATAAAAATTGATAATATTCTTTATTTAATTTTATAATATTTTTGTATATGCTTTGTTTTTATGTTTATTCTTTTGAAACAATGAATATTTAAATATAAATAATATCAAAAGCAGCAAAAAGCAACCCGTAATACGGGTTTTGGTCGGTCTGTTACATAATTAATTTATAGTGGCAGTTTTCCACAATTTAATGTTGCAAAACCTTAACTAATACCCTTTTAGAAAATCGCCTTCAGCTTGAAAAAATTAATCCATCTGTAAAATTAACATAAAAAGGATGAGGGGGTAAAACAATTTACCAACTGCAACTACTACTTAACATTTACTATTACTACTTAACATTATTTAAGTATTTTACAAATGGCATAGGTCATAACAGTGTAAGGCAGATCCATTTTCATCGACCTTCCTAAGTTTAACACAATACGTTTTTAGTTACTGACACAAAATAATAACACTTCGTCATGCTTTAAATTGACGAAAGTACTAACGAAATCTTTGTAAAAAATTTTATAACACGAACCATTAAGATTAAAATAAAGTTAAAAAGAATAAATTATATTATAACAGCAGTTATCATTTTTTTGGTATCCCCTTGATTAATTTTTCTTTAAAAAAGAAAATTGTTAACTTAAAAATGTTTAATGACAAACATGGGTATAATAAATTTGAAAAAATATGTAAACTTAATGCATTAATGCATCGTATGACAAACCTAAAATAAAAATTATAACTGACAAGTAGACATAAAAATTTGTAAACCAAGCTGACCCGACCCGGGTCTTGATAAGTCTGTTCAACACAGACCATTTCTATATTATTTGTTGGGCCTCTTTATTTCATTAATTTTTAGTAAACGGTGTTTTGCCAACATTTACTAAAAATTCCTTTGTAACTCGAAATTTAATTTTCTTAAATATTTTGACTCTAATAAAGAAGTTTCTCCCCTTTTTTGCTTTAATGGTGACCAGGTGAATAAAATAAAATGATAAAATGTAAAACAATGATCTACATATATAAGAATGTTTTCTTTCTTTCCTCAAACGTGTTGCAAATACAGACTAAGCTAACTAATTAGTTAAACACATAAATAAAACTTGAGTAACTCGATATTAATGCGCAAAACTACAATATTCTCCATGTTTTTAAAGGTTTTTAGTTACGACCCCCCATTTACAAAGATCCCCTTAAAATACGTACAACAAATTATTAGGCATAAAATAGATAAAAGAGAAAATTAACTAATAGCATATATTTATATCTTTTTAACTAAGAAAAATTTACATAAAAAGAAATCAGGATTTTTTATTTTATAAATCTTATAAATGCGTCATAACGTAATTCTAAAAAAAAAGGTAATGAAATTATGATATCATAATTACAAAGAAGAAAAAAAAAAACCACTACACAATTACCGAAAATCGATTTACCTATTTATAGTAACCTATTTTAAAGTCGCAGTTAAAGATTTATCAAAAATGTAATTATAAAATCTGTTTCGAAGTACAAATGCATTAACAATACTAAGAAAAAAATCAAACTAAGATATAAATAGTTGTCTTGGCTTTTATAATTTAAACATAAATACAACTGTAAACAAATATGACTTTATAACACATATAAACACATTTTACAACTATTGAATGATAGATATATTTATCAAAAACTATGAAAAAAAAAAAATAATGATAAATAAAGTTATATATACAAAATGTGCTCACAACCTTTAACAGTAAATTTTCGAAATGAAAATCTCAAGACTATAAATTAAGAACATTAAAAAATATAACAATATTTATGTTACATTTTTTTACCTACTATAACTTGAATAAGTTATTTATCAATTTTGAAAAACAAACTATTAAATGCTCTAGTTCTTGAAAATGCAACATATAGTTGACCATGAGAGAAACATGGTTTTTGAGATATTTCTTTTGTCTATATTTTACGTTACGTTACGTAATATATAGACGATCTCTAAAATAAAATACTTGAAACTAAAAAATTTTATTTATTACAATAACCAATAACAACCAAGGAACAATTTTAAAAATTATATCTTTAAATTGCAAATTATCAATCGCAGTATTAAAAAATACGCAAGAGCTCAGTAATTACATGAGTTTAATCTATTCTCTCTCTATACTAATTCTTATTTGAGTCTCATCTAAAAATCTACAAAATTAAAACTATGTTTCAACAGTAAGCAAAATAATCAAGTGATGACAAAGACATCTAAAAAAAAAATGAACACAATTATGTTTAAGATTACAAATTAAAAAAAAAAAAAAATCAATAAAAATTAAAACTGTTATTACTTGTTACTATATTTAGTAAAATTCATACATTAAAATTAAAATATTAAAAATAGTAAAATTCATACTTTAAAATTAAAATATTAAAAATAGTAAAATCCATACTTTAAAATTAATATTTTAAAGTGTCTAATGTAAAATCAAATAATAGACATCAACACTGCTTGACACTAAATTCTGTCAAAAAAGTTTTCTGTTCATCAAGCAAAATTTCTTATATTTCAACGACAATTAATTTTATCACGCCTAGATCTATTTCTTTCATATGACAACAATTTTAAGTCACCTATAACCATTTACACTAATAACTTCATCGAGCCTAATATTATACATCTGTTATAATTAAATATATTACCAGTGATTATACTACTGTTACAACTGAATAAATGAACGCTTTATATTTTTACAACTGAAAAATATAAAACAAAATTTTTGACATTATTTTAATTTAGCAAAGAATTTAAACTACAATGCAAGGTTATTTTTACCTTCAGACACAGTCTTAATGCACAAAAATAATAAATGCTGAATCTTGTATAAAAAATGAAAAGTATGTTTATATATTTAAATTTTTTCTATTCTTTTTAATTTTTTCTATGAGATAATATTTATATAGATTCACAGAAATATAAAATATTCTGATATATAGGCACATTTATGTATATATACTTACCTGTCAAAAATTACAGTCAGTTTTTATGTTAAATACATAAAATATACATCTAATATAAAATAAAACAAAACATTAAACTTACTCAAATCAGTAACATTTAGCTTTTTCCAATTGCACTAAAAAATAAAATAAATCTTGCTTTGCTAAATTGCCTAGTTCTTAAGAATCTGAAAACAAATAAGTAAAAAACCAAGAACAAACAAACATTCATTTATCAAAACTACTCTATTTAAACAAATTAAATTAAACAGAGAACAACATTGATTCTCCTTGAAAGCTGAAAAACTTTTCAGCTCAAATTTGCTTGCAGACCTTGCTTATAAAACCACTTTAATAAGAAAAGCATCAAAAAAGCCTAGAAGCTACTTAAAAATGGTGTATGTAACATTGAACTTTTAATGTTGACTGGAGTAGATATATACTTTTAAAAAATCAAAATGATTTGTTCTTTTATAGCAAATAAAACCACTATAAATCTGAAATTAAAAATGTAACAAATTAGTGAATACAAAGAAAAACATCATATCTAAATTGAAAATCAATGTACCTGCTAGAGATCAGCTGTTATGATACCTGAGAGTAGTAGTTGCTAAATATTGTTTTTTCATGATAAACAAAATGTGTTTATAGCAAAATGGTCTTGAATGAATTTTAGTAAATAAATAAAAGCAGTGAGTTCTAGTAATGAAACTACCTATTAATCATTTTTAACAGCTGACACCATTGTAAAGATAAGCCAAAGGTAACAACATTACGCAAAAAATTATTAAAGATAATGCAATGTGTTTTTATATATTTATAATAGTTATATACTTAGACCTAAAGTAGTAACATCGCTTGACTGGTAAGGTTGATAAATCTTGTTCTACACGTTTGCCAAGTTACTCCACTTTGAAATCATGGAAACAACATTATATAGACATATATACTAATTATAAAACACAATATTTTTTTAATGTTACTTAGCATATAAAAACACCCCATTTTACAATCTTGCACAAATTAGATATAACACATTTTACTATTATAAAAACACATTTATATAAACTCATTTATAAAACAACTATATAACATATATCACCCCATACATGTATTTATCAAAAAATGTTAAACTTTGAGCATAATATACATGCAAACTTATATGCAATCTTTTAACAACTATAAAACAACATGTATTAGCATCAATTATTTTTAATGTAACAAAGAATGCAGACTACAATGTACAACATTGTTAATAAAAATGAAATTATATCAGTCAGTGTATATTAATCTAAAGCAATGAAAAAGAACCATTTAAGAACAAAATTAAAAATTTCTAATAAATACATATTTAGATACCTTAAAATGAAGCATAGAACAAAACTTTTTTGACAAATTGCAGAAGAAATTTTCTTAACTTTCTATTTCTATTCCTTAATATTTATATTAAGAGAATATATATATATATATAGATATAGAGAAATATAAAATAGACTGATTTCCAGAAGAAATTTTATTTATTTTTTTATTCTCAATTATTTTTGCTAAGAGAAAATACATATAAATATACATATATATATACATAACAAACTAACAATTATTTAAATTTTTATTTTAAAAAATAAACAACATTAATTTTTCTTGAAAATAAGTGTATCAGCTCCAATTTGCTTGCTGATTTTACTCGAATGACCGCGTGGAATATATAACTGCGCTTAGAAAATTCTAGAAGCAAAGAAATAGTGTATTTTACATAATGCAGAACCGTAATTAACAAAACGAACAATAGGCGTAACAATGCGTAACTATGCGCACTAATAATAATAATATTCATTCGGCTATTCATTATAGGCGGATTTCTTTAAGTGCGTTTTTTATACAATGTTTTACCTGCACTAATATATAATTTATTTGTCTAAGGAAGTTCCATCAGGCTCTCCGCGGCTTGTAGTTTTTAACTCTTACTAAAACTATGAACGGCAATTTACTCGATTAGTCATTTTCATTTGGCCATTAAGAATCAACTCTTATTTCCGATCTTTTTAGGTAACCACAAATCAAATCCATGGCAACATTAGCATCTCACAGGGTTGCATCCCTGTCTCATGCTTGCCACTTTCTTATGCAGAAATCTATTCTTTATCTCAATAAATCTTAAATCTGTCGTTGAAAGGAATACTGTTGCCGTATCTAGTACAAATTTTCAAATAATGCTCTATCTCTTTTAAATCGTATCAAATATATTCTGAATATAGTTGTTATTTAAATCAAGGATATTTACAAATAGTAATTTGTACTAATGTAAAGTAAACACCTGTCAGACTAAACAAAAATAAGATAGAGATATTAACAATAATTATAATACAAGTAGGAATAATAAAGTAATAGTAGTGATTATAGTAATAAAAGTATGTACTATAATAATAATAATAACAATAATAACAACAACAATAATATTATTCATTATGATAAAAATATAGTAATAATAACAACAATAGTGATAAAGAGAACACTATTGAAACATTCCAGTATAAAATAATAAATTTAATAAATGATATTAAAATTAGTAATATACCAAAATAGAAAAAAGAAAAATAATAGATGAATAGAAGCTCCGCGTTAAGGTTATAAATAATAAGTTGTAAAAAGATATAAAGATTTTTAAAGAATATTTTTTCAAAAAATGGTTAAAGAGAGCAGTTTTAAATTTTGAGAATGATTTATGAGATTTTATTTGGGAAGGGAGATTGTTCCGGGTTCGTTTGCTATTGTTGTATGGATTCGTAGCCGTAATGAACAGTTTGGTATTTAGGTACAGATAATTTTAACTAGAACTAAAAGAATATAACTAACAATAAATAAATAATTAAAAATACCATGTGAAAAAAAGCGAAAAAAAAAAAAAATTTTGTTAGTTAAATAATTATAATAAAAAATAATAATTACAAACTAAAACGTGAAAATAAATAAACAACCAATATTCTTATGCTCTTAAAAATTCATTATGTTCTTCTTTTTTTTCTTGTTTGTTTAATTATTTCTTCTTTTTTTATTCTTCTTCTTTGTTTACTTTCTCTTTCTTTCTTTCTTTTTTTTTTTTCTTTTATTTGTTTAAGTTTATTAAAGTGTTCTTTTTTTTAATAATTCGAAGTTTTTTTATTTTTTTTAATTTTTTTTTTTTTTTCTTCGACTTTTTTTTTTTTTTTTTAGTGTTTTTTTAGATAAACATTGTAAACATAGTAGGACCCGCTTTTGCAGCAAATTTTTGTATTAATTGAAACAAGTTTTAAAAATCTATTCAAGTCTTTACTTTAATAATAAAAATTTTAAAAATTTCTTTAGAGTTTTCATTTTTTAATTTGGTAGTGATTTTTTTTTTAAGTAATATTTTGTCGTATGAAAATGTTCATAAAACAATTATAAAAAAATTTTTGTCCGAAAATGGGTCACTATTAAGATTAGATAATCTTCAACCATTAGAGAAATTCGTGTTCTTGTTAGATGCAAAACAAACAAATAATGCTATAATAAAACAAATAAATGCTATATTATATGTCCGAATCTCTGACATCATTTTCGCCACGTAAGCACTTGTTTATTTATTGCATGTTCGGCTCTATATTTTTATCGCTTAATGTATACGTACTGACGTAGCAAATAATTTATAATAAACTCGATTTACATTAGACTTAAGTGTGATACAATAGTATATCCATGGCGACTGGTAAAGTTCATTTTTCGCCACTGTATTTTATACAAATTTCAACAAGGAAGAAATGCTACAGAAGCATCTAAAAATTTATTGAAAGTGTTTGGTGAATGTTCATTAGGAAGGGCATCATACTGCACCACGATAACGCCAAACCACACGCTGCTTTAGAGACTCGTCAAAAAACTGCAGAATAAGGCTGGAAAATTCTGTCACACCCGACATATTCTCTGGACATTGCACCCTCTGATTTTAACTTGTATTTGTTCTTACAAAAATGTTTGACGGGCAATAAATTCAAAAATGAACAAGATTTCAAACAAGTACTGGTTCAAGTTTTCGCATCAAAAGATGAAACATTTTTCAGAAATGGGATGTACATATTGCCCTCACGCTAGCAAGAGGTCATAAATACAATGGTTATAATTTTGGCCACCTATTTCAATAGAATGTTCCCATTGTGCTCTGGTTTTATAACTTTGGTCAGGAAACACGGCTATTTAGATGTGGAAAGTTATTATACGCAGCGCAGTGTCAAATTCAAATATTATAATTTTAAAGACGGTGACGGCCTTTAGATTTTTATGAGTAGCAACAACAATTTTTACTTAGTTGTTATCATTTGCATATTTTTGATATAATGAAATAATAATAAAGATAATTGAATTGTTGATTAAAAATGATAAAAACAATATAAAGATGTTTTAGTATATAAAAAACTGTGATTCTCTGCTACATTTATCTGATTGTTAAAATAGTGATTTGTTTAAATTTTCAAAACACTTTTTCTAAAAGTCTAAGCGATACAACTTCGTAATTTTCACTTTTTATTTCGAATAGTCTTATCTTGATTTGAAATAAATTTCAGATCTGAGTAATCAATTTTTTCTAAACAAAAATAGAGTTCACCCAACACCACTTATATATATATATATATATATATATATATATATATATATATATATATATATATATATATATATATATATATATATATATATATATATATATATATATATATATATATATATATATATATATATATATATATATATATATATATATATATATATATATATATATATATATATGTATATATATATATATATATATATATATATATATATATATATATGTATATATATATATATATATATATATATATATATATATATATATATATATATATATATATATATATATATATATATATATATATATATATATATATATATATATATATATATATATATATATATCTATATACATAGTTACTTAACGTTACTTATTAAGTATGTAAGAAAAATTATTTATATATAAGTTAATTATAAATTTTTTATGTTACAAGTTTATATACTTTGTGATTTGTTTGCATTTAATTTTTATTTGTTTTTATAATATGGGTAATATAAACTATATAATATAGTTTTTATAATATGTCATAATCATTTAACTATATATTATATACAATTTGTATCCAATAAATTTGTGTGGATTTTATATTACAACACGATTACAACAATTGTTTGCAAACACATTTAATGCATACAAATTAAACTCTGAAAAATAAAATAATAATAAAAATAATAACATATGTCCAAGCATAGTATACTATGAAACACTATATTTTAAAAATAGTTAGCCAGTTAAATATTTTATTATATCGAATAAACACGTATCGTGTTTTTTATTTAATAAACAAGTTGTTACCATAAACTTTCATTTGTCTTCCTAATTATATATATATATATATATATATATATATATATATATATATATATATATATATATATATATATATATATATATATATATATATATATATAAAATATATATATATATATATATATATATATATATATATATATATATATATATATATATATATATATATATATATATATATATATATATATATATATATAGATATATATATAGATATATATATAAATATATATATATATATGTATGTATATATATATATATATATATATATATATATATATATATATATATATATATAATATATATATATATATATATATATATATATATATATACATATATATATATATATATATATATATATATATATATATATATATATATATATATATATATATATATATATTTCTAGGACAAAATTCTCTATTTATTAGAATCAAATCAACCTGCTTTTAATTTTAGTTTATAATGAAATTAGCTCAAGGTCATATCATTATAACTTTTCACAAACTTGAGTAATAACATTATTAGAATGTTATTACTCTAATACCATGTAGTTGTCTTAGAAACTTAAAAAACATTTAAAAAAATTAATTTTTGAACTAAATTTAATTATGGTCTTGCTTAGGTCAAATCTAAATGTTTTTTAAAAAACTTCATGAATTGTGAACAAAAAAATCCTATACAAGCTAACTGCCTCTGCCTAAACGTTATGACAATAACTTAATAAAATGCTTAGTTTCTCTATCTTATACTAAATATACCTTCGTTTTTCAATTTAATATAATTGTATTATAGTGTCTAAAAGTTATGACCATATAAATTATATTAGTTCATTCTACAAATAGAGTGCTTTAAAGAATAGAGCAATAATAATTTAATAAAAACACTTATCTAATTATAAATTATTAAATATAACTATTTTAAAGGAAGAGCACAAAAACTAGATAAGTGTTTTTTACTAAATTATATACATATAATGTATATATATATATATATATATATATATATATATATATATATATATATATATATATATATATATATATATATATATATATATATATATATATATATATATATATATATATATTTATATATATATATATATATATATATATATATATATATATATATATATATATGTATATATATATATATATATATATAAATATATATATATATATATATATGTAATATATATATATATATATATATATATATATATATATATATATATATATATATATATATATATATATATATATTCACCTTAAGTGGATTTTTTTTAAACATATTTGAAACTTCGTTTTAAGAGGTTTCTTTAAAAACTCATTTGAAAATTAGAATAAAATAAATTTATCGAAAACATAATTGAAACTTCGACTAAAGTGAATTTATTAAAAACATGTTTGAAACTCGCTAAAAGTAAACTTTTTTTAAATATTCTTGAAATTTAGCCTTAAAGTGGATTTATTTTAAAGATGTTTGAAACTCGTCTAAAGGATATTTTTTAAAAACATGTATGAGACTTAATATAAAGTGGATTTGCTTAATAGATATTTGAAACTTTGCCTAAAGTGGATTTATTTAAAAGTGTTTATAACTTTGTTTAAAAGGATTTATATAAAACATGTTTAATACATCGTCTAGAGTGGATTTGTTAAAAACATATTTAAAAACTCGTTTAAATTAGATTTATTGAAAACAAACTTGAAACTTTGACTAAAGTTAAACTTACCATAATTTTGAAGTTGTAAACTATGACACGCAGGGGTTGCAGCGGCAGAGGGGGTTGTTTAAATAGAGGTATCGGTGCATGTGCGTGTTTGTGTGTGTGTGGGGTGGGGGTGGGGGAAGGGGGTTGCAAAATGCTGAAATAAATGACCAGATAGGATAAGGAGAATTAGACCAGATAGGAGGGGGAGAAATTAGGTTTTATAAAATCCTTTATATAAAAAATAAAGTGCTCCATTGCTCAACTGTTGAAGGGATCTAAAGCAAAGAAACAACAACAAAATATTTTTGCATTATATGTTAAATCTAACTAAAGAAATATGAGAAAAAAACTATTCACTGTTTTTAAACGAGTTATACTTATTAGTAGAATGTACTTTCTACTAATAAGTATAACTCTTTATACTTATTAGTAGAAAGTACTTCAAAAGACCTTGGTCATCTGAATAAATATTTTTTATAATTAAAAAAATACGCTCTACATGTGCAGATGTTCCTGGCAAATACTAAAGATATTTAAATTTAGAAATAGATTTTTTCCTCATGATTAGATTATTTGAATATTTTTAGTTCAAAAAAATGGTCGATTGCATTTTATTGACCTTTTTCCATTATTAATACAGTTTTGTTAAAATTATTTAGCTGACCATGCTAAACCAAAAACATAACTTACCTGTTTCACTTTCAAAAAATGCTTGCACGTGAAAAATTTTCTTGAGAAACATAGCATGACTTCAGTGCCTCCAACATATATAAAATTCTTTTAACTGCGGTTATTAGAAAAAGAAATCTAGTACTTCCATGCTGGATTATTTTTCTATACTCCACATCTACAAAACCACAACATTCTTTTAACTCAGTTACTCGAACTGTGTTGTCATGAAAATATTTATATATTTTCACAACAAGAACTTTAAGTTAAATTCCAGCACATACACTATTTAAGTCAACGGTTAGTGTTATTCAAAATGATTCCAAAATAAGACTTTGAATTCCTGATAAAACGCAGACCTAGAAAGTAATTGTAAGTATTTGTATTAGTACCAAAATAATATGGTTTTTGTTGTCTGCTTTTTTTTTCAAAATTCAAAATCATGAATTTTGTTTGGGACAAAATGCAACAAAGAATTTTGTTTGCGACAAAAAGAAAATTGTTGGGACGCTGGGATAAATGGCATAAAACCGGGACAATCCCGGTCAAAACCTGGCGAATGGTATGCTTAACTAAAGTGTTTTTATTGAAAACATGTTTGAAAATACGCCAAACTTAAATTTATTTTTTAAAGAATGTATAAAACTTTGCTTAAAGTGGGTTTAATTAAGATATGTTTGAAACTTCACTTAAAATGGATTTATTTTAAAATGTTTAAAAACTTTGTTTAGAGTGGATTTATTGAAAACATGTAAGAGAATTTTGGATTTATTAAAGAGTGGATTTATTAAAAAAATGATTGAAACCTTGCCTAAAGTGGATTTATTTAAGATATATTTTTTTAAAATTTATGTGTTTAAAAATACATTCTTTCATCACATTTTTTTTAATTTTGCATGTTTAAATTCGTTTAAAGTGAATTTATTTAAATTGTATAAATTTGATAAAGCTTGATTTCTTTAAAAAATGATTAAAACTTAGCTTAAATTGGATTTATTTAAAAGATGTTTGAAATTTCGCCTAAAGTGGATTGATTTAAAACATGATTAAAAACTTCTCTTAAAGTGGATTTATTGAATTGATGTTTGAACATTTGTTTCAAGTAGAGTTATTAAATTACATGTTTAAAACTTTGTCTAAAATATATATTTTTTTAAAACAACATTAGAAATTATTTAAAACAAAATTAAAAAAATAATTAAACCTTTAACTAAGAAATGCTTGAAACTCTCTTAAAGTGGATTTATCTAAATATATATATATATATATGAAAACTTCACTTAAAGTGGATTTATTGAAATCATGCTTACAAACTTTGCTTAAAGTGAATTTATTTAAAACATGTTTCAAGGTAAACTTAAAGTTAATTTACCTAAAACTTGTTTAAAAATTCGCCTAAAAAGGATTATTTAAAAAAATATTTAACAAATTTGCTAAAAGTGGATAAAGAAAATAAGTGTAAAAAAAAAGTTTTTGGTTTTTACAGTTTTTACACTCTTTACAGAAAAATATTTTTTAAATAAAAAATTTATTTTTCTAGCTTTTAATAATCGAATTATTAATAAGTATTCTACTATTATATATGTTAAATGTTAAATAAGTTTTTCTAATAAGTAAGCATCCAACGTTCCGTTTTTTCTTCTTTTCGAATAAAGCAAATATAGTACAAACTCCTACATTAATCTTTAAGGCAAATCGAATTTTCTAAAGTTTTATAAAAAGAACAATTTATGCGTTTAAAATCTAATCACATAAAAAATTATATTTTTATCAAAGTTGTGTTTTTCTTTTATTAATAAATAAAGTACAAACTTTTATGTCGAAACGAGTTTTATTATCTAAGCTTTAAATAATAAAATTCGTTTAGATGTAAAAGTTTGTACTTTATTTTTAATTAAAGGAAAATCAAGTTTTTTTAAATTTATTTCCTCACTATATACTTTACATACTGTAAAAAACTTAAATTATTTTAGACACAATAATTGAGAAGGGCTTTAGCTAAGTTATTCTCTTTCTTGCAACCTCGTGTTAACTAACTAATATCCGTAACAAAAACTTTTACAATCCCAAAAAATTGAATAATCAAGAAAAACCAGATAAAACCGTTAATAAATAACAAAAAGCCGTATAATAATAAAACACTTTTAACATACACCCCTATGTTGAATTGGTCAACTAATAATATAACTCTTTTGAACGCCGCAAATTTTTCCCTGCGCTCGCTGCCTGTTTAATCGGCCGCTTACAAATTGACCTGCACGTTTCATCAGTAGCAATCACACCTATTAATCGTATTAGTTTGTTTTCACCATCAAATAACTTTGAAGAGTTTTTCAGTTTATCAAAACTTTTGTCATTTTGTTAAATTCTTTGCTTATCTCTATCCATTCATTGAGTGCAAATTTATACTTATCTGTCGTCAAAGTAACTTGTTTGTTTAATGATAGCTTTTTAATTGTTTTTAACAAATTGTCGATAAATCGAAATACATATCCAGTACTAATAATTAACTTTTCAAATGAACTAAATCTACATGCATCAATGATACTACTCAAACTTGGTGATGAGTCCAAAACAACATTACAAATAACTAAATTTTTTCCTCTCTTACACTCAGACATAATATTAACCTGAAACTTTTTATCAACTTTAAATTCATTTATCTCTTTATTCATATTTAACAAAAATTCTGGTCCTTTCAACCAATGTCCAAAATCAACAAAACTACTTTTTCGAGTAGGAAAATCAGCTGGGTTTAACTCCCCACTAATATGATACCATTTTTCTCTATCAACCACTTTTCTAATGGCATCCACTTTATTCTCCACCCATGTTTTCCACGTTCTTTCCTTACCCTTAATCCAATACAATGCTTACATCCTCAAAGTGCACTCTTCCCTTCAAAACTCTTAACACTTCCTCTAAAAGTTAGCTCAGTAACACACAATCTAATAACTCTAATCTCGGTATACTTAATTCTTTATAGGGTGACTTTGAAACTAAAAACACGTGACTTTGAAACTAAAAACCTCCTATTCACTCCGAAACTAGTTTCTACAACTAGATATATAACGGCACAATGAATTAATTTAGATCTGTCACAAAATCCATGCAATTGAACACGCTTACTACTCTCATTCACTCTCTCAAACACAAATCTTGGGATTTTAACAAAACTTAATAATTCAAGAATCTTTAAAAATGCTTTTAAAGCTAGTTCTATTGCTTATGTTACTATTTCATCCCATCCCATTGAAAAATTGTTTTTACTCTTGAAGTTATTGGTGTTAAAAAACCTAGAGAATCAAAGCAAGATGCTTCTATCTTAAGAATAATCCTTTTAGTAATTCTTAGCATTTTTGCATTTTTAACAAATTCTTTAAACTAAAAAACAAATTCATCTTTTAATATATTCCACTCAATTCTTAAAATTTTTATAAAATTATTATTGTTTTTAATTTTAATAATTTCACTTTCAAAAAATTTCAATTCATCAACTTTTAGATTACATTTTGAGTTTTCACTTTGATTTGTTTCCTTTTTATTAAAATAATTTTGTAATTCTTGATCATTTGTAATTCATTTTCTTAATTCGAATCCTGCATCTAAAAATATACATTTAGATTTTTTATAAAGCATTTTCACTTCCGAAATGTCGTCAACATAAAGATCAACTATTAATTTTTCGATAAATTTTTCATCATGTTTAATGTATTTATTAAGATGGTGTTTTAAAGTAGCATTTAAAGGAAAAGGACTGCTAGTTAAACCAAAAACAACTCTAAGAAATCTATATACAATTAGTTTAGCCTCTTTATCAGATATTCTCTCATACCACAAGAACCTTAAGTAATCTCTGTGTTTAGGAGAGATTTCAATGTTTAAGAATGCTTGCTTTATATCAGCAATTATCCCTATAGCATTAAATCTAAATTTTAGTAAAATATCAAATATTTTTGACAATAAATTCGGACCTGAATACAAACAATCATTTAAAGACGGTCATGTTGTCGAACAGGACGCATCAAAAACAGCCCTATTTTTGTAGTATCCTTATCTCTTCGAATGACAGGCCTATGAGACAAATAATGCACACACCCTGGTTCTTTAAATATATCAGACTCACTAACTCTTTTTATTATATTATTCTTTTCATAGTCTATAAAAATTTGGTTATATTCTGTAACCAATTCCTTATCATTTAATCTTACCTTTAAATTAGCCAGACGTTTTTTACAAATATTACAGTTATTAAAGGTAAAAAATCATCATCAGTTTTGAATGGTAACTTTGTTATATATCGTTCCCCATTATGTGTGAGATTACTTTCAAACTAATACATCACACAACTCTCAAAGGATACTATGGTTTCAATAGACCAAAATTTATTTAGATCTTTCCTAAGCTCATCTATTTCACTCTCAACCTCACAGTGCATAGAATGACTAGTAAAAACTGTTTTTGTGGTATTTTTTGAGTTTTTTTCCAGAGAAATAGGACCACTTAATACCCACCCTAAGATTGATTTACTAGCTACTAGACCATTTATTGGACTTCTTACGATTCTTCCAGTAATAAAACTGTGATAAAAGTCTATACCTACTAAAATATCAACATAAAAATCAAGAGACCCATCATAATCAGATAATAAATATTTGGACCATTGTTTGAATTGATTACAAGCTAATGACACATTTTGCCCTTGCAGAGGGCTACAAATAACTGGTACACATAAAACTTCCATATAAACACTGTGATCAGTATATTTATGTTTTACCTTAAATTGAACAACATTTAATAACTGCAATGTTTGTTTACTATCTTTCCCATATGTTTTTATTATAATTTCCTCTTTCCTAATAGTTTTTAAATTTAATCGTTTTTGAATATTTTCACTTATATATGATCGTTGGCTTCCACTATCAAATAAGATTCTTGCCTTTAAAGACTTATTTTCTGGAACTGCACTTATATTTGCCCTAGCTGTCTGCAACAAGATAGTTTGTTGGGAATTGTTATTTGTTGCATGCCCAACAAAAGTGTTATCTTTTTCTCACAAGGAAATATGATGCTTTTTTTTGCATTTACTACAAATGTAATTTGCTTGACAATTCTTTATTATGTGATTCGTTCTAAGACAATTAAGACATCTACTTTGCATTTTTAAAATTTCTTTTCTGGTTGAAACATTTGTCACGTTTTTACATTCCCAGGGGTTGTGATTTTCTGAACAGTATACGCAAGGATAGTTATAATTTCTTTTGTTTTGGTAATCACTATCAAATGATTTTGGAAAATTTTTTTGTAATTTTTCTTAGAGTTCTGATTAATGTTCTGTGAATATAATCCTGCAGTTGTGAATAACTGACTATTATTTTTTCTGTTTTCAACATTTCGACTATAAGTTGAACAACACTCTATTGCATTTAATTCTTCTCGAAAAAATTTAATAATAAATCTATAGTCCAAACCAAAATTTCATCGAAATAACAGAACTAAATTATCTGGATTTTTTTCTTTTAAAATAGGAATCAGAAGACTTCCATATGTGTTGGTTTCGACTTTTAATGATTTCAAATTTCGAACACTTGCCTCTATATCATTATAAAGCTTTCTTAAGCCATCAACATTATCACTATTTTTTACTTTCACAAGTTTTAATAAATAAATTCATGTGTGCAGAGAATAAAATTTGTGGGTTACCATACCATTCAGTCAATAAAGAAACTGCTTCTCTATAACTTTCTGACAATAAGGTTAAACCACAAATGGTAGTCAATGCTTGGCCTCCTAAATATTTTTTTAAATAATTGAAACGATCAATATTATTTAGATCATCATTGTTGTGTATGGCAACATTAAATTGATCCCAGAATGTTTGCCATTCTAAAAAACTTCTCTTAAAAATTGGAAGTTCAATTTTTGGCAATCTACAATTAATTTTATTTTTAAAACTCTGTTCAGAATTACTATCAAAGTCTAATTTTAAAGATTCTAACTTTAGATTTATTTTAGAAAGTATATTGTGAAATGGATCAGTTATTTCAACACTCACAAAACTTTTTCTCAAACCCTTAGTTACAGAAGACTTTTATTTCATTATACTCGAAATAGAAAATACTTTAAATAAATATATATACATATATATATATATATATATATATATATATATATATATATATATATATATATATATATATATATATATATATATATATATATATATATATATATATATATATATATATATATATATATATATATATATATATATATGTATATATATATAGGGGAAGTGGGGGCCTAACCACCCCCGTAACGTTTGGATTAATGTTATTTGAAAATAAAACGAAATGCGTTTTTTTAACAGTTTATTTCAATAACCACATCATTAAGCTTTAAATTGATGTATTTAAGAAAAAAATTGAACGGGTTTTGAAAATATTGTTACACAAAAATTACACTTAGTGGAAAAAACGGTTTTGCCCCCATTGTGAGGCACAACCGCACCCTCACAAAAATTGATGTGGCTACACCTTTCATGGTACATTTTTTTTACAATTTTCACAGGTCAGATTATTTATTAATTTTGTTGCATGTTTGCATACTGTGCAGACATTTTTTGTATTTACATTTTAAGTTCTGCCCCAGAAGAGAGTTCTGCCCCAGAAGAGAATTTTTTGAAAGAATTCAGCTTAATCATTAGATTATGATATTATCAAAAAAGGCTTTCACTTCATGAAGTAATGTTGATAACACATATTTTTAACACTAAAATTAAATATTGCTTAATTCTCAAAAAGAAGGTCAGGAAAAATATGATGTAAATATAATATTTTTATCAAAACAAAAGTTATTATTCACAACTTCTCAGAAACTTAACAGTCACTCTTTTTGACATATGCAAAATGAAGGAAACTGTTTTACTAACGCGTGGTATGTTTTTTGCCATATTAGATAAGATTTTTTGAAGAGAAATGTTAAAAAACAGTTGTGCCTCTATATACGGTTAAGCCCCCACTTCCCCTATATATATATATATATATATATATATATATATATATATATATATATATATATATATATATATATATATATATATATATATATATATATATATATATATATATATATATATATATATATATATATATATATATATATATATATATATATATATATATATATATATATATATATATATATATATATATATATATATATATATATATATATATATATATATACATATATATATATATATATATATATATATATATATATATATATATATATATATATATATATATATATATATATATGCTATTCATTTTATATACTTTTAAAAAACAATGATTTTTTTTTAATTACTGGGCCATCCAAGGTTTTTATCTTTGATAAATATTCTAAACATTTATTCCAATAGTTCTTTTTGTTCTGTTGAGCACTGAGTATATATTCTTACTAAACAAAAAATGCAAAAGCTAATTAAAAATCTCAGAAATTTAAAAAGCCTTAATATTTAGTATTATGTGTTATTTTATTATTGACTAAATTTTCTATACCATAACTGGCTAATGCAAAAAAGAATTATTTTTCTATTTACAAATCAGTATAATTATAGATTAAACTGTGTTAACTAATAAATAATTGTATTTTTTGGTAGTTCCCAGCCGGCATTATTACGTTGTTTCAATGTAGAAATTCGGTTGAAGCGTTGATTCAACGTTGTTCAACTATATCACAACGTTAAATCAACGTTACCGTTTAAACGTTGATTATTTAACGTTATTTCAACGTTAAATCAACGTTACAGTTTAAACGTTGAATATTTAACGTTATTTTAACGTCATTATTTCAATCATTGTTGACAAAAAATACGATGTAATATTTATGCGCGCGCAGAAATGGAAGTAAAATCGTAAACATTATTTTAACGATTAACGTTATAGAGATTTATAATGGAAAAAAAATGTAAATACTGAACTTATATCATATAGAATTTTCAAGAGATCGAAAACATGTTCAGACGATTTTCCTGAAAGAATATTATCGTTTAAAAATCGACATTTTTTGTTTAACTTGGACTACAATGCTTAAAGACTGATATTATTAAATGTAAATATAATACAGCTTTTTCAAAAAATGATCCATTAAATTATGTTGAATTTAATGCTAGGCGTTGTTTTTTAATAGAGCATCAAGAATTAAAAAAGGAAATTGATAACTTTAAAAAAGAACTTCAGCACGAAATAAAAAAATAAAGATTTATTTGAAAAATTAACTTCAACCACATCAGTTATTACTATGAAAACAGACAAACTTGTATATAAACATAATCCAAACAAATAGTGTTATTGCAATTTACTTGTATACAAACATTTATTTTAAAAATAATAGATCTTGCGACTTTTATACTGGCCTTACATCTGTCAATGTGTTTCATCAGTTAGTGCAGTATCACCATAAATCAAAAGAGATAAAGTGATATTAAAAAAACATTTACTTCTGTTTTTTGAAATTTAAAAAAGTCCTTAACTACTTGGACCAAAATAAATGTAATGCAGCAAAGATGAATTTTTAATGATGCTAATACTTGGATTATTGACAGCTGATTTTGCTGACAGGTTTAATATATTTTTAGGATTATTGAATGCAATATTTTCTTCATTGTTGAAAGCTTCTAGCTCACTTTTAAACCACATGGTTTTTGTTCCAAGTAAAGATGTTATAAGATAGGCAATGCAAAACAGATTTTAGAAATTAAATTATTCAGACTAACACTAAATTTCAGATATAACAAAATTTATAATGAAAACACCTTAAAATTTTGACTTACAGAAACTAACAGGGAATGAATACAAACATTACAACAATATAAAAACATTAGTACCCGTAGATCCAAATTCATTAATACTTTCTTTAAAAAATTTCTAAAGCTTACAGAAGCTAAATTTTGGATAAAAAAATTACATATCACAACAACTATTTAGATTGTATTACAAAATACTCTTGTATAATGTATGATTAAGGCTTTAATATTAATTTTTTAATACAAATGAAGTGATTTTAATTAAATCCATTTTTATCAGTCACTTTAAAAATATGATGAGTATTTGTATAAAGATAATTAAAATTTCAAACAATAATATTAGCTTTACTTGTTGTTATTTTTTAGGTGAATCAATTGCAATTGATGGAATATCTTTAAAATGCTGAGGTAATCAAAATAATTTTTAATTATTTAGGAATTTTAAAGATTAAATTATTTAGCAAAAAAATTGTTTGATAATGAGTTCAATTTAAATTAAAAAAAAAATTAATGTTAGTTCTCGCACAATTAATATCAGTTCTCTTATCTATTAAAATTTAGAATATTTTCCAACAACTTTGTGACCTCCATGAATATAAAGGGGAAAGGTGGAGATATGCTTTAAGAGCACTAATTTATACGGTGTAGTGAAAGGTATACCTTTACAAGATATGTAAAACTTTTTTATTCTCATTTTTTATATATTCAAAAATTTCTTCTTGTGTTTTTTTTTTCTAATTCTTTTTTATTAACAGCTTCTTCTATTAAATACGATGGAGCGACTGAAACTTTAATTGATGGCATTTTGTCTAACTTCTAAAAATGCTCTTCATTTCGAAAAGGTGGCGGAAATGAAAAAGTTTAGATTGATTGATATAAATTTATATTTATAAAAATCAATCTAAAATTTCTTTATTAAAATATTTACATATATTTCAATAAAGAAATAATTTTTTTTTGTCTGCTAATATTTTTTTTTTCAGTGTTAATTCAACATTACAAATTAAAACTCAATAATGAAAAAAGCCTAGAATTGAGTTGATGTTTTAAGTAAAATAAGAAAAGCCCAAAAAGTAACTGATGTAATATTTTTATTTTTTGATTAAAAAAAAATTCTAATAATGTTTAAAATTGGTATTAATATTAATGTTTATTAAATGAAGACGAGTAAAAAATAAGTAATGTTTATTAGATGAAGATAAGTTAAAAAATAAGTTACAAGTTATTTTTTGGTCTTGAAAATTGTTTGAATGATAATTTATTATTTATCAAAATATTTTCTTTTTTAATTTTTGTTGTTTTTATATTTTATTTAAAAGTAGATATTATTGTGTCATATATTATAATATACCTTATATTATACTATTATATTTTATATTAATAATGAGTATTTTTGTTTTTTTTGTATTTCTAGTTTTTTTCAATATTCCATAATTATCTTATGTAGATGTTTATGTTTTAGCAACCTAGTACTCTTTCATTATTTGTCTTTGTTATTGAGCCTTAAGTTATTTGAACATAATATATTCAGAACTCTGCTGAATAATAGAGTAATAAATAAATTAATAAAAATGAGTTTAAAATATAATAAATTTATAAAATAAAGAAAATCTTATCTTTGCTTATAATGTCTACTAATATTATTGTTTAGCAAGTATCATGGTTATAAAATGTTCAAATTTAGCTAGTTTAATTAGGCCTATTAGTACACTTATATTATAGTTTCTTCATTTTATATTAGTTCATGTAATTTTTTCAAAATCGAATATGCGGAAAGGAGCTGTTTGGAATGAAGATTTACAAAATCCTCTATTATCCTCTAAAGAGGTAAAAATTTGATCAAAGCTCCTCATTAATTCTTCTTTTTTTAATTTTTGATGGATGTATGTTCAAAATACCCATTCTCGGTCTGCAAAACTGGTTAACGCCTTAAAGTGCATGGAATTGTAAAAAATTGCTTTAGAAAATGCATGCTATTTAACATAGCAAATGACATTATTTGATCCCTGTTCAAGCCCCATAAGTGTATAAACATGGACGTTAAACCATTAATAAATGACCACATAAAATTTCTTATAAAAATTTTATGTGGCCACCCCGAAAATTATTTTTCAATGCTAGAAATGTTTTATATTTTGATTATTAATTTATTTTTAATATATTAAAAAGGTTGTTTTATTTAAATTAAATATTTGAAAAAGTTATTAATAACCAACTAACAGTTATATTATTTTTTAAAAACTTTGAGTATTTTCGAAAAGTTATATGGCCTCCATGGATATGAAGGGCAAAGGTGGAAAAATATGTTTTAAGAACACTAATCTATATGGCGTTGAAAAAGATATACCTTCATAAGTTGTAACACTTTTCCATTCATTATTTATTTTTTAAATCTTCCCTTTTTGTTTTTTTTTAATATATTTTTTTATTTACAGCTTCTTATATTGTACTCAATGGACCAAAAGAACCTTCGGTTAATGGAACATTGTTTGACTTTCTAAATTACGCTTTATTTCAAGAAGATGGTGGACAAGAGAAGAAATTTGTGTAGATTTTATTCAATTACATGTAAATATATGTAATATTTGAATATGTATTTTTGAATAAAACAAGTTTTATCTCTTTCTTTAATCATACCTATTTATTTTAACTAAACTAAACTGAAAAAGTTCTAAATAGTCTAAGTATAGACTATGAATAGATTTAATATCCATAATATACCTTGATAATGTACAGCAACACTAATGTACATGTATAGTACGTTTTGATGGTGATCATATTTTGACGCACATAGCACGTTTACATACATATATACATTTTGACATACATAGCACGTTTTGATAATGAAAAAGTATTTTACAGTCGTTTAACGTTGATAAATCAACGTTAAAAAAATTATCATTTTAAACGTTGTATCAACGTAAATTCAACGTTGTTGTAACGTTTTTTCGCGTCGAATTAACGTTGATATAACGTTTGAATCTAACGTTGATTTAACGTTGATAAATCAAAGTTGAAAAAAACTTTCATTCTAAACGTTAAATCAACGTAACTTTAACGTTATTGTAACGTTTTTTCGCGTCGAATCAACGTTGATATAACGTTTGAGCCTAACGTTGATTTAACGTTGATAAATCAACGTTGAAAAAAACTTTCATTCTAAACGTTAAACCAACGTTAATTCAACGTTAGGTTTCAACGATATTTCAACGTTATTTGCCGGCTGGGTTTAGACGGCTGTCGGATGAGAGGTAAAGAAAGTAGGAAGGAATTTCATTAAGTGAAATAAAAACTTTTATACAGCTTTGTTGAGGCAAATTAAAACATTTATCAGCTTTGGGGTCGTCTATAAATTACGCCACGCTTTAGGAAGGGACAAGAGGTTAGTGGATTTGTGACAAATTTTGCAAAAAGGGGGAGAGGAGAGATAAAAAAAACGGTTAGGAATTGCGCAACGTAATTTTTGGAAAACTCCTTTGCAAAAAAGTCCAAATTTACCTTTAAATTTCTGAGCAAGTGAGTTATTTAGTTCCACATTTGGATTTTCAATTTCTTTTGACAGATGACTTTTTAAAGGTTTTTCTAGATGTAAAGACCTTTAAATTTTAGATATTATCATTATAAGTTTTATAATCAAATAATAACAAATATAAGATTTAATAACGTTACGAAAAAAGTATATTTCTCTGAAATTAACACTAATTCATAAAGAAAAATAAAAAATTTACCATGTAAAAGATCAGTTGTCTTACTTTCAAGTTTGCCTCCATTTTCAGGTTCACTTCTATTACGATCTACTATTAAAATTTAAGATGCAATTTATTCATTTAAAGTAATAGAAATTCAAGACTTTAAAATTAATTTAAATTCCCACCTGTTTGAATCAAACTTGAACTAATTTTCATACGTTTGTGATCCTTGGGTCCGCTTCCTGCATCAACAAAAAATAAATTTTTAAAAAATAATTTTAGAATACCATTAAGTAAATATTATTTAATGCAAAAGAAATTATTATTGAAAAATATAATTTCAGTCAAATTCAATAAATAAACTTACAAGTTGTTCAACAAATTCAATCTAAATCAACAAGACTGCGAAGTCTTCTTGATTTAGAGTCACATGAAAGATTTTTAAACATTTATTCCTAAATTTTTTAATTTAGATTGTTATAATTTGTGCGCAAATGACCTATTTTTTTAATGTAAAAACCTAACTTACTTTTAAAGAATCATATATTAAATTCTATTAATAAAGTATGTAAATAAAGTATATAAAGTATATAAATATAGTAATAAAGTACATAAATATCTTATACCTAATAAAGTATATAAATATCTTAAAAATCTTATTTTTGTTTAGTTGTACTTTAATGATACACACACTACTTTATACCTGCATCGATAGCCAACAAGTGTTTTTCTGTAGACAAAATATGTTGGTGGGCAGCTGGTGCTTGATAAATATTTTCATATATATTTTTGCTATGACCAAAACGTTTAAAAACTAAACTTTTTTAAATAGATCATTCTTTTAAATATTGAAGCAATTAAACTAAAAACAGATTTTAAAATAAATGGTACTTAAAAAAAAATTAAACAAAAAATTCCTGAACAAAAGTGCTGACATCAAAGTCAATTGCATCACTCCTTTCCGTTAAAAACAAATTTGAATTATTTGCATTACTGTTCTGCAAAAAAAAAAAAAAAATTAATAGTAAATGAATAAATAAAAAAGATATTTTTTCTTTATTTAAAAATTTTTTAAGTGGATTTAGATAGCAGCTAGAAAAAAAAAATTTATGTAAGTATATATTACATACGGAATGTTAGAGGCTGGTGTTAAGGTAATCAGTTGTGTTATGATTATAAACAAAAAAAGTAGTAGTAATAATTTCAGATACCAGCAGAATTTTTTATACATTAAAAACATTACTTTAATATATTTTTAATAACTTAAAATATTAACTGAATAAATTTTTTTTGATGATTTTTACAATATTTCAATTAAATGTTGCCGTGGTTAGTGATTCCTCCTCCCTCCCTCCCCCCAATAAAAATTCTGTTTTTAGGGCCCAAAAATTTCGAAAAATTTTCCCCTAGATAAACTAAAGATTAAGATCCAAAATTTTACAAAAGAACTCTCTAAAATTGCGCCCCCTTACCATAAGCGGTGTGAGGTAGCCTAGCTCGTGCTCTGCATTTAACGAAATTTAAAATTATAAAACTGATTATAGACAATAATTTAACTAAATCGTTGAAACAATTACCTCCATAAAAGAAAAACTGGATTTATTGTCTTTAACTAAATCAACTACTTGAATATTCGATCCTTGTTCTGTAATCAAGAATGATTTAAGATTTTAAAAATGCTAAAAATTACTTCTATTTATATTTATACTTACAAAAAATTTCTAATTAAATAAGTAATAGTAACTAAAAACAAAGCCTGAAATATCTATAAAAACTATCTTCTGAAATTTGAAAATTTTTTTGAACACTTTTAATAAAAACTCAAATAAAATTTTTCAAATTATAAAAAACAAATTAGTTTTTTTTATCTAAAGCTCTTGCAAACCCTCTATATTTATGCATGTTTTATATTAAGAACTTTAAGGATCATACAGAATGAAGATTTTGGCTTGGGAGTAAAGAGTATTTTTATTTATATCATAATATTTAAAACTTTTTATTTTAATAAAACATTCTTCAAAATATTCCTGAGTAAAGTTAGTTTAAATAAATTTTTATTTGCTAGTCATTTGTAATATATATAAATATATTTTCAAATCTGAAAATATATTTCTGCAAAATACTTGGGTAAGTCGCATAAAGTTAATTTAAATGTATTTACTACTTTTTATCAAATTTTAATCTGGTTGAGTTATTCATCTTTGTTTATGTACGATACTAAAAATTTAAATTAGCAGCCAAATACATCATGATGAAAATTTTCTCATAATTTATTGTTTAAACTACAGTTAAGCTTTTTCAATTTTTTATTCGATTAAATTTTGTAGTTGTAAAAAATAAAAATAAGTTTTTTTAAATGATACACATTCTAAAAACTAATTTTTCCAAATAACTTTTTCTTTTTTCTTCTTTGAACTTCTGGTACAATATCTTTTCCTTCATAAAATGTGAAAGTAAACTGTTATAAAATTTATTTCAACTTGACTCTAAGTGTGCTATAAGAAAATAACGTAATTTCATAAATCAAATGTAAATCAAAGTATTTATATTAAATGTATTTTATCTAAAAAATAAACATTATATTATAGAAGTTTAAAGAACAAATTTCTATTTATATAGTACAAACATAAGCTAATACAAAAAAAAAATTAACATGCAGCTGCGTGCCACTCAAGGTTATTTTCTCCGTAACAATAGATAATTTCTTCAAGTTTTTCTATTTTTCTTATTGAGAAAAGGCAAAGAAATGGGGTATTCTATATGGTTAATTTTTCCATTTTTACAGTTAGGAAATTATTTAGAATCATTAACTCGCCTACCAATCGAACCATCATCTTTGGTTGCATCAATACTAAATATTGTTTAGTATTGATTATTAGATTAGTTTTAATTTAGATTATTAAAAATATCTCCATAAATTTGGGTCAATGTCCGTTTATTTTAAAAATAAATAAATATCTTTTAGTTAAGTCAACAAACTAAAACCAAAATATTATAACTTGTTTTTTTATTAAACAAATTTTACCAAAATGCTTCATTGTTGTGTTTGAAACTAAATACATACGATCCAAAGCCTTCATTTTCATAAGTTTCTTCACGCTCTTTTATTTCATTCTTTTTTTTTAAGACTCCTTGGTAAACAGCAACAAATTCACCTTTGCTTAATTCTGTTGTTGTAAAAATTCCAAGCCTAATTTTTTTGTAAAAATGCGTATTTTTAGAAATAATTTAAAACTAAATTTTTATTGATAATAATTAATAGTAGTGAAAATATATACCATATTCCAAAAATTATATTATTATTTCATAAATTAAATGTAAAGCTTTCTTCACAATCTTACCTTTGTATTCATTTATAAATTTTTTTTCGAGATTTCAGGGTCATATCCAGAAAGAACTTCGTAAGGTGACATTGACCAGGAATAAATGACTTAAAGGATGGAGATTTAAATTTCTGTTCCTGAAACAAGCAAACAAAAAAACCAAAACAAGATGCAAAAAACTATCCACTCAATGAACGTAGGCAGGTATGAAAAAAAAATTAGTATTATCAAAACAGCTATTTTAACCATTATGTTTTTTCATGTGCATTATTTTTGGAAATACTTAAACTTGAATTCACTAAAGTAATGTTAAGAAAAATTTGGTGTTTATTTGAAAATAAGTTTTTTTTCTTACCTATAATTCCTTTTTTTTCAATGCAAAAGCATTAAAAAAAAAAGGAATTATAGGTAAGAAAAAAAACCTTGTCAATTCTTGTATCCCTCCTAATTAAATGCACTAATTAAATTTACATCCAGATCGTCTGAAGCTTACATTACAGAGTGTTTGTCTTGAAAAAAAAGAATCAAAAAAAGAATTAGCTTTGATGAAGCAGGAGATTGAAAATTCTTTACTACTTATAAGTAAAGGTATTGAAAGTGATTTAGTTTAAATAATGACAGGAGCTGATAAAAGCAAGACTTCTCCAATTATGTGCCTGTTTTGGGAAGAGCAGCAAAAATAATTAAAAAAATCAAAGCATGGGATTTGCTATCATCCAGCAATAATACGTTTCTGTTTGCGATTAGCTGCAAAATCACCAGCTGCTTAAGAAGCAGTACGATTAAATAAGAAGAATAATTCTGGTTTCTTATTTTTACCAAGTGGAAGGCGATTGCGTGACTATAAAAATTATGCGAAGCTAAAATACGTACTCGTACTCGGCAAATGCCATCGCTCCCAATGATGTTGAACTTCGATTCATCACTGAACAGGACAGTTCGCCATTTCTGCACATTCCAGTCAATATGAGATGTAGCAAACAAGAGTCTTTTCTTCTGGTTCTTTAGTTAAATCAGCGGTTTCTTTGCAGGGCGTCGATAAAACAATCCGGCTTCAACAGCACATTGTCTGATTGTTCGGTCCAATACAGGCAGCTCTAATTGCTTTTGTATCTCAACTGATGATATCCAGAGATTCTTTTAACGGATCTGGTGATCATAAAATCCCCTCTATAAGTGGTGGAACGCAGTCTTCCACCTTTGTTATATGCTGCCAACTTCGCCGTAGAACGATATTTAAAACATTGTCTTGATACGGTCCAATTTTTCACGCGATATTTATCACAAATACTTTTTTGTGATATTTCTCATACGTAATCGCCAATAATTTTCTTCCTTAGTTCCAATCCAAGACTGTCGACAGCCATTTTTGCACTTGAACTCATAAAAATAATAAAAATAAATAATCACGCTTCTCAAGGCTTACCGTGTTACATATACCTTGTCATGATACAATAATGCTTTGGGGAACACAACGTCTTGGTTGGATGTGAACTTTTCTATGCGCGGATATATATTCCACGCGGTCTTTTAACAAAGGTCTTTAAGCGAATTAGAGCTGATACATTTTTATTTTCAAAAAGAATTAATGTTGTTCATTGTTTAAAAAAAAAATTTAAATAATTGTTTGTTGGTTGTTGGTTGTTTTTATTTTTCTAATTTTTTATTGTCTGTTTTCTTTTTTAGAAGAAGTTAGAACTAAAATGACTGGTAAAATTTTTTTTAGTACCACGTTTCTTTTTTAGTAAACTGTTTCAGTTTTGTCGTTTGTTTTTTAGAACATTTTAAGTATTGTTTTATTTTTTAGAGCAGTTAAGAGGAGCTGATATTGATTTTATTTTTGTATATATGATTTGTATAAATAATATGATTTTATTTATGTATTTATTATGTTAAGATAAATAAAGTTAGACTGTTATTTGTGATTGTGTAGGTTTATATACATAAGTTTGCGCTTATTTCAGTCTATTTTATATTTCTCTATACCTATATGTATTTTTTTTTATAGAAAAAATAATATGGAATAGAAAAATAAAATTTTTTTTTCTGGAATTTGTTAAAAGAATGTTGTGTTATGCTTTATTATAAGGTAAATGTGTATTTATTTATTAGAAGTTTTTAATTTAGTTCTTAAATGGTTTCATCTTTTCATTACTTTAAATAAATATACACTAACTGACTTTTTTTTTTTAACTTTATTTTTATTAACAATGTTGTGCATTGTAGTCTGCATTCTTTGTTACATTAATAACAATTGATGCTAATAAATGTTGTTTTATAGCTGTTAAAAGTTTGCATATATGTTTATATTATGCGAAAAAGTAAAAAGTTTTTGATAATAACTTGTATGTGGTGATATATGTTATATAGTTGTTTTATAAATGTGTTGACTTAAAAGTGTTTCTATGATAGTATGAAATGTATTTTATCTAATGTGTATATGATTGTTAAATGAGGTGTTTTTATATGTTACATAACATTAAAAAAAGATACTGTGTTTATAGTTGATATATATGTTTACATAATGTTGTTTCCGTGATTTCAAAGTTGTGTGACTTGCCAAACGTGTAGAGCAAGATTTGTCAACCTTACTAGTCAAGTGGTGTTACTGCTTTAGATCTAAGTGTTGTCTAGCCTTTAATTTAACTATTCTGAAAATAAATAACATTATCTTTTGCAATTTTTGTGTTATGCTGTTACCTTTAACTTATCCTTATGTTGGTGTCTGTTATTAAAAATGATTATTAGGTAGTTTTATTACTAGAACTCACTGCTGTTATTTCTTAATATAAATAGCACAGTGAATATTATCTTTATATTACTAGCACAGTAAATAATTGTGCGCATGGTTACGCCTATTATTTGATATTAGTTATTACAGTTCTGTATTCTGTATATTACACTATTTCTTAGTTTTTAAGTAGTTTCTTGACTTTTCTTAACCACATTTCTTAACGTGTTTTTTTAAAGGATTCGTGACCTTTCATGATACGAGTTCAAAATGTTTAATTAGACATTCAGTAGATGATGTTTAGTAGCTTAAAATTATTGGTAATATAAAATCTTTTTAAAATTTTTTTCAGTACCTAATTTATTGTAATCATTTTTTAAGTTGTATATTTAGATTTAAAGCTTTGTGTTATAGGTGTTAAAATAAAAAATATTGATTACAATATTTTTTAGCATAAAAAGATATTTATGGGTAAGTTTCATGCTTTCACATGCTTTTAATAATTGGAATAAAAGCCATGACAACACTTTTTTATAAATAAAATTTATTTAAAGTATTTTTAATACTTTTGCACTTTGAAAAAAAAAAATGTTTCTGGCATTTTTATAAGTATATAATAATTTGTCTTGCATGAATGAATTTTAGTTTAGGATATTGATTTATTATATTAGTTTAGGATATAGAATTTTCTATTCTAAATTTAATATAGCACTAATAATTTGCATACATTTTTTTTTAAGTTTATTTGTTTATAATTTAATGAGATTAAGATAATTAGAAAATTAATGCTTACGTAGTTGTTATTAAACATAATTAAGTTGTTGAACCATGAAAATTTTTGTTTTAATTTCGGCCCACGCGGACTTTTGAGCAAGGTCTGCAAGCAAATTATGATATATTGTAAATATAGCTGATAAATGATTAGTTTTACTAAGAATTGATGTTGTTCATTGTAAAAAAACTAAAATAATTGTTCGATTGTTGTTGGTTGCTATTTTCTTGTTGTAACTTTTATGGCATGTTTTTTTTTTTTTTTTTTTTTTTTTTTCAGAAGAAGTTAGAACTAAAATGACTGAATTTTTGTTTTTTAGTACAATGTTTCATTTAAAACATTTTAAGCAATTATTGTTTTATAAGAGTTTTATTAGAATGAGTTGAAGCCTTTTTTAGGAAGTACAATTCATATTATTTAGAGAGTATATTATTTTTTGTAGAAGGAATAATGAGAGAATAAAATTTTATTTATGTATTTAACATAAAAAGTTAAATGAAACTGTTTTTTGTGGACATTAAGTAAATTATATAAACATATCTATATAAAGTAATTGCATTTGACATATATTTTTTTCGATATATTGCTTTAAATAAGGTATTTTTATTTTTTTACTTTTGCCTTTTTTAAATAATTTTCAAGTTATTTAAATAGTTTGATAAAATTGTTATATAGATAAGAATTCAACATTGTGCATTTGTTTTATTACCAATTTGTCAAATTTATTTATTTTGTGCTTATGTTTACTTAAAATAATAGTAAATAATTTTTATGGAAAAAAAATCATAATTCTTGAGATTCTTTTGCGTTTATTTGTCACCACATTAGTAGTACTACTGTTTATATGTTTATAATAGTGAAATTAAAATGGATATTAGGTAAAAAAAAGTTATTAAAAGAATACTATTAACTTAAAAGTAATTGTTACTGAAATGATTAGAATTAGGCAAGCTAGCTTTGAAGTTAATTGCTGATGAAATCCAAGAATTGCATTTTGACAACAATTAAAAAATCTAACTTGGCAAGGAGAAATAAACTTAATACTTAAATTATAACCTCATGGTTAGACGGTTTTGATAAAACACTTTTTTTATGTTTCCATAATGGTTTTGCTTATTTTCACTTTTTCTCAAAATTTACAGGAAGTTATATATATCATAATTCTTATATCAGTTTTCTAATATATATTTAACCTTATAATAATTATATTTTGCTTTATTTACTGTTAATGTGGTTTAACCTATGTTTCACAGGCTGCCATGTTTTAAAACATTTGGTCAAATTTTTCTATTGGGTAGTTATTCGTAAGCCAGATAAAGATATTCCTCCAACATTATCAACTCTACATTATCCACCTGCAGCAGTAAATCTTAGAAAACATTAAAATAGCAATCAATTTTGCCTACATATTTTTTAGTTTTATTTACAAAGTTTAGTTAGTTAAGTTGCAGTTGTATTAATTTGATAAGATGGTGCTCCTCCTGCCTCCAGGAAAGTTATTTACCCAAAAAGTCATTTGGAGGTTATATTATAACTTTTGCCTGCAACTTAGTAAAGCTGCGTGTGGTAAAAAATGTAACTAATTTATTTTCAAATGTTGTTAATTAGTTTATAATAAGTATCTTTTTATGTGTAATAAAGTAAATGTTAATAGTTTGTAAAATATAATATATTTAAAGTTTATATTTGTTTATATTCTTCTTTTTCGTCATCTCAACTTTCTAATTACTTTCAGATATTCTACGATATTAAGATGGATAAGTTTAAGATTTTTATAATAACCTAGTTTTTATGACTGTAATTAAATAGACTATTATCAAGTTGTTATATTTTAGTTCTAATATTAGTCACTATATTTTTTTACAATTCAAATTTTATTAAATTTTTATATAACTGATTATAATCATCCTAAAATGAAATGACTATATATATATAAAACTAAATTCTTTTTTTTCCTTTTAGTTGTCATAGATTAATTAGTTTGCTTAGTGTTAAAACATTGTTTTAATTTAGAAAACTTATATGATATGAAATTTACTGTGTCAACCATTAGTCACAGTAATGAATATATTTTAAGTTAAGAATATAACAATTTACTTTAACTTTTTTAAAACAGTGCCTTTAAAACACAGTCTGTCTTCTCTCTGTTTAACAAAAGTTTATTAATAAAGAAGAGCATTATTGGAACACTCTAGTATTAAACTCTTGCTGTTATTAAAAAGAACCTAATATCTCAGTTTTTCTTTACTAAATGCCAAAACGTATAAAAGCGAGCAAAACGAAAAAAAAATTTAATAATATAGATATGACTGCCCTTATCCCGATTTTTACGGAGGAGAGCGCAACTCTAAACTAATGAAAACTTTAGCGTTTTTCAGCAGAAAAACTGGGGCAATGGCACCCCTAAATATAGTAAAGTTTGTATTTTAATATTTTTCAGATAATATATCAAGTTAAATTGTTATCTATTCATTACTAACTCGTTTTACGGGTTGCTTACTGCTAGTTTATATTAAAAATTGAATCATTAGTATCAAAAAATTGATGACTAGGCAATGATTTTTTCTGTTTTTTAAATTAATTAAAACGTTCATATTGATCTCTAAAATTGGTGCGGTATAGTGAATATTTATTATACCGCATTAATTTTAGGGATCAATTTGAACATTTTAACCAATTTAAAAAACAGAAAAATTAAACCTTATCATTTTTAGACCAAAATTTGTCACAAAAACTATAAAACTATAAAACTTAAGTAACCTTCTACCTTTTACGTTAATTTGATTTTAAATACACTAAGGAAAAGAAAAAAATCTTTTTTCAAATTTTTTTAAAAAATATTTAAACATTTTTTTTTTTATTTGATAAAAAAATAGTTAAGAAATTAAAGAGATTAACTTTTCAGCCCTAAAAATGCTAAGCTAAAATTAAAACAACATAGTAACAAGATGAGAAAAATTACTGATCGACTTAAGTTAGCAGTAAGGTTGCAAATTGCTCACAGCCTACCTGAATTTTGGAGGGTAGAGGGTAAATAAAAACAATCATCAGAAACAATATATAATTTTTATAACATTAATTTTTATAAAATACAATTTAAGTACATTTATATAATATAAAACACAATCTGCATTGTTTATCTGGCAATAACATTAAAAATTTTAACATATCTTAAATGATCATATTTGGATATAATAGTCTGAAAAAATTATAAAAATGTCAAGAGAAACATGCAAATATATGCTTGGAAAATAGTGTATTTATGTGCAAAAAAAGTAAATTGTATAAAGAAGTAAAGAAAAAAAATAAATATCTATTAACAATATATTTAATACAGTTATTGATTGTATTAAAGATTTTATTTTAAGTTCTGAGCAAATTTTGCATTCACTTATTCCTAATAGCATAGCTAAATAGCTACTATTACCTAAAGGCATGACGACAAACTTCTTTCCAAGATCTAACATATTAGCATACCTTTAAATATCTGCAATTTTGTTTACAAAGACTGAAGCCAAATAAAAGACTGAATCAAAAAAGGAGCTAAATTCAGTAACAGAATCGTAAACAACAAGAATTTTGTTATTATTTGATAGTATGATAATTTTGAGAAAACATAATATCCCAGGAATTTTAAAACAATTGTCGTGTAAAGAAGTTAAAACAAAATACTATTTTCCTTTGTAGTTTTTATATTGCTGGTAATATCCTGGAGGTAAATTTGAAGGCATCAAACCTGTTAAATGTTTTTTTTGTAAAAGTGTAGCAGCTTTTTTTTCAACAGACATTGAATTTCTATTTTGCAGTTTAGCAAATGCCTTCTCTTCACATCGTTTAATAATTTGAGAAACTGGATTATGTGGTTTACGAATGAGCTTTTTAATTTATACCTATTTTATTTAAGGGAAAAGCTGAAACATTATCTAATGCTTCATATATTTTGCAGTCTTGAACCAAGTGAATTAATGTGTGAACATTATACACCAGTTGATTATCACCATATATTAAACGGAAGTTTTGAACAAAATTTATTAATAACTTTCTGCATAATTACGAGAGTGTTTACTTGCAGCATATCTTGGACATAAAAAAATAATCATGGATATGGAAAGTGTCAAAAAGTTTTGATACATGTGTTGTGGCAATACATTGTGAAAACAATTACTCCAGCTCAGTAGCTTCTCACTTTTTAAATTCAAATAAAAATCTTCGTCTCCTACAAAATTCCCTAGCATTGCTTCTTTTAATGAACACACATTTGCTGATATTTTACTAATAATGTTAGATGACAAACTTTATTAAAATTCACCCATAATCCATGAACATAAAATTCGGCGAGCCACACCAAGGCAAACTAGTTGCATATAATCTAAAGGGAAATTAGAAACCATGCCAATATTGAGTTCAGTAAGCGGAGATACCGTATTTGAAGTATGATGCTCTTCATCCTTTCGTGCAAGAAAATCTTCATTAGTTCTTAATGGTGCATCTAACTTAGGGAAAATTATTTTATTTGAACAATACAAACCTTCTTGTGAGCAACGCTCACAGGCATTATAGCCACAAGGCCCTTTAATGCATTTTATAAACGCTCTGGCGGGGGCGTCACAAATAACAGCATTTGTAATAACTGAATAGTATTTATTTAAGAAATTTATACCTTCTACACCTTGGTATTTCATTTCTGTAACAAATTCATTTAAATATTTAGATGGTGGAGATGGTTTTGTTATGCCTGAATAAAGTCCAATAATAAAAACATCACTCAAAGATACTTCAATTATAGAACCTAAATCAGGCCATAGCTGTATATTTGAGCTACGAAAAAGTGGTAGACCATCAATATTATTATTTAATTTTAGATTTACACAATCAACAGGCAGCTGTTTTGTTTGCAGGAGTATTCTAATTGCATTTTCAACTCCAACATGATAATACACACCACCTGCAACTACTTTTTGTAAAACACTAGATGGTGATTTTAATAAAGTTCTTGCATCATTTGGAACATGAACGTCTACTTTTTTAATCATTTTTAACAAAGCATTAACAGCCCTATGTGAAACATTGCATTCAGTTATCCGTTGCCAAAGATCTTCTTGTATATTGTAGTCATCACTGCTCATTGAACTTGAGATTGACTCATTATCAGAATCATTGCTAAATTCTGATAAGTCATTGTAAACAAAATCATTATTAAAAGTTGAACAAGCTCCATATGACGGATCATCTGTTCATGCACTTTGTGACAAATCAATTTCAGATATATCATTGTCCCAATTTGAGGATACATGTGGATCATGTTGAGATAAAATTTTAATTGCATTGTTTACTATCACTTCTTCATTAATTAAATTTTCTTCACTTTGTAAATTAGTTAGCATTGTGCTAATAATTTTTGCTACTTTACGACACTGTGTTCTTGAACATATTTCCATGTTTATAAAAATAACTTTTTAATAAAAGAGCACTTATGTTTATTAAAAGCATAATATATCATTAATATTATTACAACATAAAAACAACATTCACAAAAGTTTCAAATTGTAATACAATTGTGTTTGCAATATTGATGTCTTTAAGCTTTGTTTCCATTGCATCAAAGGCTTCCATAGTATCCATCGGTAAGATTATTCTATTTGATAGCTGTGATGCCTGCACGGTTGCATTGCCTTGTTGAAGTATAGTATTTAACACACTAGTGTGAATATTCTGAGTTTGCTGAATACCCACACTAACATTCACTAACTTTACAACCAAAACATTCATTGTTTGATCTTGTTATAGGGCAAAGAAATATATAACATTATCATTTATTAGATTTATTCAGTGAAAGCAAAATCAGATAATTATAATAATATGAAATATGAGTTAATTAAATCATCTATTATTTAACTTATATTTAATAAATAAACTTTATAAAAAGCTTTGGTAAATGAAAATTAAAAAATTATTCATTACAAAAGCATTCATAGTTATTGACAGTCGTTGTTAAAAAAAAGTGTTATTTAGTTTTACGGCAAATTATTAATTATTTCGAAAGTAAAAAATAAGAATTATGCTTATATTAAAAACAAAACACATGCAAATATTTTATATATAATATGAAGAACGCAACACCACAAGCAAAAAATACATAAATATATACTACTTTATGATTTCTTATTTTTTCTTTATTACACCTCGCCTTCATAACAAAATGTTCATTTTGACTTCGTAAAGATAAATGGCGAATACACACTTTTAAGAAAGCGCTAAATTCATCCAAAGTAGTTTTTACGTCTTGACGCGCTTCTTTGATTTTATCAACTTTATTAGATGTGAAGCCCACATTAAAACCATATAGCACCCATATGGTTGAATTATAACTTTGCTTATTGTGTTTGCCCACATTGGTTCCATATAAAAACAAACTACCAAACACACATATGTCCGATGCGAGGCAACCCATAGTGGGCCCAATGTAGGCTTGTTTACGGGGATAAAAGCAAACTCAGATATTTTAACCTCAGAGTATTTGAATACCACTGTTTTAAACAACTATCTTTCTTTTATATCTTTACTTACAAAAATTACTAATCACTCAAGTATTTTAATTGATAATATATTTTCTAATTCATTTTCTAAAGATATTTTTTCCGGCAATCTAACTATTAGAATATCGAATCATTTGCCTCAGTTTCTAATATATTCATCTTTTAAAAAAAATATTAATTCTCGAAAAACTGATATTATTCTTTAAAACTACCAAAAATTAAATAGTGAAGAATTCAGGAATGATTACTTAAAAATCCACTGGGATAAATTAATCAAAGTTTTTAATAGTAATCTAATTATTAATAGCCGAATGAATATTATTATTAGTGCGCATAGTTACGCGTATTGTTTTATAGTTACGGTACGGTTCTGTATCTGTAAAATACACTTTTTAAGTAGTTTCTAGACTTTTCTTTCCAACGTGCTTTCTTAAAGATTTCCTTTCAACCTTTCATGGTACGAGTTCAAAATGTCCAAGTTGACATTAAGTAGATAATGTTTAGTAGCTTAAAATTATAGGTAATCTAAAATCTTTTTTAAAGCTAAAAGTAATTAATTTATTGTAATCTTTTTTAAATTGTAAATTTAAATTTAAAGCTTCGTGTTATAGATTACTTTCTTTCATAGATTGTGTCTAGCGTTAAAACATACTTATGGATAGTTTCATGCTTTCACATAGTTTTGGTTATTGGGATAAAAGCCATGGCAACATTTTATTATAAATTTATCTTAATTTAATTTTTATTGAAAATTTTGTTACAAATAAAATTTATCTTTAATATTCTTAATACTTTTGCCCTTTGAAAAAAAGCATGTTTCATCTATATGTTTCATTCATAACATTCCTTCTTTTTAAGCCTTACTAATATTTTGCTCACACACACAAACATCTGTTGTAGTATATTTTATTATATTTTATATATTTTGATATTAATTATTTTTTTCTTTTATAAATGATACACATTTTCACATGAACGGATGTTTTTAAACTGTCATTAAAACATATATTGATTTCACAACTATAAGCTAACTAAAATCAAATTAATAAAATCATTAACCTAACTATCACGCTATTTCCTTTCCGAAACGGTTAAAAATACAAATAAAAACCGTAACGTCATCTAAACAAATCGTAGCAAAATTACATTTTACTACAGTGTGTAACACATAAAACTCTAAGTTTCATTAATAAAATATATTATATTATAAACATTAGCTTATAGCTAATTCCTGAAACTGCGGGTAACAGTAACATATACTAAATAAGTCTAGTTTATCTATTAAGTACTCTTACTAACTATACAATAATATACATGATGATATAAAGATGTACTTTATAAACATTCTTTATTCATTTTAACTCATCTATATTATCATTTTAACTTACATATATATTGATTTAAACTTATCTTAACATTCAATGTTACAATCACTTAAATTTTTTGCACAAATATATTTTTAAAATCACTTAAATTTAGATTTAATAACTCGCATGGATATATATTTGGCGAATAACTAAATCTTGACTTGAATTTATTTTACAATACGGCCTCGACATAACAGGCAATTGTCATCTAATTGCGTCAAACAACCATCACATTCTTAACCCCTTTATGTTAATAATTTCTAAAGGTGCTCACATTCTTTAGATGTGAAATTTGCTATTGAATTGCTTCTAAAACCTAAAGAAATGCTAAATAAAATAACCGAAATATTTCAAAGTGCAGTTACAATAAAAAAAGTTTTTAACAAAAAATTACAAAGCTTGCTACAAGCCTAACTAAGAGTTAAAAACATTTATGTTACTCTACTTTATATATCTCTAGGCTAACTATTAAATAACACTTTAACACACATCTGTTTCAATATATTGCCTAATGCACATTATGATATTAACGAATAATTTTCTTCAACCGTTAAAACATTTAACAAATTAACAACTATTAGCTAACTAAAAACAAATTAATAAAAACATTATCCTAGCTGCATGATGATTTCCGTCACTTAATTATATAAAATACAAATGTAACTCGAAACGTCGAATAAACAAATAATAGCAAAATAAAACTTTACTACTTTCCTGTTGAGTGCGGTAACACATGAAACTCAGAATTTCAATATTAAAATATATTATTTTATAAACATAAGCATTTACTAAACATTTACAAAACGAAACGTACTTCGTACAAACGAAACATACGAAAGTAGCTTTTTTTTCTAAATAACTTGACAACTTGCCTCACATCAAAATTTATTTTATGATTTAAAATATTACAGTCGAAATTTTATAGTAAGCAAAATTGAATAATAAAATAAAAGTATAAAAAGTTTTAAAATTTTGTATGCAAGTTTTGATTTTTTTAATGGTTCATTTCTTTTGATCGCTTTTGTGCTATACTTTCCCTTTTTTTTTCATTTTCTGAACTTTGATTGCTCATTAGTTAATTTTGTTCTGACTTTCGAAGTTTGAAGAGTAATCTGCATTCATACATTTTTCAATACAATTTCGTTTTTAAAAAAAATCAAAAAAATTATAATAATTTTTATATATTGTTTTTTAAATATCTCAATTAAAAGTAAAGCTAATTAAGCATTTGGAAAGTTTTTAATACTAATTTTTATTAGATAAATGAATCTAAAACTACGTTATTTATTTAAGAAGTTTTACACCAGTGTTTAGAATAAACGCAATGCTTGGTTGCGGTTGATACGGAATTTTAATTCAATTTCACGTTAAAAAGCGATCATAAGATGTTTATAGAAACTAATTAGTTTATATATATATATATATATATATATATATATATATATATATATATATATATATATATATATATATATATATATATATATATTTTCTCTTTAGTAATAACATGTATCAAATCATTGCCCCATTTTTTGTTGAAATAAGTTTTAGATAAAAAAAAACTTATGCCTTTATTACATCTTGAAGCTAAACACCCATATTAGGCACAATTTTCTTCAGGCATTATAAATTGAAACAAAAACACAGTTAATACTCAAGAGAAAAATAGCGTGTTGTGCAGGATGGGAGAGCTGGAACCTAGAGTAATATAACATTAAATTTTTTTTAATGAAGATTTAAACTAATAATCCTTTGTTCGTTTTCGGTCTTTCTATTTCTTGTGACTATGGTTGTATCTTTACATACTCTCTTAAAGCTTTGAAAAAAGCTTTTGAAAAAAAGCTTTGAAGAAAAAAAGTTTTGAAAAATAAGATTTGAAGCTTTGAAAAAAACTGTTTGTAGAGGATCTATTTGATGCCATAAAAAGTTTTGTAAATTTGTTGAAGATATATTAGAAGTATTTTGTGAAGTGCTAAGTAGGCGCTTGTGATAAGTAATGATTTCAGTAGAAAGGTGAAGAAACTTGATGAAATGATATGACTAGTATCGCTATTTAGGAATACAAAATTAAATTTAAAATTTATATTATTAGTGGTCTATTGAGTACTGATGTCAAGCAAGCTAAAGTAAAAGACAATCAAAAGAAATAAAAGATATCAAAGAAAATAAATTGCACATTTTAGAGAAATATGGTCGTTAGTATAATTAGGCTCAGTTAAACAAAAATAAGCGCGAATAAACAGTTGTGAGACTGAAAGAATAGGTTGTACAAATAAGTAAATGATTAGAAAGAATAGATTATACAAATATATTTTAATATGCTACTAAAGGAGACATTAGATAATGTCCAAATTATTGTTCAAAAATATATACGGGTTTCCAGATAAAAAACTCAAAATCATTTTGGTGTCCTTATCTATCGTTTTGTTATTCAGGTGCTCGTTTGCTTTGTCTTCTAAAAAGGCTTTAACACATGCTACAATTTCTTTCTCATCGGCTTAACTGATCTAATAAGAAAAGTATATTTGTATATGTAATTTCATTAAATGATGAAAATAAAAACGGTAAAAACAAAGCAGGTAATAATAAAGTGTAAATGTTAAACGGGTATGAATTAAACATATAGACATAATTGTGTATAAAATAAAGGGTCTTATATTAGTCCTAACCGCGCGGTCTAGCTAGTTTGCCAGGATGTAAGGCAGAAAACTGAACACAATAAAATACGCAGATTACAAGTATCAGCATTTAACATATTTTAGTTAGAAACACATGCTTCTGTACAACAAATGTAAAAAATCATTAAAAAATATAAATGTTTTTTCTTATTTTATATTATTTATACTATTTATAAAACTTTTTTGTTGTTTTTATTAATATGAATTGTTTATTTGAGTACAATACAGTTAGTCTGTGTATGATTTGTGTTCTTTACTTTTGTTCGAATCAAATGATTAATATTTTTCTTGATAGAGAAAATTTTTAATGGGTTCTCGTCTTATATTTTACTAATCACTGTTTCGATCTTAATAATCTTTCAGTGCTTAGCTTTCATCTTCATATTTTCCTTTCCCTGGCATCGTATGGTAGTACATACCATTGGTAAAAAATTTTTGTTGGGACAATTGATTTAATGCTACTCGGCACTTGTTCCTTTGGTTTTGCAAGTACTGTCTTAAAAGTGAGCTCTCTCTGTGTCAAGGATTAGTCTTTTCTGAATTCATGGTTGATGGTCTTTATTTGGTATCTCTTTACTATCAGAGTCGATTTGTAGGGCGTGATCCATCGACATTAGCCTGAATAGCCGTAATTTTATTTCTTTTAATTCATTAGGGGTAGCACTGAATAAAATGAACACGTCTTCAATAAATCTTTTATATAGGTTGATGTTATTTTTATATTTTTGGACGATCTTTTGATCCAATTCCCCCATAAAGATATTAGCGTATGGGGGGGGGGGGCATCCTAATATCCATAGAAGTTCCGAATTTCTGGTGGAAGATGCGAGGTCCATACATGAAAGAGCTGTTATCTAAAATTAACTTCAATAGTCTGCAAAAATGATCCATGGGTGTTATAGGTGCCAGATTATCCGGACATATGATTGAGTTCCAATTATTAATAATGAAGTTCCTCAATGCATTTATCCCGTCGTCATGGGGAATATTTTTATACAAAGTGACTGCATCGGCTGTAATTAACATGTAATTCATTTCTGGTAACGGGATACCACATAAAATCTTCAAAAGCTCTGTTGAGTCCTTCAAGTATGACGGTAGAGATTCAGACATTGGCAGTAAATGTTTTACTACATATTCAGAGATTTTATGGGTGGGGCCATCGCATCCAGAAACTATTGGTCTTAACGGTGTATCCAATTTATGTAATTTTGAAAGACCATAGAAGAGCAGGGTCCTAGCCTCAATTAAGGGGAGCATGGCTGTGATTTAATTCTTCGTAAGTGTCTTTATTTTCTAACATATTGAGTAACTCGCCTTCGTATTCAAGGACACAAATACTTCCACCTCTATTCGTTTTCTTAATGATAATATTCCAATCTCTCTTGAGTTTTTTTAGAACTAAAAACTCTCCCGGTTTCATGTTCGTAGTGTCTTTGTGTTTGTTATCCTTATTATCTTAGTTACTATTATCTTTTAGGTATTTGATGAGCTCCACCGCTGTTTTTTTATTGAAGCAGCTCTCTTTATGTTTGTGGGTTTTTCCTATTTTCTCTATATCCCCAAATTCTGTCACTATTCTTTTTTCGTAATAGAACTTAGTTGTTTGTTGCTAGAGGAGCTTTCCGTTCTAGGATTTGTGTTCGTCGAAATAGAGAAATCTATTTTGTTGTCAGGATTTGGTTTTTCTATTTTATTGAATTCAGCTGAGTTAGGTCGTGATTTTTTTTTAAAAAAAAAATTCTTCATCCTCCATAAAATAAATTTATTTATCCGAGTACTGTGTCCTTTTAGTGTTGCAACATGAACGAGGCTTAGCGTCGGAATGTGATGCTGGAATTGTGATCATTTGGTATGAACACAGTAACAATAGCATTTCTTTCACCAGGCATGAACACCTGTTTGTAATGAGTAAACAGTTGCTCATTTTTTTTTGTGATTTTTCGGATCTTTTTAAGTCGAGCCATCCCTCTTCTAAAAACTTTATTTCATTCATTTAATGTCATTCTGGCTACTTTATATCCTCTCCTTCTATTAAATATCGTTAATCTTGCCCATATCAGTTTTCTTAATTTCACAAATAAATGTTGGTTTTCAAAATTAAAATTTTTTTTCCAATAGTAGTTTCTTGTTTTTTATGCGGTATTTGCTTATGTCATCCATATCGAGTTTATTGGGCAAATTATTTGAATTTAGCGATATAAATTCAAAATATAATCAACTCCATGGCGTACAGCGCCCGTGTACCATATAAAGATATATATTTGACAATCTCTGATCCATAAATGAATTATAAAATAATTCTAATATATAAAAATTATATAATCTATTATAATCTATTTTTTCAGTCTCACAACTATTTACTCGCGCTTATTTTTGTTTAACTTAGCCCAATTATACTAACGACCACATTTCTCTAAAACGTGCAGAACACCATTTTAGACATCTTTTATTTCTTTCATTTGTCTAGATACTTTAGATTGATTGACATCTGTGCTCAATAGACCATTAATAATATAAATTTTAAATTTAATTTTATATTACTAAATAGCGATACTTGTCATATCATTTCATCAAGTTTCTTCACCTTTCTACAAATATCATTACATATCACAAGCGCCTACTAAGCAGTTCACAATAGACTTTTGATATATCTTCAACAAATTTATAAAACTTTTTATGGCATCTAATAGATCCTCTACAAACAGTTTTTATCAAAGCTTTAAAAGAGTATGTAAAGATACAATCATAGTCACAAGAAATAGATAGTCCGAAAACGAACAAAGCATTACTGTTTTAAATCTTCACAAAAAAAAAAAAAAAAAAAAATCAGTTCCAGCTCTCCCATCCTGCACAACACGCTATTTTTCTCTTTAGTATTAACTGTGTTTTTGTTTCTATTTATAATGCCTGGAAAAAAATGTGCTATACATGGGTGTTCAGCTTCAAGATCTAATAAAAGCATAAGTTATTTTAAAGTCCCTTTATCTAATTCTGAGTTCATTAAAAAATGGAGTAATGATTTGATACATATATAGGTAGAGTTGTTGATGTTTCATTACGAGAACGTATTAGTACAAGTAAGTTATTCATATGCGAACATCATTTCAGTCTCAATCAGTACTATATTTGTAAGTAATTGTTTATTTATAAAGTTATAAAAAACGCGTGGTCAGGAATCAGTGGTCAATAGTCTTCAAAATTGATCATATTCACTTTATATATATATATATATATATATATATATATATATATATATATATATATATATATATATATATATATATATATATATATATATATATATATATATATATATATATATATATATATATATATATATATATATATATATATATATATATATATATATATATATATATATATATATATATATATATATATATATATATATATATATATATATATATATATATATATATATATATTTATATATATATATTTATATATATATATATATATATATTTATATATATATATGTATATATATATATATATATATATATATATATATATATATATATATATATATATATATGTATATATATATAAGAGTATATATATATATGTATATATATATATATATGTATATATATAAGTATATATATGTATATATACTTGAAGCAGTGCTATTTTCGTGTATATAAGAATTTGACTATAAGAAAGTATATTAAGTCAGATTTAATTCATATAACAAAGTTGATAGCTAATGATAATGCTATAATAATGAAATAATTTAGGAAGTAGCAACTATAATAATAAAATTATTTATGAAGTAACAACCAAGGTTTAAAAAAGCGTAAGGCCTATTGAGGCCATTTTCCTACAATTATAAAATATAATTTGAACTTTACTTTAAGTTTTCGTTAAATAGTATAAGACAACAGTACAAATAGTTCTATGTCAATAATACAACCTATTTTAAACTTGCGGTTTTAAAAGTTTATCCATTTAGAGATAAAAAACAAGTACTAGGAAATTATTAACTTCAGAGAATGAATCAAAATCTTCATTAAATGAATCAAAAACTAAAAAAAGTTATACTCTTTAAGAATCTAGTTTAAATACTATTATGTATATAATGTTTATCCAATGATATATCCAATATTTTTTCCAAGAGGTGATGCAGGATGGCATGATCAACTAGAGCACAATCCTGACCAAGCAACACGTGTTCGAAATCGTGTTACTTTGTCTCAGTACTACAAATATAGGCTTTCTATTAGACAAACGTTCAGTCCTATATTTTATGGTAAGAAGCTTTTTCAACAGTATGCTGTGGATGCATATGTCAAGATTGAAGGACAGCGCCTTGCTTTTATCAGAAATAACCAAAACAAACTTAGAAGAGAACAATACGATACATTACATGAGTATGTAAATAATGTTGCAAATAACCTTAATGTAAGACCGGGTCGTGTTGTTATACTACCATCCTCATATGTTGGAAGTCCAAGAGCTTTAAAAGAAAATTTTGAAGACGCAATGGCAATAATAAAGAAATATGGTAAACCAGATCTTTTTATTACTTTTACCTGTAATTCAAAATGGAGAGAAATTACAGAAAATTTAAATCCAGGTGAGAGCCCAACTGACAGACCTGATTTAGTTTGTCGCGTATTTAAGATGAAACTTAAATGCTTCTTAGGTGATATTTTTAAACATGGAGTCTTAGGCAAAGTTGAAAGTCATGTACAGGTTATTGAGTTTCAAAAACGTGGTTTGCCACATGTGTATATTTTATTACACTTTGTAAATGATGATAAGCTAGAAACAGCAGAGGATATTGATAGTTTAATATCAGCTGAAATTCCAGGACAAACTATTGATCTTGAATTTTTTGAAATTTTGGTAAAAACATGTATGAAAATTTTTTAAAAACATGTATGATTCATGGACCATGTGGGATTTTAAATCCCAATTCTCTTTGCATGAAAGATGGAGTTTGCGCAAAAATATTTCCTAAAGAGTTTAATCCTCGCACTGTTGCAATTTTCAATGGTTATCCTAACTACAGGCGTTTAGATAATGGAAGAGTAGTCATTATAAAAAGGTAACCAAGTTGATAATCAATGGGTCGTACCCTATAACCCCTGGTTATCAAAAAAGTACCAAGCCCACATTAATGTTGAAGCTTGCATATCTATTTAGTCAGTGAAGTATTTATACTAATATGTCTATAAAGGGCATGATTGTGCGAATGTGGTAATTAATGAAAGTTTTGACCATAATGAAATTAACACATATTTAGACTGTCGCTCTGTTTCCGCCCCAGAGGCTCATTGGCGAATATATGAAAACTTGCAGAAAACTTGCGGAAAACTTGCAGAAGACCAAGGACGTAAAATAAGATGGACGTTCAACGCATTGTTTAAAAAAAAAGATATGCGTGTTACGGCATTGTTTGGACAACAAAAGAAAAACAATATGGATAATTGCAAAATGTGGAAATATTTTTATTATATTCGACGTCAAAAAAAATAGGTCTTGACTATCCAATATATAACAAATAATATTAAAACATCTTTCTGAGCAGCGAAACATAAAATGAATATAACAGATGACTTTAATATTAATCAAGAAGATTACTCTTATTTGTTAGAAAATATTGATTCTGAAATTGAAATAGTTGTGGATGATTTTATGGAGGTGGACCTTAACGAGTTAGTAGACTTCTTTTCAGAGGATTTGGAATTAGAGCTCATACCATCAGCAATACCTACAGAAAAATCCATTTCAGAAGAAGAACTAAATAAGCTAAAAAAAAAAGACGAGCGTTTAACAACTAAATTTACTTGCCCAAAATGTCAGAACAAATATATTAGACAATCGAATTTTAAAAAGCATGAAATGAAATGTTACATTGGCACTAAAGGTTTGTTTATACTTATAAATTATGACATAATGAGAGTTTACCAGTTTAGACATTACTAGACATTACTAGACATTCATTATTTTAGACTTTCTACGACATGTTGGTAACATGTAAAGGAGCTTAATTTCTAAACTGGTGCTACTATGTTCTTAGTAATAAGGTTATGAAAATATTGCATCAGTTCCTAATTTTAATTTTATAAACTACTCAAAACTATGTGACATGTACTACTCAGTAGTACAGTAGTCTACTGAACTTCATATAAGAGATCATTTTATTACATTTTTCATTACTTTTTTTACAAATCTTTAAAATTAAAAAATAACAGGTTAAAGGTTACGTTTTATTGATATAAAAAAAATTAAAATAGTTAAAATAGCCAGAATACTTTTGATTGGTCAAAATATGTTTATGAAATTTCTTAATTTTAAATTTTTTTTTATAATCTGCAAAGTAAAAACACTTTTATTAGAAAAGTAGGCTTTTATTAGAGTTTTGATAATTAACATACTATATGTCTGCTTAGATAATGCAAATAATGATGGAGCAACTAAAAACAAATCAAATATTAAAGAAAAAAGTGAGTTATTTATTGTCATTAAAAATTATATGTATATTATATATGTATATATTATATATGTATATATAATATATATATATATATATATATATATATATATATATATATATATATATATATATATATATATATATATATATATATATGTATACATACATATATATATGAATATATATATATATATATATATATATATATATATATATATATATATATATATATATATATATATATATATATATATATATATATATATACATATATATATATATATATATATATATATATATATATATATATATATATATATATATATATATATATATATATATATATATATATATATATATATATATATATATATATATATATATATATATATATATATATATATATATATGTATATATATATTTTATATATATATATTTTATATATATATATATATATATATATATATATATATATATATATATATATATATATATATGTATGGGGCGGATCCAGGGGGTGAATCCTAGGCATCTTGCAATGCCTAGGATTCACCTATACAATTTTAACAATTTGTATACAAATCTATTACATAATGTGAAAAATACTATAATTTCTGTTTTATTTCCAGTTTTGAGAACTGTTTATTAACTACTTACTTTAATAATAACTTTTTTGTTTATTGGCTAAATTTGTTTATTATATTTTATCTTAAGTGTAAGTTAATCTTTTATTTTAGTAAAAATTTAAAAAAATAAAAATAAAATATGTTATCATGAATTCCTACATTAATATATAACGGATTACAAATACAAAGAAAAATCACCCTTTGAGTGGAAATATCACCTCTAAAGCAGTTATGAGATAATTTTTTAGTTATTGCAAGAGAAGTGCACTTCTCTTTTACTACACGTGTAGTAACAGAAAGATTTTAAAATCCCCTCTCCCTCTCCTTCCGCTGCCGTGAACAATATATATTTAAAAGGGTATTGCCCAAACTATCGCTAGATAAGGCCCTTATTTTATTGGCTGTCTATCATGTATATGTATATGATAAAAACTTTTATGGTAGACATTTCTTTACAAACTCTGCATGTAGTGACTGTAGCTTTAAAGTAAGCTAAATACTCTTTAATTTTGTTAACTAGGTAAAAGTCTGAAGGAAAAACTTAAATTTTTTCTCTTAAATCAAATTAATTAGAGACAATACTTTTCCACTAGTGTTACAGTGATATTTTCATATATGTATATATATTCTATTTCTTTGTTTTTATTTATTCTTCCTTATTTTATTTAAATTTATTTTTGTCAACTTGCTTATTTTCTTGTCTTTGTCCTTTATGATTTTGTAATATATACAAAGTCATTCTCCTTTTTTAGCCAGGCTACATGAGAGTGAACCTTCCAGCTGGTAATTTGTTACCTTTGTATAATATTTACTTGTAAATTTATTGTCATTGTTGTTGTTATTGTTATCAAGAAAAGGATAGAATCCATTAGTGAAGGGATAACTTTAGGCCAAATGACAATTTTCAGATGGAGTGCCAAGTCCTATGGCTTACCTTCTCGTTGGTGCACTTCGTTAAATGAGTTAGACAAGTGATAAATGTCTAATTTATGAACAAAATAGCCAAGGCAACATTTAATAATTTTGTTTTAGATACGTAATTGAAAAAAATGCCAAATAAGTAATAATAACTAGTGATGTACCAATAACAGAGATTATGGCTGATAATAGAGATTAATGTATAAGGATAATATTATAATATCAGGTATGCATAATGCTATCGGCCGATTAATCAGCCAATGGTTTTTTTGATTAAATTTTGATTGTTGCCAATGCTATTTGCTAAAACACAGAATCTCTGCTGATGTATAGATACATTTTATTTATATTTTTTACATACCTTATATACCACAACAGTGTACGATGTTGCACTGCCTTATCAAGAATGTTGTATTACGCTCTTCATGGAATGAACTAGTTTTTGACTTTTCTAATTTTAAAGCTGGGTTTGACATTCTGTGTTTATTTATATTAAAGACGTGGTTTCAGAATGCTATAGAGTGGAGGAATCATGTATTGTTAGAATCGAATTATAAAGAGCTAGATTTAAGATTAACACCAGAAGAAGAAGAAACTGTTCGCTATGTAGCTGGGTTTATTCCATTTTCATTGCGAAAAATGTATTCTAATCGTAAAGACACTGATTTAACCAAAGCTGTATTAGACTTAATTAAGTCATGGGAATCAGATTCTGATAATAAATCATTAAATAAAACGTTTTTAGAATATACTAGAGGTTGGACAGATAGAATAAATTGAGGTGGACTGTTTTCCGTAAATGACGATTTTTATATATTCATTCGAAGGGTTGAGAATGTTGCCAGGACGGTATTGAACTCTCACCTAATTATCAAATATAAAGGTGAAGATCTAAGAGATGTTTTAATGAAAAAATTTCAATCAAGTTTTCTTATCGATTTGAGTTGGACATCGCTTACCAAAAATGTTGAATGTGAACCTTTAAAGGATTTATTAAAAGAAATTATACTTTGAAAGTGGGTGAGCATACGTACGCGCTCATTTTTAAAAGCCTGGGTCCGAATAATAAATAGAAAAGGTGGAAAAATAGGAAACAATGTATCAGAAAAAGGTGAACCGGCATTAAGAAAAACATTGCATAAAAAGAAAAACAATTTAAAGCAAAATTAGATATTAGCAAAGTTAATTTTAAAAACTTTTTTTAAACTTAAAATCTCGAGTTCTTAATACAAAAGGGGTGGAAATAAGAAGATTGGTGGCAGTTCTATTCTAGATTTAATAAATGGGGTAGTGGGGGTTAAAAATAGGGAGGTGAGAATTTTTTATTTAAAAATTTTAGTTCATATATCCAAACTAATATTTTTACAAACAAAATTATTTAATTCTATTTATTTTTATCGATGACGAAAATATTTACTAAATATTTACTAATTTTTAAGTGTAAACTTTCACTGATTATTTTTTTTAAGTTTCAGATTTAAGTTTGATAAATATTATTTTGTTAACAAGTAAAAAATATTAAACGGGGATAAGAGGTCATAATAAGCTTTCCAAAAATTTTTTAATAAAATTTCCAATAATTATTAAACGTACCCTCTCCCTCCTCCACACGTGTATTAAAGACACGAGAGCACATAGACAACTATTTTAACCTAACTTGTTTAACAAATTAGGTTTAGCTTTATACTTATGTACTTTTATATTTGTTTTTTGTTAACAAAGGATTGGTAAAAATAAACACTACTCGGTTGTTTTTGTTTGCTTTTTTCAAAACATCATTAGCTTTTACTTGATAAGGGTTGATTTTTTTACTATGATTTCATTTTTACGATGATGATATGAAAAATTTTTATGGATTAAATTTAAACTGATAGAAATTAAATAAATATTGTTGTATTAAAATATTTAAAGTGAAATTGAAAGTTTATTTAACAATCATCTTGGAATGTTAATGTTGAAATGTTAAAATAACTGACAACAAAGTATTTTTTTTTTGTTTTAACAAAATATTTTTTGTTTGGTTTTTATAACAAGTCTTTGTTTTGACAAGTTTTTTTTTTAACTTTTTTTTAAAAGTCTTATTTTACCATTGATTTGCTAATTACTTGTTTCTTTGTAACTTTTTAATTTGGGGGTGTTTATATCGATTTTTCGGAAATGAGCCTAAGTATGGTCTTCCAAAATTAAAAAAATAGATTCCTAAGACACACTTTCTTTTATCTAACAACCTTAACCTTACAATATTGAAAAATTAAAATATCGATTTTTTAAAGTGAAACCGCGGAAGAGGTTACTTGTGTTATGCAAAAAAAGTGTTCTTTAAAAATTTCTCAATTTTATAATTAGGCTCATACCGCGAAAAATAGAGGGTCGTTTTAAACAAAAAAACTAGTTAAGAATAGAAAATAAACCTTGCTTCATTTGCTCGATTTCTCCTTCGATCCCCTTTCCCCACGGCGTAATAATATAGATTGGTATATTATCTTTTTTATTATTATATTAATTACAAGGGGTGGCGGATTAGTGGGGGTTTAACCCCTCGCTTTTTAAAGTGTGGGGTCTTTTAGTATGCATGCTGTAAAATATTTTAGTTTTAGTTTACATTTTAAAAATCAAAAGTTAAATTCCCTAAAGATAAAGCCCTATTATTCTATTATAGATGAAACCCTATTGTTCTAACGTTACTATATGTAAATACTAATAAAAATCTTTTTACTTTTATTTAAAAATTTAAAGTTAAGTCTAGAAATCTATTTATTTCACTATATATTTATTAAATTGACATTTAAATTCTATTCACTGCCTAATGAAAGTATTTTAATATAAGTTAAGAGAATATTTGCACTAAAATCATTTTTTTCGTTTTTTACTTGAAGGTAAATCAGTATTCTTCACATCAAGCTTTTGGAATTCATTCTTTCGACCTTTGGTATTTGAACCAAAAACACGAATCAAATTATCTCCTGAAACATTTAGGGCAAGTGCATTGGAATTAAATTCAATTAACAAAGGATTATCATTGCAACCTAATCGCATTCGTTGCTTGCCAAAGTATTCCTCTAATGGATCTTGGCAGAACTTTTCGGACAGAATGTACTCAGCTCCTTCTACCAGCAAAAACTTTGCAAGAGTTGTAAACGAATTCACTAGAAAAAAAAACAGTTTTTAATTGAATTTATTGTGATAACTTATTGTTTCCAATATACTACTATACAAACCTTAAACGAGAAAATAAGTATTGGACGACATTTTAATATTTATATAACTGATATATAATAATTTGACGTGATACAGTAGAACTTTTTTTTACCAGTAATTCGAAGTCCTTCAAGAGTTTGTTTACTTAAGCAAAATCTGTTTTTTTCTGCCTGAGACAAATTAGGAATGTTTTGACATTGTTCTTCCCGACTATTGATAAAACTCAAAAATGTATTCTGGAGCCACTAAATAAATATATATATATATATATATATATATATATATATATATATATATATATATATATATATATATATATATATATATATATATATATATATATACATATATATATATATATATATATATATATATATACATATATATATATATATATATATATATATATATATATATATATATATATATATATATATATATATATATATATATATATATTACAGATCAGTTAATGGAACCAAGGTATTGGTACTAACTACTTTTTGTAGTTAATTTTAACTACAAAATTATTTTAAGTTTTTCAAATAAAAGAGCTTGATATAATCATAAAGTAACTTACATCGAATCTAATATCATCTATGGCTTTATATCGATCGAGATCTGGTTTTCGAGAGTAATTAAAAATCTTTGAAACATTTAAACAATCAAAAAATTTGTCCATCATTCTAATAAATTTGATTAACGATTTTGTTGAATGGAGGCCCTGTTCTTCTAACATGTCTGCTACTGTTGAACTGAGTACCTTTTTAAAAAAAAACAATACAGATAAAAAATACATTTATTTTCCTGCAATAGGTTAAGAGATACATGTATATCATTAATATATTCGATAAATATTCTCCACTGGCATGTATTAAATCCAGATCTGCAGAAGTACAATTTATTTAACTCTAACCTGTACCGCTAGGTTTACTCGCATACGTGTTCTTGAATTGAGGTTGATATGTTCTTCACTTAACTTGTGAAACATAGTCAACCCCACTGCATCTCTATCTATTCCAATATCCCAATCATACAAGCTGATTATTTGATTCCAAACAAGCGTCTGACCATCAATCTGAAATACACAAAAAAATATTACGTTTGCCTGTAAAACAGACCTAAAATTATAACTAAATAAAGGGTAAAATATATGATATTTTTAGGTGTAGCTAAAAAAGTTTGAATAGTGTCATAATCAGAACTATTTGACAAGCTTAGAGTTTTACTTAAGCATCAACGTTTCACAAATTCATTTTTATCTGTCTTAAAAGTTCTTAAAAAAAGATATTTTGAGGTCATGACTGGCAATACTAAACTATTCTTTTAGTCCTTAAATGATAACCGAAACAGTTGGTGAGCTGTTTCGGTTCGAACCTATTTTAGTTTACACCTATTATATATTGTGTGCTAAAATTTTTTCTAAATTTGCCTTGGCTATTCTGTTCATAAGTTATACATACAAACTTACTTAATGAAGTGCACCAACTGGAAGGTAAGCCATAGGACTTTGCACCCCATTTATTGGTTGTAATGTTGTCTATTAAACCTAGAAAACATTACAACCCTACTTTTTCTTGATATGCAATAATTAATGTGGTAGTGGTGTAGTGGTAGAGTGCTCGCTTCATAAACAAGTGGTTCTGAGTTCGATCCCCACCACGTCCCTGGTAGTACCGCGCTCAACTCGTTTCTTTGCGCAGCAGCCTTGTTCGTCAAGGTTCGTGTTTCGGAGTTATAGAGTTGAGAGAGGGTTATAGCCACAAAATAAGTAGCCTCCTCGTCTGTAGTGGCCTTCTGGGCCTTGAGGAGGTGAAGTAAAATAAAAAAAATATATATATATATATAATTATTAGTAATATAGCATAAGCTTATAATATTTCAATTGAATTTTTTAATCATCGGAAATGAGTGCTTATAAAATATATGAAACAAAATAATAAAATATGTGGAACAAAATTAAATAATGAAAATGCTATTATATATATATGATTATCTTATTATTTTTATTATTATATTGTTATACTATATTATTATATAATATAATAATATATTAATGCTAAGAATAATAAGATAATATTGATAATATAATATATAGATATATAAGATAATATAAGACAATATAAGATAAATATATAAGATAATATAAGGTAATATAAGATGTAATTTAAATCTTATATCATATTATCAATATAATATAAGATTTAAATTATATCTTGTATTATAATATTTTATATTATCTTATTAAGTCTTATATAATAAAAAAAATAGTAATAACAAGATAATAATAAATAACAAGATAATCTTAATAACAATAATACTGTTAAGATGAGTCTTGTTACTAATTTATATAGATTAATAATAAGACTACCTTATTATAACAACAATGATACTATTGTTATTATAAGATTCATCCTATAATAACCTTAATAATATTATTATTATTAAGATGAACTTTATTATCCATCTAAATAGATTAATAATAAGATTATCTTATATTAACAACAATGATATTATTGTTATTAATAATAAGATTATCTTATTAATGTTATTGTTATTTTTGTTATTATATAAGACTTAATAAAAACATAATAATTTAACTTAATTTAAGTCAAAGTAGTGATTATCCACAACTGACTGTTTAAAAATGTCAATGACTGTTTAAGTAGTGATTTACACGACTAAGTAGTGATTTACACGACTGACCGTTTTAAAATGTTTCAATAAAAATACTATTTAAAAATACATACTATATATTTCTTTCTAACTCCTGAAATCAATAATTTTTTTTATGAATTGTAAGTTTCTTTTAGTTTAAATACGTTTAAAAATTTAAATTTTCTAAAATTAAAATGCGATTTAGGCATCGAAAATAAGAAATTTTGTCCGCGAAAAAAGTTTTATTAAAAAAAAAAGTGAGGCAAATAAGTTCGACATTTCCTACAAAAATATGAAATATTCTCTTATTCAAACCCTAAAGTGGGAAGTATATTCAGAGAGTGGGGTGAAAAGAATACTGAATTTATCTTATTCGACCTTTAAATTATATCATAGTAATTTCAATTTAACGTAAAAAATATGCTTTACTATACTCCATCCATTCTAGAAAACTATACATTGCCTTTGTGCAAAAGCTTAATTTAAGACGTCAAATTTTAATCACAGATTTATTTTTATTAAGCAAAGCTTATAACTCAAATAAACGTTTTTCAAACTTGTGAATTTTTTTTGAGTAATTTTTGTGTCTTTTTTCAACCTTAAGCTTCATTATATGCATATTTATACAGGGTTTACTGAGTGGAGTATAGCAATTCAAATTTGACGTATAGACTTCGGAATTTCAGTATCTGGAATTTATAAAATTGACGGTAACACGCATAGATTTTACTTATTTGGCGGCACCTTTGATCTATAACAATGCGTTGAACGTCCATCTTATTTTACGTCCTTGAGAAGACCAAATGGTCTTATCATCAAGAACCGCTTTACATTGCCGTAAATATAAAAACATATTCATAAAATTTTTACATAAAATCATTAAATTATAATGGTATTAAAATAACAGATAACAAGTATACAATTATATTTTTTACAAAAATCGTTTTGTAAAATCGCTATGTTTAAAATATATTTATATATTAAATAAAAAAGAAAATACTTATAAACAAATTTAAAAAAAAAATCGCTTATAAACAAATTTAATCTTATAAACAAATTTAAAAAAAATCACTAACTAAATTTTTATACTTTAAAATACTCTTTTTAATAGTTTTTTTAAAGCAATTTAAGTTAAATCAATTTAAGTTAAATCAATATTATTTAAATTATTTAGTAAAAACTTATTCCAGATATGAGGTGCACGATAAGTCATTTTGAATTGTTCAACCTTATTTTTGCATGAAGGCTCTAACAGGGTACTATTTGTACGCAATAAATATTTGTACTCTGGTTTTTGTTTATAAAGACTATAGAAAATTGAAGGACTTTTTTGCATTTTGCTATTACACATAAGACTTAGAACATTATATACATTTAGTTCAAACAATGTTAATAAAGACATTTGTTTAAAAAGAGGTTTTGAGTGTTCTGTTTTATTTTTAAAATTAATCACACGTAAAGCATGCTTCTGTTTACGATAACGTGGTTCTAGTCTCGTTTTATAGGTGCTACCCCAAGCTATATTTCCGTAGTTTAGGTAACTTTGAACAAAACTATAGTAGATTTGTTTGAGTAGTGGTTTTTTAAATAACTAACGTGACTGGTAAATTATTCCTATGCTTTTGGATATTTTACTACCTATATAAGCGATATGTTTATTCCAATTTAGATTTTCGTCAATAAAAACACCTAAAAATTTCGTAACAGTATCCTTACCTATTTCTTTATTTTCAATAAACAATTTCGGAAAAAAAGACTGAACTTCTTTTTTTTTAAAAGAAGGATGAAATAAAGAAAACTTTGTTTTACTTGAGTTAATAGAGAGTTTGTTTGCCCTAAACCACTCTAAAATCTTTTCTAATTCATTGTTCATTTCTAATTTCATTATTGAATGATAATCAACGTAATGTAGTTGATGCAATCCTTGCTGCACTAAGTGTGAAACCTACTAATAAAAATAAGCATTCAAGGTTGTTTTTTATGGATGGGCCTGCCGGTTGTGGTAAAACATTTACTTACAATTATTTAATTGCTGAAACACGAAGCAGGCATATTAGAACTGCAACAGCTGCATGGACAGGAATAGCTACAACTCTTCTCAAAAATGGGTGCACAATGCATGGCTTATTCAAACTTCCTGTTCCAATTTTTGAAACTAGCACATGTAATGTAACTCCAAACTCTATTCATGGTAATTTCCTGAGACAAATCAGTTTGTATTTACTTGATGAAGCAACTATGATACCCAAGTGTGGAAACTTCAAATAAATATCCGCGATTAATGTACAAAAAGTTTACTTCTCTTCTATACCATAAGCTATTACAAGATACTTGTAATAACAACTTTCCTTTTGGTGGTAAGGTTATTCTTATTGGTGGAGACTTCAGACAAATACTTCCAGTTGTGAAGCGAGGTCGACCAGCAGAAACTATAGAATCATGTTTAAAACGTTCTGAACGTTTGGTAATATGTGCAAAGATTCTCATTAACTGTAAATATGAGGGTTCAGATAGAAGAAGAGGGATTTTCTTAATGGCTTTTAAAGCTTGGAAGTGGAACATTACCTGTCAAGCCTGAAGATCCTTTGCGAGGGTGTATTGAAATACCTGAGCAGTGCTTTCTCAGTGATAATGAAACTATTGTGGAGAAGATTTTCGGTGGTGCAGAAGAAGCTTATTATGCAAACCGTTCTATTTTACATACTATAGGAACGTATTTGATCCTATAGTATGTAAAATATGTTAGAGTAAAAACAAAATTTTATTGTTCGACATTCAGAACTACCCGAATTTTGCGCGAGAAAGTCAGGCGTCGCATCGTCTATTGTTTAGTAAAATTTTCATTAGGTGTTTTCCCAAATTACGGCACATAAATTGGGAAAAACCAAATATAATGTTTTTTGACGCGCGTTTCGAAATTTTAACAATTTAATTTACTACCTGTCTTTAGTTGTTGCCATTAACTAGTGTGGTCATTATTGCGTTAATTTATGATAATTTGTCTGTAATTTTGTTAAATGTTAATTGTATAAAACGGGCAAAAATATAAGTTCTTCATGTTTTCAATTTTCAGTTTGGTTATAAAGTATTAAACTAATTAGTTTCTATAAACATCTTATGATCGCTTTTTAACGTGAAATATATATATATATATATATATATATATACATATATATATATATATATATATATATATATATATATATATATATATATATATATATATATATATATATATATATATATATATATATATATAGATATATATAAATATAAATATATATATATATATATATATATATATATATATATATATATATATAATTATGTACAGGAAGTAACTGCTGAATTTTTATCTCCTCAACAAAGTTACAGGTGTCAGAATGAAAATATCCAGCATGTTCGATATGTTAGTAGTAGTGTACAAACAGATTTATAAAGTTATGCGGATGTTGCGACCCAAACAGAGATATATTTAATCGATGAAGACATTACCAATTACATTGAATCCACAGATGTTGCTCCTGAAAGTGCAGAACTATAAAATATGATAATTGAGATGAGTAGCAATAGTGAAGCTTTGATCGACGATGTGAATGAATTTGAAGAAAGTATTTCTGACTCTCAAACGTCTTTTCTGGAAAATGACGAAGAAGAAACTGATTATGTTCCATTAGCATCAGACAATGAAAGTTGTATGAGTGACGAAAACAAAGAAAATAGTTGTGGTATACAATACAATGATCGCACACTATTTGTTTTCGAGAAAAATTTGTTCAAACTTTTATGCCGCTGCCCAGCATGCGGTTCTCCTGTTGATCGCTCAAACATTGAGGAAGTTAAAGGTAATGGATCGCAGCTACACTTGAAAATAAATTGTTTTAATAATTGTAAAGTTGAATGGCGATCTCAACCGAGAGTTGGTCACTTTAAAGGGCTTGGAATTATACATTTATCAACATCAATTGCATTTTCAGGAATACCGTTTTCAAAATTTGAGCGTTTCGCTTATATATAAAATATGAAGATATTTTCTGAAACTGTGTATTACTACATTAAAAAAATTTAATTATGCCGGTAGTTGTAAACAAGTAGAAATTCTAGCGTCGGAAAATGGTAAAGATGTTACTAAGCAGAAAAGTTGTCAAACATGTTGGTGATGGCAGATGTGACATTCCTATACATTTATAGAACCGAAATCTGGATGTGTAATCGACACAGTTATAATTTCAGTAACAGAAGTAAAGAATTCCAACTGCATAGAAAAATAGAGTTCATTCGCTTATTGAGCGAATTTAAAAATGCGGGAAGAAAAATTGACTTAGTATCTACTGATCGTCATTCTCAAATTAAAAAAAACTTTTAAAAGTTGATCCGAGGTTTAACCATATTAGCCATCAGTTTGATCCGTGGCATGTTAAATCAATTCGTAAAAAAATGCTCACAGCCAGTAAAATCAATTCTCGAAAAGATTTGCTACAATGGATTCCATCCGTCGTAAACCATTTTTGGAGGAGTGTGGAAACTTCAAATAAATTTCCGCGATTAATGTACAAAAAGTTTACTTCTCTTCTATACCATATTCGAAATGTTCATGAATGGGGTGGCGGTTAATTCTTTCATAAATATGAACACGAGCCTTATTCTAAGCAAAGAAGAAGGTTGAAATCAAAAACTCCTAAGGATACCTTTAATCACTTAACCGAAACCATTCAAACTGGAAGTTTTGAAGTTTTCAATAACCTTAGCTAAAATACTTACCAAAACAATATCACTTAAAGTATAATCACATGTTAATGGGCGCGTATTTGGCATTTTGATCATAACTTTAATGCAGAGACCGGAGTTATATAATAGATAGCCGTGGAGAAATTAAATATCGGATAGCGTACCGAAAACCGACAAAAAAGTTTATATGTCGAAAAATTAAAGAAAAACGTTACGAATACTTTTTGATCATGAAAAATAGTGTTATAAAAAAAAGCAATAATCGGAAAAAAAAAAAGAAAAAGGTAAAAAACGAGTAATGACTCCAATACCCTGAGACTAAAACTGAAGTTATTGAACGAACGAAAAATTATGGTATATTTTAAAATTTAAACAGGTATTGAACATCAACTTTTAAATAATTAACTTTTTTTTAAATATTTTTATACATTTTTATTTCAATTGAAATACTTATTTGAATGAATTTCAATCAAATTTTTTATTTATTATTCAATTGCATTTTTGTGTATTGATTAAGGTCAAAAGCTGCCAAATATACATTCGCACCCAAAATACACCCAAACATACTCAGAAACATCTATTTTCAAGATCAAATGGGAATCAATAGTCAACCAATAAATACTCCAGTCGGTTTACGTTATGTTTTCCGGTATGACCATTATGCTTGTCGTCGTTACTTTTCTCAATTCACCATATTATATATTTCGATTGGTAATGTCTTTTTCGATTGAAATGACGTCGAGCTCCGTGAGTGGAAACATCTGAATACATTTGTTGGCACACTATTTGTTATTCACTCCTTTACAAAATTTGTACTTTTCTGTAGTTATAGGTATACAATTTATTGGTTGTTTTTATTAAATGTTTTTATAAACATATTTTTAAGGCGATTTTTTTTACGATTCTCTATAAAAGATCATTTTTTGAGTCTACTCGTTTTTGATATTATAAGTTTATTTCCTTGTAAAATGTTTTATATACTTTAATAAAAATTGTAAACACAATGAAACAAATGTACATAAGTTAATATGAAATAAAAAATTGCTTTCGTATAAAAAGGAATTTAAGACTAATGGTCTAATGTAACACTAACTAATTATTATATAGTATAAAATATACAAACCTGTACCGCGAGGGAGGGTCACCATGTTGCCTTTTTAATTAGATAACATAAACCATTTTTTTGCTTTTTTTTAAGTTTAAGTTCAATTTTTTAATTTTTGTTTTTTTAAACAAAACTGAAATTATTATACAATAGATCTATCTTTGGTATTTTAAAATTGGCTTCATTTCAAGCTCTTCAAATATGCTTCCGCCCTTTTTTGTTCCGCCCTAAAATGCACGCAACGTTATATATATATATATATATATATATATATATATATATATATATATACATATCTATCTATATATATATATATATATATATATATATATATATATATATATATATATATATATATATATATATATATATATATATATGATATGTATATATATATATATATATATATATATATATATATATATATATATATATATATATATATATATGTATATATATTTATATATTTATATATATATATATATATATGTATATATATATTTATATATATATATATATATATATATATATATATATATATATATATATATATATATATATATATATATATATATATATATATATATATATAAGTGAGTTAAAAAAGAAACAAAAAAACGCACGCGTGGTAAAGATGGTAAAGATGGCGGAGTTATAGACAGAATTGTAAATTTATCAAATAAAGTAATATATCTTTACATAACAGCAATTTAGAGGAAAAATATTTATAGAGAAAGAAGACTAAAAAAAAAAAAAGACTAAAAAGTAAATAAAAAATATATCGGAAAATTAATTAGAAAACCAAAGTACTTAAAGTTTAGAGATGTGAAAGAACTTCATAGACTCAAATAAATATAATTAAAGAACAAGATACATTACAAAATTAATAAACTAAGAGAAAGTAAAGAAAGAATCAAGTTAATGAAAGAAAAAGATCAAGAGTTTTTTTACGTTTGTTTTGATTATTTTTTGCTTTAAATATTATTTGTAAATTTAAGTATTTTCCAGGATTAATTTTTATTTGACTTTTTGATTATTATTATCAGCAGTTATCATTGTTATTATTATTATAATTAAATATTTATCATTATTATTAAATAATATAGCATTATTTATCCTATATCTATCTATTATTTACCTCTCGTTACATTTAACATCATAATTTATCTTTTATAAATGTTATTTACCTAATATTACTACTTATCTCCTTCTTTACTTATTATTACTTACCTTATTATCATCAAATTATTTAAATAACATATATTATTTATATTATACTATGTCTAGAGCTACTAGAGGTATTAATATATCTAAATTTATATTCTAAATCAAGTTAATAATATTCAAATTTATCTAGCTGTAATACTTATTCTCCTGTGTAAAGTATTTAAATCTCTTATATCTTACTATCATTTCTTTATAACTGATCATTACTCAATATTTAAAATAGCAACCATTTCTAGATTAACATTTCTTAGTTTTAATCTCTCAGTTTCTTTATAAATATATAGTAGATATCTTTATTTAACTATTTTTTCTCTATACTTTGTTTAAGCATAATAAGTCATGTTAATAAGAAATCTTTGTAAATTCTGCAATAAAACAGTGGTTGATAGCCATAAAGAAATTCTATGTAATTATTGCTCTTCTTGGTTGCACCCTAAATGTAATTATATTAACAAACACACCTATAGCTTTATTGAAAAAGATTCTACTGACTGGTATTGCAGTGACTGCATCAACAAAAATTTGCCATTTTGTTCACTTTCTGATTTTGAGCTCTCTTTAACTTTATCGTCTCAGACTATACCAACCAATAATTTAAAATCTCTAAAATCTCCCCCTCACTTCAAAAAATTATTCAATAATATAAACAAAATCTCCAACAAAAGTATTAACTGTAAATATTATGACATTCTTGAACTTAATGAAGTTCTTAATAATAATCTTAATTTATACCTACATCTAAACATTGCTTCGCTCCTTTATCACATTGACAGTCTTCACAGTCTAATAAGCTCTCTTACCGCTCTTCCAATAGTAATTGGTATCTCTGAATCAAGACTAAATATCAACGATTCCAGTAAAACTGATGTTAATAATATTATTGTTGGCACTATATATCGACATCCATCAATGAGCTCTAATGAATTCATTACTGATCATTTTAATTCCTTGCTTGAGAGGCTTAGTTTAGAAAATAAACAAGTTGTCCTTATGGGTGATTTCAATATGGACTTGTTAAATTATAATGAATCGAAAGTTATCTCTAGTTATCTTGATACATTATGTTCTTATTCTTTTTTCCCTTCTATAATTCAACCTACACGTATAACTGCTACATCTAAGACACTCATTGATAATACCTTTTTAAATTTCCAAACTCCTGATTTAATTTCAGGCAATCTTACAATATCGATTTCTGATCATATGGCACAGTTTATCTGCATTCCTTGTCTTTCTCCCAAAAAAACTAAGGAGGTAATATTCAGACGAACCTTCCAAAATTTCGATAATAAAAAATTTATTAAGGATATCTCTAATGCAGACTGGCAAATACAAATTACAAATAACAATAATGTAAATGAATCATTGCACTAATTTTTTAAAACTTTTAACAAAATTCTTGATCAACATGCACCCTATAAAAAACTAACTGCTACACAAATAAAACTTAAATCAAAACCTTGGATCACCAATGGAATTCTAAAATCAATATCTATTAAAAACAAACTATATAAACAATATATAAAAGCAAAAAATCATAACATTAAAATTCATATTTTTAATAAATTTAAATGGTACAAAAATAACATTTGCAATTTACTAAAACTTTCTAAAAAATCATATTACATCAACTTTTTTAACAATAATCTTTACAATGTAAAAAACACTTGGAAAGGTATAAAAGAAATTATTAATATCAAACCTTCTTCATTTTCCAATAAATCTATTAATCTCAAATTTAATGGCAATACAATTTCAGACAGCAAAGCTGTATCAAACATATTTAATAATTACTTTGTAAATACTCAACAAACATTGTTAACAAAAAATGTTTTACCTAAATGTAATTTTTCAGACTATTTAAATAACCCAAATATTAACTCCTTTTTTATAGATCCAGTCACTGAAAATGAAGTATCAAATCTTATAAAAAGTTTACAAAGTAAAAAAAGTTTAGGTATCAATAGTATTCCCACGTTTCTTCTCAAACTTGTTTCCCATATCATCTCAAAGTCTCTCTGTACAATGATAAATAGCTCCTTTGAAAATGGACTTTTTCCAGATGTCTTTAAAATAGCTAAAGTTATTTCACTTTATAAAAAAGGCTCTAGAACTGACCACACTAACTATCGCCCAATTTCGCTACTGTCAAACATCAGTAAAATATTTGAAAAAGCTATGCACAACAGACTTTACAACTTTTTAGATAAATATCAATGTCTTTACAAACACCAATATGGGTTTCGAAGCAAGCATTCCACAACGCATGCACTTATTGAAATCACTGAGGTTATCAGAAAAGCTCTTGAAAATAAGCTTTTTGCTTGTGGTGTGTTTGTTGATCTACAGAAAGCATTTGACACTGTTGATCATTCTATTCTTCTAAGTAAACTGGAATACAATGGTATTAGAGGAATTTCTCTCCAATGGTTTACCTCATATCTTTATAATAGGTTTCAATTTGTATCTATTAACGGTAACACATCTCCTTTAGTAAAATGCACTACAGGTGTACATCAAGGCTCTGTATTAGGGCCATTGCTTTTCCTTGTTTTCATTAATGACCTTAATTTATCATTAAAATATACAACTTCCTACCATTTTGCTGATGACACTAACTTACTTTTAATTAATAAATCATTACAAAAAATAAACAAATATATTAATCAAGATCTATCTAATCTAATGCAAAGCTTCAATCTAACAAACTGTCTCTCAATACTAGTAAAACCAAATTATCATCTTTAAATCAAAACAATCTAAAATCAGTAAACACCTAAATTTTAGGCTGAGTGGTCAAAAAATCAATCCAGTTATGTACCTAAAGTATCTTGGAATCAAAATTGACTCAAATTTAACTTTTTCTCAACATCTTAAGGACTTGTCAATAAAACTATGTAGATCGAATGGGATGTTAGCTAAAATTCGTCATTATGTCAATCTTGAAACGCTTATCAATATATACCATGCCATTTTCGGATCACATCGTTGGTATGCGTGTCAAGTTTGGGGACAAATCCGCACCCAAGAAATTTTAAGATTATCCAACTTACAAAACAAAGCATTAAAAATAATATATTTTCAGCATTATCAATCTAACTCCGATCATCTTTATTTTTTATCCAAAATACTCAAAATTTATGATCTAGTTTCACTACTTGCCATTTTGTCTTTAATTATAAACAAAAATGTCTTCCCAGCACATTTACAAATTTTTTTACTGTTAGAGAAAGCTGTCGCTATCATCTACGATCTGCTAATAGCTATAATCTTCATGTGCCAAATCATTCTTCTGTAAAATATGGTCTAAAATCCATAAAATACCAAAGTGTAAAATCATGGAACAGTCTACCTTCACCATTAAAATCAATTGACTCTATTACTAATTTCAAAAACTGTCTTTTTAACTAATTTTTAGCAAGATATTATAACTGAAGACTCTGAAATATGTTGTTATGCTTTTATTATTACTACTTTCTTGATACCTACTAGTTTTATTATTAACTTTTTGTTCTCATATTTTTATTGTTATTATTAATATTGATATTAATAATATTCTTCTATCTTTATTAGTAAATTGTTATTTTTATTTATTACATAATAAGTATTGTTATTGCTTTTTTAATTTTTTCTTAAGTTTATTTACTACTTATACTATGTAATTGTTATTACTACTATTATTGCTATTATCAAATATTGATTGTATAATATCTTCATTATTATTGTTAGTATTATTACTAATAATATTCCTTTTTATCGTCATCTTATTATTATTGTTAATATTATTTCTATAATTATTATTAATACTATTATTATTGTAATTATAATCACTTTTATTGTAATGTTGTAGGTTTTTACTTTAGATTAGTACTTGTACTATTTGTAAAAGTCCTTGAAATTTTACAACTTATTTCAGAATATATATTGAATTAAATTATATATATATATATATATATATATATATATATATATATATAAATATAAATATATATATATATATATATATATATATATATTGATATATATATATATATATATATATATATCTATCTATCTATATATATATATATATATATATATATATATATATATATATATATATATATATATATATATATATATATATATATATATATATATATATATATATATACATATATATATACATATATATATATATATATATATATAGATCTATATATATATATATATATATATATATATATATATATATATATATATATATAGATCTATATATATATATATATATATATATATATATATATATATATATATATATATATATATATATATATATATATATACATATATATATATATATATATATATATATATATATATATATATATATATATATATATATATATATATATTGATATATATATATATATATATATATATATATCTATATTGATATATATATATATATATATATATATATTATATATATATATATATATATATATATATATATATATATATATATATATATATATATAATTTGTTAAATAAAGTGTGCTATTGTTTTATAATGTTTTTTTCATTATTTGTGGCTATGAAAATAGCCGTTATGTTTTTTAAAGTTCTTTACTTTCAAATCCTCCATTGTATTTCCATGCCTCCGCTATTTCAGACCCCTTAAATCGTCTTCGTCATTACCATCAAAATTTGTGTTTTTTCCATTTTTGTCCGGAGACCTGGATCTTATTGCTGAGACAACACATGCTGGTAAAACTTTTCGATTAAATCTTTTAAGTTTACAATAAGTTAACCACGTAAACTGACGATACGCAGCATCTTAATGTTCTTCAAAAATCAAACTTTGAAACAAAAAATAAATTCCTAATAAAATTTTTTTTTGCAATAAATTAAAAAAAAAAGGAAAATAAACAATTATATAATAAATTGTAAAGTAAGAACTATAATAAAATTTTTAAAAATTTATTTTAATTTTTTATACTTATTCGGGATTTCTTCAAATGAATCTGGCATCCATGCACCTTCCCTGTCTTTCAGGCTCGCTAGTGATATCCACAATGGATATTGTTCAATACAGCCAGTTGTAAAACTTCTGTGCTCTGCTATGCACTTTTGATCTTAGAAAAAAATGTTTATAAATATACATCACCTTAAAGTAAAAAAAAAAAGTCATTTTATAATACTTTTAATTGTTATTTTATAACACCTTTATATTTATTTCCTTTATTTCAACACAACAAAGACATTCTTTTTCAACTGGCATAGTTTTACAAAATCCACATTTACGCCATTGGTCAACAGCAACACTCAAACATTTATTTTTGACGCATTAGCAATAACAAAATTAAAACTTTCATATCTGATACTACTGTATTGTTTGGTGTGTTCTTGTTCTTTTTTTTCATATCCTTAACAGGTTCTAATTGGTATGGAGTTGCCGACATTTTAAAAGTTTCGTTATCAAAAATAAAATGCAAAAGGAAATGAATTTTTTTTTATCCATATTCAATTTAGCAAGTTCAGCAATTTGAATTTAATCAGCGCAATCAAAAAAAATTTATAATAAAAAAATTTAACAGTTCATCAAATATCTCTAATTAAATGAAAGCAATTGCTTGTAATTACTTTTTTTCGACGAAAAAACAAAAACCTTCATGGCGTGAAAATGACCAGAGAAGTTAGAAAATAGTTTTGATTGTTTAATGTAAGATTTAAAATATATAATACTGCGCTCTCTTGCACAAAAACGAGAGACCGTATTTTGTTCTATATAATGTAAAATACTCGTAAAAACATCATAAGATAGGTAAGTTAAGCTTTAATATTAGTTTTAATTAAAAAACAAAAAAATATATAAGTAAGATATACTTAGATATATAAATCGAAAAATTACTAAGATATCTGTAAAAAACAAGTTGCTCTAATAAAATAATAATAATTTATCATTTTTTCTTTTTACAAATTTTTTTTTGCGATGTTTAGAAAAATAATGCAAATAAATTTGTTTTGCTGTATGTTAAAAAATACTACAGTAGAAAAACGCAGCTTAGTTTAATTACACTTTTCTTTTTTTAAAATTCTACTGTAACGTCTAATACCAAAACTTTTATGAATTAAAGAAATTGCCAAAGTCTGTAGATTGCGACGCATGATTTGAAGACTCCGATTTATTGAAAAAAATGGAGAAGGCGAGCTTCAGCAAAAACAACAACATTTGTTTTTCACGGTATGCATTTATTATTTATTTTTAATCAAAAAAAATTGGTTAAAAACTTTTTTTTTAACATTATCTTTAATATGAACACAACATGTGTCGGGAGTTAGGGATCCCTTTAAAGCCGTTAGAAGACAAAGCAAACGAGCACCTCAATAACAAAACGATAGATAAGGACACCAAAATGACTTTCAGTTTTTTGTCTGAAGAGCCGTATATATTGTTGAACAATAATTTGGACATTATCTAGTGTCTCCTTTAGTAGCATATTAAAATTTATTTATATTTAATAAAAATACTTATTTGTATAATCTATTTTTTCAGTCTCACAACTATTTACTCGCGCTTATTTTTGTTTAACTGAGCCCAATTATACTAACGACCACATTTCTCTAAAACGTGCAGGACACCGTTTTAGACATCTTTAATTTCTTTTGTTTGTCAAGATACTTTAGATTGATTGACATCTGTACTCAATAGACCATTAATAATATAAATTTTAAATGTAATTTTATATTACTAATTAGCGATACTTGTCATATCATTTCATCAAGTTTCTTCACCTTTCTACAAAAATCATTACATATCACAAGCGCCTACTAAGCAGTTCACAATAGACTTTTAATATATCTTCAACAAATTTATAAAACTTTTTATGGCATCTAATAGATCCTCTACAAACAGTTTTTATCAAAGCTTTAAAAGAGTATGTAAAGATACAACCATAGTCACAAGAAATAGATAGTCCGAAAACGAACAAAGCATTACTGTTTTAAATCTTCATTGAAAAAAAAAAAAAAATCGGTTCCAGCTCTCCCATCCTGCACAACACGCTATTTTTCTCTTTAGTATTAACTGTGTTTTTGTTTCTATTTATAATGCCTGGAAAAAATTGTGCTATATATGGGTGTTCAGCTTCAAGATCTAATAAAAGCATAAGTTTTTTTAAAGTCCCTTTATCTAATTCTGAGTTCAACAAATAATGGGGTAATGATTTGATACATATATAGGTAGAACTGTTGATGTTTCATTACGAGAACGTATTCGTACAAGTAAGTAATTCATATGCGAACATCATTTCAGTCTTGGTCAGTACTATATTTGTAAGTAATCGTTTATTTATGAAGTTATAAAAAACGCGTGGTCAGGAATAGAGTGCAATCGCACGTCTTTACTGACCACGTCAAATATCAAAGTTTGGATTTATCTTTAAAGAAACAAATGATTTTAGTTTTGATGTTGAGATTACAATTTTTTTTCAGATTTTTTCGTACTTTAATAAAGACGATGATGATGGGGTATGTGATGATAATGGTGATACATTGCCATCATAAACAATTTTATTTATTTTGAATACTAATTTTTGTTTGGAACGAGAAAGCATCTTCCACATCTCCTCTATTCCCCCTTATCTGTCAATTAATTCAGGTTCAAAGGTCAGTTTATAATTTAATCTAGATTTTTGCATGTAATCTTACGATTTACACATGTATATTTACAATACAGTTACTATTTATTTGATAAATTCAGTTAAACTCTTCAAAAAAAAGGTTTTGCATGATTTGTTGGATGATGAAAACCTGTCTGTTAAGACTTATCAGCAGAATTACCAAAATTTGAAAATATACTCAAACTAAGTAATTTTGAAAAACAAAAAGTTTTAACACTTCTAAAAAGAAAGGGAATATATAACTTTAACATTCAGTAATATCAAGAAGGGTTAACAGTCTATGATAGGGAACGAATTGCAAAAGATAATTTAAACATAGCCTAATGTAGCAATTGTTGTAAATTTGTTTTCATAAAAAATTTGAGTGTAGCCATCCAGCACAAACACGACTTTTTAGAATCTAAAATGTTAACACTTTTTAGACGTCCAAATTCCGAAAACAATTAGTCATCTAATTGTATTTATCTTTGAGACAACGAATAAGAGCTGTCTAAATACGACTAAACTATGAATTCAATTCGATGTCTATATTTATCTGAATTTAAGCAACTAAAAAGTGATGATAATTTAGATGCGAAAAAAAAAACGTATTAAAAACGTGTTTGTGCCGGCTGGGTACAAAAAAAATATAAAAAAAAATGATTTACATTTTTTGTTTGCATTCTTACAATACTAAAAAATGTAAAGTTGGACAAGAATTTTAGGAGTGACATTTTGGCACACTATCATAGTGATTGAGTTTAAGGTATTTGTTTGAATGATGAAACAATGCTTGGCAATGTTATTTATAGCAAGTGTTAATTATTTAATTTTTTCTTTTTACATTTAGAACTTTATTTAGAACATTTAGAAAATTAAGTATTTAGAACTTGTATTGTTTAAAGTTGCATTTTAACAATAAAACAACGTTGCAACTTGCAATGTTGTTTAATTTTTAATATTAACAATTAAAACTATTAGGATTTAAAGTTGTTTCTTAACAATAAAACAACATTGCATCTTGCATATTTTGCAAGTTGCAACGTTTACAAATTATTTTATTTTGTTGTCTAGTTTTTAACATTAAAAAACTAAAACGCGTTTTATTGTCAATACAGTAAACTGTTAAGTGGAACCTTAAGTATTAAAAAGTAAGGTTTTTTGAACAATTGTTGATTATGTTTCATAATATATCAAGGTTAGTTTATAAAAAAGTTTGATGAGATTTTGTTTACAGTTAAATCCGGTAAAGTAGCTATTTTTGAAATATACAAAAACAAAATTATTTTTATTGTTTTATTTTTGCATAAAAAGTTTTTATTTCGTTTAATAATTCGTTTTATCGTCATAGGCCTTTATTTATCACGAAAATGATTTATTCATTTAGAATAAGAAAGCTGCACTAAATTTGAATACATTTGCTCCAATTTCTTCTTCAGTAGATTTAAACTCAGACGTTAGTTGACATTTTAGTTTAATTTTTTTTAAAAACTTTTATTTCTCATTTTCTAAAATGGTTTCAGGGCCTCTTCAAATTATATTGTGACACTTTTTTGGTCCAGTTTTGATTTGACTTGAACCTTATACGACGCTTTTTGGGATATTTATCAACCTGCTGCCTCTTGTATGTGATGAAATTAACTTAAAAAATCAATATAAATCTCGGATATTTGATGATTTCTTATAATCATAGAGTTTTATTTATCTTAAATGTAACCTTTTAGAAAGAGAAAGCTGATTCACTATTACCTTCTCAAACAATTGCCCCAATTTTATCTTCAAATAATTTAAACTCAAAGGTCAGTTATATTGAAATAAAATTTCTTAAAATAAATATTTAAAAACAAAGAAGTTGTTGTCATATAACTAAAACATAATTTTATTTTGTTTTTTTATAATGTTCTTTTTATATTGCTGTTGTAATCATGTTTTGTTAAAGTTATAGTTTTATATTTACAAAGCGTTTTAGAATTTTCTCTTTTTGAAACCATATAGCTAATATAGATTGACCAATATATAATGTCCTAACTATATAAAGCAAGTAGTTTAGACATTCCATTACTATAAACTTTGAATGACCTAACGAGTTCTTACAACCAAATAGAAATGTTAAAATATTATAAAGCTGTTAACGACAAACATATTGACCTGCAACATTTCAAGTAACTCAGCGTTAAAAATGATTATAAATGCGCCTAACGTCACCTTTATAATGGATAAGCGGGTAAACAATGTTTTTTCCAACTGACACGTCTCCTGCCCTAAAAGTTAATACTAATCTAAGTGTAAGGAATCGTGTTAGGATTTTAAAGGAAAACATTTTTATTATTTAAATGCACAATTGCACATTTATACACAAAAAATGCACATTTTTATTATTTAAATGCACAATTAATGATGTTGCCTCTAAATTGCATTAAAATTCCCCAGCATATTTTAGAGCAACAAATAATAGACATCTAGAGAGTTGTTAATTTTAGAAGCCTGAACTGAGCAAGATAGATGGAGACTCTTTTTACAAACACATGGGTCACTTTAAAAATACAAATGAAACTACGTATCAATCGCAACCAAGCATTGCGTTTATTCTAAACACTGGTGTAAAACTTTCTTAAATAAATAACGTAATTTTAGATTCATTTATCTAATAAAAATTAGTAGTTAGAAAATACATTATCATTTATTATTTTTCTTTTTTAATTCAATGAAGGGGCAAGTTCTATCATATTACCACTTATAAATATTTTTAAAGTTAAGTAACTTGATCATAAACTTATTTGAGTTTGTTCTAAAAAAGAAATTGTTAAATTTCTGGAAGAGATGATATTTGCGTTCAATATGCAACAACATGAACAAAAGTAACGCCAGATAACTTGCATAATAGACTAGTGTAAATTGTAATCTAATTTTAAATTGTTACCTAGTGATACCATTATTATAATTTAAAACAAAAACTAATATGTTACTGAATAATTAACTTTCCAAATGCATAATTAGATTTACTTTTATTTGAGATATTTAAAAAACAATATATAAAAATTATTATAAATTTTTTGATTTTTTTTGAAAACGAAATTGTATTGCAAAATGTATGAATGCAGATTACTCTTCAAACTTCGAAAGTCAGAACAAAATTAACTAATGAGCAATCAAAGTTCAGAAAATGAAAAAAAAAGGGAAAGTATAGCACAAAAGCGATCAAAAGAAATGAATCATTAAAAAAATCAAACTTTGCAAACAAAATATTAAAACTTATTATACTTTTATTTTATTATTCAATTTTGCTTACTATAAAAGTTCCACTGTAATATTTTAAATCATTTAATAAGTTTTGATGTGAGGCAAGTTGTCAAGTTATTTACTTTCGTATGTTTACTTTCGCTACTTTCGTACGTTTCGTTTGTACGAAGTACGTTTCGTTTTGTAAATGTTTAGAAAATGCTTATGTTTATAAAATAATATATTTTAATATTGAAATTCTGAGTTTCATGTGTTACCGCACTCAACAGGAAAGTAGTAAAGTTTTATTTTGCTATTATTTGTTTATTTGACGTTTCGAGTTACATTTGTATTTTATTTAATTAAGTGACGGAAATCATCATGCAGCTAGGATTATGTTTTTATTAATTTGTTTTTAGTTAGCTAATAGTTGTTAATTTGTTAAATGTTTTAACGGTTGAAGAAAATTATTCGTTGATATCATAATGTGCATTAGGCAATATATTGAAACAGATGTGTGTTAAAGTGTTATTTAATAGTTAGCCTAGAGATATATGAAGTAGAGTAACATAAATGTTTTTAACTCTTAGTTAGGCTTGTAGCAAGCTTTGTAATTTTTTGTTCAAAACTTTTTTTATTATAACTGCACTTTGAAATAGCTTCGGTTATTTTATCAAGCATTTCTTTAGGTTTTAGAAGCAATTTAATAGCAAATTTCACATCTAAAGAATGTGAGCACCTTTAGAAATTATTAACATAAAGGGGTAAAGTATTCTTGTGTATGTGATGGTTGTTTGACGCAATTAGATGACAACTGCCTGTTTTGTCGAGGCTGTATTGTAAAATAAATTCAAGTCAAGATTCAGTTATTTGCTAAATATATAGCCATGCGAGTTATTAAATCTAAATTTTAGTGATTTTAAAAATATATTTGTGCAAAAAATTTAAGTGATTGTAACATTGAATGTTAAGATAAGTTTAAATCAATATATAAGTAAGTTAAAATGATAATATAGATGAGTTAAAATGAATAAAGAAAGTTTATAAAGTAAATCTTTATAACATCATGTATAACATTGTATAGTTAATAAGAGTACTTAATAGATAAACTAGACTTATTTAGTATATGTTACTGTTACCCGCAGTACCAGGAGTTAGCTATAAGCTAATGTTTATAATATAATATATTTTATTAATGAAACTTAGAGTCTCATGTGTTACACACTGTAGTAAAATGTAATTTTGCTACGATTTGTTTAGATGACATTACGGTTTTTATTTGTATTTTTAACCGTTTCGGAAAGGAAATAGCGTGATAGTTAGGTTAATGATTTTATTAATTTGATTTTAGTTAGCTTATAGTTGTGAAATCAATATATGTTTTAATGACAGTTTAAAAACATCCGTTTATGTAAAAAAGTGTATTATTTATAAAAGAAAAAATTAATTAATATCAAAATATATAAAATATAATAAAATATACTACAACAGATGTTTGTGTGTGAGAGCAAAACATTAGTAAGGCTTAAAAAGAAGGATGTTATGAATGAAACATATAGATGAAACAAGCTTTTTTTCAAAGGGCAAAAGTATTAACAATATTAAAGATAAATTTTATTAATAACAAAATTTTCAGTGAAAATTAAATTAAGATAAATTTATAACAAAAAGCCTCGTTCATATTGCAACACTAAAAGGACACAGTACTCGGATAAATAAATTTATTTTATGGAGGATGAAGAATATATTTTTTTTTTCAAAAATCACGACCTAACTCAGGTGAATTTAATAAAATAGAAAAACCAAATCCTGACAACAAAATTGATTTCTCTATTTCGACGAACACAAATCCTAGAACGGAAAGCTCCTTTAGGTGGTTATCAGGTAAAAAAATAGCGATTTTTGTGAAAAAATGTGTTTTTTAGTTTATCAGCCAACTTTGTTTAAAATTTAATTGGCTTTTTAACCATATATAACATGATATGGGTTAATTAATAAAAAAATGTAAAAAAATTGTTTTAGTTGGTAAGAGTAAAAAAAATTTACTTAACAACCGCATAGCAACCAATAATTTTTTATAGATATATTACCCAAAGACCTAGATTTAAACAATTATTTCTTTTCATGGGTCTGTATAATTAACTAAACTTTTGAACCAGAGTTATTTTTAGCAAAGCCGTATGTTTTGATGTTATTTGTTAAGCAGAAAGAAAAAAGTTTAAAGTTGTTAAAAAAAGTTTTATTATGGCAAAGAATAAAAGTTTTAAAAATAGAAAAGTTAAACGAGTTTTTCAAGGTAATAGATATACTAAGAAAACAGCTGAGGTTTTTTTGCAACAGCCTTCAGCTGTAATAAATTACAATGATGGTTTGAGAGGTTTCACAAGAATTTTTGATTATTTGCAGCTCTTGCCTGGAAGTTTTATGATCCAAGGATCGTGGAAGAAGGATGTATCAAGAGTAAAGAACACGATTAAAAATTCAACTCCAAAGCAAAAAAGGGCTAGAAGGAAAAGGAGATGTATCAGGAAGGGTTATATTGATAAGGAGAAAGAAAAAGAGGGAGTAGACTCTTATATTACAGGAAATTTTTAATTAATAAATTGTTTTTAAACTTTGAAGCTTGATTTCTCAATTGTTTGTTTTTGCCTGACTGCAATAAGCGAATCATTCATATCTTTTTAACCAGATATGCAATTGAGTTCAAATTTTCAGGGTTGTTTCTTTATAGATAGAACTGCAATAGCTTACTAGAACTAATCTTAAGCTTGTTTCCATTTGAATATATTCATATTTTACCTTTTTTTTTTGTATCAATAATTTCCGTTAAAATTGAAAAAGCTGCCATTTTAAAAATAATAATTATTTTTAGTTTTTCTAGTAAGCTTTTGTTTAATACACTATAATCTATCAGTGTTGTAAGTTTTGGCTTATAATGTCATAAAGAGGCTGAGAAAATGTTGTTTTCTTTTTTCATTGATTTTTTTGCATTTTATGCTGATTCAGCAAAAAAAAAAAGGAAATTATTTTTTTTTTATCATTTTTAATTATATTAATAAGTATGTTTCTTTTAAACTAACTTTGGTATATGATTAAGTTGGCAATCAAAAAATAATTTTTTTACCTGATAACCACCTTAAGCAATAAACCACTAAGTTCTATTACGAAAAAAGAATAGTGACAGAATCTGGGGATATAGAGAAAATAGGAAAAACCCACAAACATAAAGAGAGCTGCTTCAATAAAAAAACAGCGGTGGAGCTCATCAAATACCTAAAAGATAATACTAACCCGAAATTTACCTATTCCAGAACACAGAACAACAAAATTTGTTTTAAAGTACGAGCTGAGACTTCATAATATAATAATCGAGAAAGGAAGCGAAAGGAGGGCAGCAAAGCTTTTGATAAGGGTACAAAAGTCCACAAACACAACACGGACATATTACTTTTAACAAAAATGTTAACCGACATAGCTTACCTGTATTATTTATTTCAAGAATATACTTTAGTTTTAAGGAACCTTGTTTGGTTTGTCTCATTACTTTATATCATTTAATAGGCACCCTTATTCTTTACTTTTTATATTATGTAAAGACTGGTAATCCACACAGAATGTACTTTATTTAGATTTTTTCTGATTTTATTATAGATGTGTTGAAAATTATTTGTTGTTATGTTATGCATTATTTATACTTTCTGATGCGGTGAGCGTACATATTTTTATATGCTTGTTAGGACTAGAATGTATATTGTATACCCATCAGTGTTTTACTGAATTAGGGTGTACATTACCATTTTGGTTGAAGCTAGGTGAGTATAGCTGTATGAGGATATATATGCATGTTTGAAACTCCCCTTAATACTATATACTTTTTTATATATTTTTCTATACCATCTAGCCTAGCATCTACACAACAGACCTTACCGTGCCGAAAATTCTTATATTGCGAGTGATGTGAATCGACAACCATGCATACTTACACACAAAAAACTTTTCCTACCTCAAGCAACAACAAGAGTCAAAAGTGAATGCAGAAAACTTATTACGATATCAATTAATGAAACAAAAAGAAACATGCGAGATAAGTCAATCACGAATCTTTGAAAAAAACATCTAGAAGATAACGAATTGGAACTAATGGAAAGAGGGTTGAAATGGAATGTAAAACCACTACTAACCGACTTTTAATCTTTTTGAAACAAATTAGGAAGTTGAAAAGAAAATCTACTGTAAAATGTTTTTTTCAGAAAAGAAAATTAGGCAGAAACAATATCATTAATGAACAAAATAATAACAATAATAAGTCTAATAACCAATTCATAAGACCCAATCCAAGTTGGATGCCACTAGTCGACAAAAACACAAAACTGAGGAGATTCTTCTCCATAATTTAAAGCCAAACTTAAAGAATAACGAAGGATAACAAACACAAAGACACTACGAACATAAAACCGGGAGAGTTTTTAGTACTAAAAAAACTCAAGAGAGATTGGAATATTATCATTAAGAAAACGAATAAAGGTGGAAGTATTTGTGTCCTTGAATACGAAGGCGAGTTACTCAATATGTTAGAAAATAAAGACACTTACGAAGAATTAAATCACAACCATGCTCCCCTTAATTGAGGCTAGGACCCTGCTCTTCTATGGTCTTTCCAAATTGCATAAATTGGATACACCGTTAAGACCAATAGTTTCTGGATGCGATGGCCCCACCAATAAAATCTCTGAATATGTAGTAAAACACCTACTGCCAATGTCTAAATCTCTACCGTCATACTTGAAGGACTCAACAGAGCTTTTAAAGATTTTATGTGGTATCCCGTTACCAGAAATGAATAACATGTTAATTACAGCCGATGTAGTCACTATGTATAAAAATATTCCCCATGACGACGGGATAAATGCAGTGAGGAACTTCAATATTAATAATTGGAACTCAATCATATGTCCAGATAATCTGTCACCTATATTACCCATTGATCATTTTTGCAGACTATTGAAGTTAATTTTAGACAACAGCTCTTTCATGTTTTGGACCTTTCATGTTTGGACCTTTGGATCTTCCACCAGAAATTCGGAACTTCTATGGATATTAGGATGCCCCCCCCCATACGCTAATATCTTTTTGGGGGAACTAGGGGCCAATGCTATAAACATAAAAAACGAAGTTTTTCCCGTAAAACACGAAGTTTTTCCCGGAAAAAACAAAGAAAAAAAAAGTCCATTGCTATAAACATTTAAAAGTTTGCGTTTTTAAGATAAAAACTTCGCTATATAATCCAATGTTATAAACGAACAAGGGAATCGCTTTTTCAGATAAAAAATGCGTTTTTTCGAAAAAAAACTTCAGATAGATTTTTGATCTCAATATTAGATATTTCTTCGTGATTTTTAGCGCCATTCTTATAACAACGTAAGCAATTCAGAATCATTTAACATTATTTATTTGTGTTTATATGTGGATATTTTTAGATAAAACTGAAAAGCATTTTGGTAACTCCATAATAAACTAATTACTTATAAATTACATTAAATCGATATTTCAGTACCGCCTTGTGTGTCGTTAACAATGCATGCATTTATTTAACATTCCATACTTTTTTATGTAGGCTTTCGATAGTAATTTTGGTTAACCACATTTTTCACAATGTTTGACTGAAGAAATGTATAAATAGTCGACAAATAATCTATATAATGCACAAATACACAACAAGATAAAATGCTGTCTAAAGAACTTAAAATGTTACTAGCAATGAAGATCAGAGATAACAAAGAGGTTCTTCTTGGGAAACTTAGTATGTTTTAATTAGCAAACTGTTTAAATAAAAATTTGTATAAATGTATTATGTTATATTTTATATATATTTATATATATATATATATATATATATATATATATATATATATATATAAATATATATATTTATATATATATATATATTTATATACAGATATATATGGATATATATATATATTTATATATATATATATATATATATATATATATATATATATATATATATATATATATATATATATATATATATATATATATATATATATATATATATATATATATATATATATCTATATATATATATAAATATATATATATATATCTATATATATACATACATATATATATATATTTATATTTATATATATATATATATATATATATATATATATATATATATATATACATACATAAATATATATATATATATATATATATATATATTTATGTATATGTATATATATATTTATATGTATATATATATATATATATATATATATATGAATATATATGTATGTATATATATATATATATATATATATATATATATATATATATATATATATATATATATATATATATATATATATATATATATATATATATATATACATACATATATATATATATACACATATATATACATATATATATATATATATATATATATATATATATATATATATATATATATATATATATATCATATTTATTATTTTACTATATAAAATGTATTGACTATTTATAATTTATTGATATTTTTCTTTCAATTTTAGGTCCATGTGTTACTATGAGGCATAGAAATGGAATTTGGGAAGAAATACTGTCAAGTTTAAATTGTCTAGGGGCTAAAATTGAAGATATTAACCAGCTACGTAGTAGAGAGTGGGATTATTTACGACGAGCCACAATACAAAAATTTGCTAAAAGTCTAAAAACAGGTTTAGTTTTATTATGTATATATAAATATATATATATATATATATATTTTAACAACAATTATAAATGTATTATATAAAATAGAGTGCTCAATGTTCTTAAAATAATCACATATGTAATTAAATATTTTTGTATATATATTTGTATATAAAATTTACAAATATATGTAGATGTATATATATTTTTTAAGGTGCTGCAGGAAGACAACTTACAGAGTTAGATAATGTTGTTTTAGACATTGTTGACAGGAAGTCTATAAATGTATCTGGAATTGATGTTCCAGATTTTAATATCTCTTTTTGTACAAAAGATGATGCTTTGTCATCTACTACCAACCAACTTTCCAGTTCCACAGCCATCTTTTCCCCATCAAGTAAAGAAGTAAACTTTACTTTGAAACAATCTTCTGATACAGCTTCTTTGTCTGGTATATCTTTATTTTTTGGTTGACTAGTGGTGTTATAAGATTTTATATATATATATATATATATATATATATATATATATATATATACAAATTAATTATTTATTTTAGATACACGATTTGATCGTATGTCCTCCTCCTCCCCTCATTTAGACAATACCACTCTTGTTGGTGATAGTCGTCCAATGCTTCAAGGTAATACAATTTCTAGTTGTTTTTTTTTCACAATTTGTGCCAAATTATTTCACATCACATCAAAAACTGCTTATTTTTAAAGGAATCTAAACCATCTTTTTTATTATTTAAATTAACTGATCTGGTTTTGACACCTATAATTCAATTTTTAGATTCAACTCAAAATAAACCATCAATAGCGACATTAAAAAATTTAAAAAGAAAACAAGCTCGAGAAAGTCTCTTGGTAGATGGAAATTTCAAAAAATTGAAAGTTAGTGTTTTAGGGTTAGAAAAAGAAAGATTAGAAAAGGAACAAGAATTAAGAATTAAACTTTTGAAATTGGACGTTGCTCACAGACAACAGCAAATTCGAAAAGAAAAAGCTTTAACAATATATTACACAACAGCAACAAAGCTAATGAATGACAAATTGCAACCTTTAAACCAGCAACATTTTAAAAATATAGAAACGGTATTTTAAAATTAATTTATTGTAGTATTTAGTATCAAACTTTATAATTAATAAATTTTATAAATTATTTTTGTTGTTTTAGGAGGAAATTCTAGAGCATTAAGGGAAGAGCTATATCGTAATTTTATGTTAATTTTCGAAAGATATTGTATAACTATATTTAAACATTTACTTTGAAGGTATTTAACTGTAGATTTTTTTAAAGAAAATAAAAAAATAACTCCAACAATTGTTATTGTATTTATTATTTATCACCATTGCCTTACAGTAATAAATTCTGTAAAAACTGCATTAAAACCAATGCTGTTGCGATGTGAAATAGATACAAGCATTACAACTATACCACTACCGCATTTAAATAGCGAGTTCAATTTATGGTATCGCATTGGCTAGTAAACGATTTTATAATTTAAAGAAAGTAGTTCTAATAACTTTTACCTTTACCTCTAAATTCCCTTTCTCAACCCTTTTTTTCGAGTACTCAGCACTCAACTTAAGAATATTGTATGTATATACCAGATATTTGGTACAATATCTTTCATATTTTAAATTTAATTTATATTTTAGTTTAATATTAATTCGATCGTTTATCTTAATATTATGCTGTTAAGCAATTTTTATCTTTTTAAAATACTCTTAATAAGAATTGCTCTTAACAACAAAAACTAACAAACCTATTATTTTTTTAAGCTTGTTCTATAAAAAAACAAAATACAAATACTAAAAAACAATTATAAAATGCTTTTATGATCTAATTTTTATAAAATATCTTGCATTTGACAAAAGTTTTTTTAAATAATATTTTTAAGTAAAGTTGTAAAGTAGCTGTAATCGTCTATTCAAAGCGATATCATTCTGATTTTCTTGAAATATATTTTCATCAACTTGTTCTTCTATGCGTTCTTCAAAGTCATTACCGTTGTCTCCATGTCGAATACACAAGTTATGGATAACAAATCCACACATGATGAGCTTAGAGGCATCTTCGACCTTGTGCAAACGAATTCCCGTTTTCAAAGCATAAAACCTGTTTTTTATAATGCCAAAACACCGCTCGATTATGTTTCTAGTTTTTCTCTGTGCTATGTTGAAACGTTTTTGAGCTCTGCCTAGATCACTAGGAAAAGGTGGAATTAACCATTCTCGGCATGGGTAGGCAGAGTCAGCCAAAATTACAGCTCCATTAAATGGAAGCTCTCCAATTTCAAACTTGTTCCATAGGTTACAATTTCTTAGAACCTAATAGTGGTAAAATCACAATATTTAAATTTACTCTAAGTTACATTAAAATACATATCAGTCTTAGTTTTATTAGTCTTAATTAGCAATAATAGTTCGAATAGTATGTTTAAATATGAATATACCGAAGTACGTACTAGTTGAATAGCCAGCATTAGTGCACTAGCAGATGTAAAATATAATTTATTAAAAGACTTACGTGTGCATCATGCCACCTTCCTGGACTGTTGGTTGATGCATAAAATATGGATGTGTCGGGTCCACATACAGCCATTGCATTTATGCTATGGACATGATGGCGATTGATTAGAGAATCTTCGTCTGCGTTAGGAGGGTTAGAAATGAGTATATGAGACCCATCCAGGACACCACATACGCTAGGAAAACCTCCAATTTCCATAAACTTTTGTGGAAGAGTGGAGCAATCATTGGGCCATTTTATGATCTCTTGTCGAATCTAAATTGAAAAGATATCAACTTTTACCTTTACTCAACTTAGTTTATAATTTACCTACCAAAATAAAAGTAATAAAAAACTTTATATGACAACGTATAAATTTCACTTGTTTTATTAACTTAATACACATTACATTGAAAATAGCTTCTCCTACACTGTGTATAATACGATAAACTGTGTTGGTAGAGATTCCATGACAGTCTCTGAGAACATGAAAAAAAACATTTGTGCCGATAAAATGAAGAAATACCATTATCTGGAAACGTACTGAAATACTTTTATTTCGCTTAGTGTAATGTTGCAAATCATCTTTAAGCCTAGTTTCTAAAAAATCTAATACAGCTCTTGGGACTCGATACTGCTCTCGAAAAACGTTGTCAGAAACATCTTCGTTAAAAAAGCGACCAATAAACTAAAATGGAATAGAAAAACAAAACAAAAATATTATTTCTGCGTACATTTAGTATGTTTTCTAATTTAGTTAAAAAAACATCGAAATTTGTCAATTTTAAGTAATGTTTTAAACACCAACCTCTCGAGGCAATCGGTGGCGAAGCTCATTTTCTGCAATTTCCAAATCTAAGTCTTCATCCGAAAAAACTAAATCTATGTTCATATTATAATTTTACACAGTTCTTTTAAACACCAAATAGTAGAATGTACAAAAATTTATAGAAGAGGAATAGACAGCACAGCCTACTTAATAACTAATAAAAATTATTAAATAGGCAACGCATAATAGTAATTAAAAAAAATTGTTGTTATCAATGACGTTTACGGATAAATTAAAATTGTGAATTTAAGTGACGTATACGTTTTATACTCTATAGCATTGGCCGAATAAATTCTTCGTGTTTACGTCTTTTTTTACGTAAAAATAATTTACACAAAATATTGCGTTTTTAAGATAGATTTTTTTTCTCGAAAAAAACTTCGAATTATTTATAGCATTGGCCCTAGATCAAAATATCGTCCAAAAATATAAAAATAACATCAACCAATATAAAAGATTTATTGAAGACGTGTTCATTTTATTCAGTGCTACCCTTAATGAATTAGAAGAAATAAAATTACGACTATTCAGGCTAATGTCGATGGATCACGCCCTACAAATCGACACTGATAGTAAAGAGATACTAAATAAAGACCATCAACCATGAATTCAGAAAAGCCTAATCCTTGACACAGAGAGAGCTCATTTTTAAGACAGTACTTACAAAACCAAAGGAACAAGTGCCTAGTAGCATTAAATCAATTGTCCCAACAAAAATTTTTACCAATGGTATGTACTACCATACGATGCCAGGGAAAGGAAAATATGAAGATGAAAGCTAAGCACTGAAAGATTATTAAGATAGCAAGAAATAATATTGCTATAGAGAGTAACTACCTCGGAGAATTAAACCATAATTGTCAGTATTGCAGTGCAAAGAAGTTTTTAATGAAACTCATTTTTTGTGCTGCCATTCAGGAAAAGTTGTATTAGCTCCTCTTTCTCTTTATCCGCCATTGTTGACTGGTTTAATGTCAGGAAACCATGTTGATCATGCTGTAAATCAAAATTTTTTTTAACACAAAAGGAGTTATAATTCCTCTTTATCTTTTGCTTCCTTCACTGCCAAAATAGCTCCTCCCTCAAATAATGGCCCTTTCTGTTTTAGGGTCTGTGGGCAAATTTTGCATCGTGTTGGAAATTTAAGGCCTGCAGAAGGTTGTCTGCCCAAATATTGTCAGCTGTATATCTATGATCCTAATGCAGCAGTGTCATTCAGAATGGAACAACCTGGTAACGATGGTTGTATACATGAGTTAATGCAACTCTTGCAAACATTAATTAATCAAGAAAACCCATTTGCTCTTGCATTTAAAAACATGGCAGAAGTAGAGGATGAAGAAATCCGCCAAGCAGCTTTAGAAGGAAGACCAACCTCTGTTGTAAGAATGTCTTTACTTGAAGGTCATGATAAACGTCGATACAATCTTCCTTCCCATGAGGAAGTTGCTATTGTGTTTGTGGGAGATGATGGTGCTCCACCTGCATCCAGGAAAATTGTTATATACCCTCGAGGTCAGCCTTTGAGAACAATTTCGTCTATATCTGCAAATTTGGATCCTTTGGTATATCCATTATTCTTCCCGAGAGGTGATGCTGGATGGCACAATCAACTTGAGCACAACCCTGACCGTGCAACCCGTGTTAGAAACCATGTTACTTTGACTCAGTATTATAATTATAGGCTTGCTGTTAGACAAACTTTTAGTCCTATATTCTATGGTAAGAAACTTTTTCAGCAATATGTTGTTGATGCATATGTCAAAGTTGAGGGACAGCGCCTTGCTTTTATTAGAAATAATCAAAACAAACTTAGAAGTGAGCAATATGATGCATTGCATGAACATGTAATTAATCGTGCTTATGATCTTAATGTAAGACCAGGCCGTGTTGTTATTTTGCCTTCTTCATATGTTGGTAGTCCAAGAGCATTAAAAGAAAACTTTGAAGTTGCGATGGCAGTCATAAAGAAATATGGAAAACCAGATCTATTCATGACTTCTACCTGCAATTCAAAATGGAGAGAAATAGTAGAAAAATTAAACCCAGGCCAAAATGACAGACCTGATTTAGTTTGTCGGGTATTTAAAATGAAACTTAAATTTTTCTTAGAGGATATTTTTAAGCATGGAGTCTTAGGCAAAGTTGTAAGTCATGTGCAGGTTATTGAGTTTCAAAAGCGTGGTTTGCCACATGTACATATTTTATTGCACTTAGTAAATGCTGATAAGCTAGAAACAGCAGAAGATATTGATAGTTTGATATCAGCAGAAATCCCAGACCCAGCTGTTGATCCTGAACTTTTTGAAATTATAAAATCATGCATGATACATGGACCATGTGGAATTTTAAATCCCAATTCTCCCTTCATGAAAGATGGTAAATGCACAAAAAAATTTCCTAAGGAATTTAATCCCCACACTGTTGCAATTTTTAATGGTTATCCACGCTATAGGCGTGTCGATAATGGAAGAATTGTAAATATAAAAGGTAATCAAGTTGACAACCGTTCGGTTGTACCTTATAACCCCTGGCTTTCTAAAAAATATCAAGCACACATAAATGTTGAAGCCTGCATGACCATAAAGTCAGTTAAGTATTTATATAAGTACATTTACATAGGGCATGACTGTGCCAATGTGGTGATAAATGAGCAAGTTAACCATGATGAAATAAACACGTTTTTAAATTGTCGCTATGTCTCAGCTCCAGAAGCATTGTGACGAATATTTGAGTATTCTTTAAGTGATATGTCACATAACATCATTCGACTTCAGGTTCATCTGCCAGATAATCAGATGATATATTTTGTAGAAGGCGAAGAACAGGCAGCTTTAGACCGTGCAGCACAGCGTGACACTCACCTAACTGCATGGTTTAAATTAAACGTTGAAAATGAACAAGCCCGACACTATCCATATGTTGAAATTCCTTACCACTTTGTTTTTGATAGCAAACATTGTAAATGGAAAGTTAGGCAAAGAGGTAGCAATAAGGTGATTGTTAGGATGTATAAAGTGAGTCCAATAGGTGAAATATTTTATCTTAGAATGTTACTTTTGCATGTTAGAGGTGCAGTTTCTTTTGAAGATTTGCGTACTGTTAATAGTACAGTTTTTAATACATTCCGAGAAGCATGTTCTCAATTAGGTCTGTTACAAGACGACGCTGAATGAAAAATACATTAACTGAGGCTGCTGCAACTCGGTTGCCAAATCAAATTAGACAGTTGTTTTCCATTATTTTGACTTTCTGTGAACCTGATGATCCATTAAATCTTTGGAATGCCTTTAAAGATTTTATGATGGAGTATTACATTCACCATTCCATGCCACCAATAATTGCTGAGCAGGCAGCTTTGCGTCAAATTGAATCTATAATTAATCAGAATGGTAAGACTTTAGCTGATTTTAATCTTCCTACTTTAGATGAGTTTTTAGATTATGTCCCACAAAATGAAGAGGAAGATGTTCAGGTTTTAATTGATGAAGCAAATAGGGTTATACCATTGTTAAATGATAATCAGCGTCAAATTGCTGATGCTATCCTTTCTGCTCTTAGTGAGCAACCTAACAATGAAAACAAGCAGTCTAGATTGTTTTTTATGGATGGCCCTGCAGGTTGTGGTAAAACATTGACATACAATTATTTAATCGCTGAAACCAGCAGTAGACATATTATAACTGCAACAGCTGCATGGACAGGAATAGCTGCAACTCTTTTAAAAAAAGGATGTACACTTCATGGTTTGTTCAAACTTCCTGTGCCGATTTTGGAAAATAGCACATGCAATGTAACTCCAAATTCTATACACGGAAAATTCTTGAGGCAAGTTAGCCTTTATTTACAAGATGAGGCATCCATGATACCTAAACATGCTTTAAATGCCATTGATAAGTTACTTCAAGACGTTTGCAATAACAAGTTTCCTTTCGGTGGTAAAGTTATTCTTATGGGTGGGGATTTTAGGCAAATACTTCCGGTTGTAAAGAGAGGGCAACCAGCTGATATTGTTGAAGCCTGTTTAAAATGTTCTCAACATTGGCAATATGTTCAGCGATTTTCATTAACAGAAAATATGAGGGTTCAGGCCGAAGAAGAGGAATTCTCTCAATGGCTTTTAAAATTTGGTAGTGGAACATTACCTTTAAAAGCAGATGGTTCCTTTCGCGGGTGCATTGAGATTCCTGAGCAATGCTTGCTTGGAGAAAATGAATCTTTAGTAGACAAGATTTTTGGAGTTGCAGAAGAAGATGATTATGCTAAACGTGCCATTTTGACACCCAATAATGTTGATTCTTTAGCAATAAATGAAGAAGTTTTGGACCGTTTACCAGGTGACGTTAAGGTTTATTTAAGTGCTGATACTATTGAAACAGATGATCTTAACGAAATCAATAATTTTCCTGTTGAGTTTTTAAACAGTCTTACTCCATCAGGAATGCCTGTTCATTGACTAAAGCTAAAAATTGGTGCTGTTATAATGTTACTTCGAAATTTAGATCTAAAAGCTGGACTTTGCAATGGTACCCGATTGATAGTGCGTGCTCTACAAAATAATTACATTGATGGGCAAGTTCTAACAGGTGTTTCAGTTGGCAAGAGGGTATTTGTCCCTCGGGTTCAGTTAACACAATCTGATTCAAATTTACCTTTTACTCTTAAGCGTCGTCAATTTCCTGTAAGATTAGCATACTCAATGACCATAAATAAAAGTCAAGGTCAAACTTTTGACAAAGTTGGTATTTATCTCAAAAACCCTTGCTTTTCACATGGTCAACTCTATGTTGCATGTTCAAGAACAAGATCGTTAAATACCTTATTTTTTAAAATTGATGAGCATTCATTACAAGGTATGTCATTTAACAAATGCTACACAAACAATGTTGTATTTACCAATGTACTAAATCAAAAATAATTAATTTTTTACAATTAAACTCCTCATTTCTTATAAATATTTTAACTGTAATTTAAAGTATTTTTGTGTGTTGCTTGATGCAGTAATGTGTGATATTTATTATGTGTTTAAATATGTGTTAAGGTTATATTTTGTAAGTGTTTATGTGTAACTAACGTGTAAATGACTGTTATATGTGAAGTGTATTTTTTATGTTATCTGTTTATAGTTTTTGAGTTGTTATTATGTTGTTTTCATGGTTTCAAAGTGGTGTGACTTGGCTTTGTTTATGGCAAGAGTGTTGTCCTTGCTAGCCAAGTGATATACAGACATGAAACACATAATAAAATCTGTTTGTAATCACAAAATGTGTACTTATAAGTATGTTATATTTTGTAAGTATTTATGTGTAATTAATGTGTAAATGGCTGTTACATATGAAGTGTATTTTTTGTTGTTATCTGTTTATAGTTTGTGAGTTGTTATTATGTTGTTTTCATGGTTTCAAAGTGGTGTGACTTGGCTTTGTTTATGGCAAGAGTGTTGTCCTTGCTAGCCAAGCGGCGTACTGACATGAAACACATAATAAAATCTGTTTGTAATCACAAAATGTGTACTTGCAAGTATGTTATGCTGTTAGTAAATAAAGTATTTACAATAAAGTCTGGATAACTCAATAAATCAACTTAAATAAATCAAACTAATTTTAAAATTCCAGTTGAGCGATTGTTTATGGATCATACTACCACTAACTGAAATATTTTCTAATAATCTAATTGCTTGATCCTTTGGTGGTTTAAGTTATTGAGTCTTTACTGTAAGATTTTGTGCTATTTGTTATTGATGTTTGTGATTTTACTGTTGTGATGTTTTGTGTTGATAGACGACTTGGCTTACCTTCACGTCGGTGTCTATCGTTAAAAATGATTATAGGGTTGTTTCATACTGAAACTGACTATATATAATCATTCACTAAAAGCCAAGCATTCAATTTTTATATTAAACTGTTGGGGTTAATCTTTTTTTGATTATTTTTAGTGTGCTTTTTTTGAAAAGAGTTTATAATCGAAACTTGCAACAAAAAATCTTGAAACCTTTACACAAAACCTATTCACACAAAAAAAACAATCTCAAAGTAAGTTTCTTATTTGATATCGCCTTGGTCACACTTTTGAGTTTTTAAATAAAAGAGTACATTAATGTGTTATGTTTTCAATAATTTTGTTTTGTTTTAGTTCGAATGCCTTCTCTTAATGTTGATCGTATTTTAACATCCAAAGGGAAGTTTTGTTAATCTTTATACCATTTACTAAAAGATATATTATAGGGAAACAATTCAAATTGATTTTATAAAGTACTTCTGATACTTTTTATGTTATATATAATAGATATTGTAAAATTAAAAAAAAAAAATTATTTTTTTAATTTTATCTTAAGAAAAATGTTTTTTGTTTCTCACACAAATTTGTAAATTTTTTCTCTTTGGAATTATAGTATTTGATGGATACATTGCTCATTTTGCTTTTTTTATATATATCTCCGTTATATATGAATGGAAACCGTTAATACTTTTATTACCATGGTAATTACAGATCTAGATAGTTCCATTCCCATTAAGTATTTTACAAATTTTCAGTACAAATAATAGCTATAGTAGTTTAATAATTTGCTAATTTATAAACATTTAGAAAAATTTGTTGCGAGTTTATTGTAGAAAATTTGCTTTTCAAACAAATAGAGCTAATTTTTGACATAATTAGGATTCGTCACCTGATTCTTTGTCAAATACTTCTCCTTTTTAAATAGGTAAGGTTAAATTTTAGAAAAAAGTTTGCCAAAACACTGGGAGAAATGTCACGTAATTGGTAACTATGTTAAATACTCTTTTGTTAGGTCCACGTAATTTTCGAATCTGCTCATCACTACGTTTGATGGCGTTATTTCTTAAAATACCTTAAAAATCTTCAATTCAAAGTTTTTTTTTCGAATCATCAAAATATTGGCATATGATATAAATATACGATTCTAATAAACCAAAAGTATGTGGAAAAATTACGCATACTTAGGCATCATAAAAACTTAATTCACACCAACCATTTACTTCGATATTTTTTAGTGTATGGCAGAAAAATAAATTACGAATTGTCTTAGGTAAATAAAGTTACCGGACCTTTATTACTTAATCCATAAACAATTATTGTTTCATTCGATTTAACACCACAATAAAAAACAAAGCTTTTTCTATTTATTTTCGAAAAACGTTTTACTGGAAACCGAGTTCTTTTGTAGCATTTTAGTTAGAGTTATAGAAAAATCTATAACTCTTATTTTGTTAAGTGAAAAAAAAATCTTATGCTCTTCTAATTTTAGTCACCAATAACAACTATGTTAGGAATAGTAGAAAATGTTATGTGTGGTAGAGAAACTGTTTTAGTGTGGTGTTGTAGGAGTACTGCGGGTCTTATCGATGAAAACTTTGTTTTCATCGATAAATTTTTCTATTGGTCTATTAAAACAGTATGAAAACTTTCCAGTATTTATATTTGATGTCTTTTTTTCATTTTATTTTATAATTGTAATTTAAGTTTCAAAAAGCAGCAAAAACAACTTGAAAAGAACTATCACACAATGACTCGCTTTAACACAGGATTCCAATTTCCTGATATACATGGAAATGCTGATATTGCTTTCACTATATTGTCTCTTTGTAATGTGTAACATCATTTTAACTTAGGTTTGCCAAATGACCGGCTTTTACAGAGTAGAATATAGTCCCAAACATATACAGTTCAGTTCTTTTACTGCTTTCTTCTTCATAAAAGCCGGACGTCTTGCAACCCTTGAATTTCCCTTCTTTTTGTTTGCATAAATTACATAATTCTAAATACTCCAAATCCGATTTTCGAACAGCGTATTTTAAAATCTAAAGAAATATAAGCGATTAAAGATTACATTTTGCAAGCCAACTAGATGCTTAAACAACTCAAAAGACAGCCACGCGCTTATTATAACTCTCTTATAGTTTTAGAATCTGAGTGAGTTACTGTTTTGAATATCTAAAATCTTCAAATTAAGTTTTTATGATTTGAAGTGAAATTAGACTTAAGAATATGTGTAAGAATTGAGAATAAATATTTACTTTTTATTTTAGAAATGAACACACAAGAAAATTTAAACGTTATGTATTTATTGCATATGTGTGTTAGTGCTATATGCGCCTATATTAGATATTATATCTATATATATCTAATATATGCGTATACAGCACAAACGCTATACTTTATTTAGTACGCATATATAAAAATATAAATATAAATAGACAAACAATTTACACTCTTATAAACAGTGTTGATAGACAAAATAAGCACTGCTATCATATATTATTTATTGGAAATAAATAAAAATATCAAGTAATTCTCTTTTTAGACGATGATGGTGACTTTTTTAGAAGTAAGTAAACTATAATTTCTTTAGAAGTAAACAATTTTTATTTATATAAAGTGATAGTTATAAAAAATTTATTTCAAGTATGGAGAAATCAGTAGCATATTTTTTATCAAATATTTGTATACTAATAGAAATTTGATTGTTGGTAATAGTTATATAGTTATATACACGCAGCTATTTAATTGTGAAATTTCCTGTAAAATTCAAATCTTTAAATAAGAAAAAAATCTTTATGTGTTTTTCAACTAGAAACTTGGAATTTATTTTCTAGACCAGATGTTGTGATTATTATATTTTCTAGACTAGATGTTGTGCTTTATCATATGATATGCTAAATGTATATATTGTATTGTGTGTATATCTTAGATGCGCAGGAGATAATGGCAGAAGAGACAGAGTCTTTTCTGCCTTATTTTAAAGAAATCTTCGATAATCAAAGTTAGCATTTTAAATTTTTTCTTTTTTACTTCAGTTTTTTCGAAGTTTATGTTACAGTAAATAAATTTATGAACTAATCTTTCACACATTTTGTTTATAGAGAAAATTTAGAAAGTAGAGTTAGTAAGCAAAATTTCATTATATTACTTTTATGTATATTAAATAAAAAATAATGAGGTTGGCTTTAGTAATTTGTTCATCTATTTATAAAAATTAGAAGATTTACAAAAGTGAGTAAAATTGCTTTTATGTTTATTATACACCCTAATTATTTATGTACATCTAATATTAAATGCGTTTTTTCAATTTGAGATTAGTTTTGGACTTTGTACTTTTTGGTCAATTTTTTTAGATATCATTTTAAACTACATTTGTAAGTAACTATATTATGTTTTATGTCTCATAAAAGTTTTAATAAATAATATAATGTAATCACTTATATAGTGACAAATCCAACTTCCTCAGTAACGTATGTTGTTGTACTCACTTAGACTTGACTTATTACATTGATTGATTGTTTTTATTGCATTTTTAATTTTCTTTTATTTATCTCAAGCTGCTGCTTCTTCTGTTACAAGTAAGTTGTTCTATTCACTTATACTTGACTTAATTTATGGATTAATTGGTTTTATTGCATTTTTAACTTTCTTTTATTTATCTTTAGCTGCTTCTTCTGTTATAAGTAAGTCACTTTTACTTAACTTATTACATTGATTGATTGTTTTAATTGCATTTTTAATTTTCTTTTATTTATCTCTTGCTGTTGCTTCTTCTGTTACAAGTAAGTTGTTCTATTCACTTATACTTGACTTAATTTATGGATTAATTGGTTTTATTGCATTTTTAATTTTCTTTTATTTATCTCTAGCTGCTGCTTCTTCTGTTACAAGTAAGTTGTTATATTCACCTTTACTTGACTTATTACATTGATTGATTGCTTTTATTGTACCTTTTGTTTTTTAATATAGCTACAAATGTGCTTTCCAGTTTAATTAGTTAATGAAATAAGTAAAGTATTAGTGAGTAAAATAAATAAGTTGTTGTGCTCACTTGTACTTAATTTATTACATTATTTGCTTTTATTGTTTTTTTTACAGTAGATTTTTTGTAAGTATTACCTTGGTAGATTTTTGTATTTGTATATAATTTTTTTTTCAGGCTCGAAGTCATGGGAAGAATTCAGAAAGTATCGCTCCCAGCATCCAGGCCCTCTATCTATGAGGGCCTTCCATCGCTGGTGTTTGTATGGGGACGACCATCCCTCCTTTAGATGGAGGGATGGCACCCCATACAACACGGGGAATAGAGCGGAGCGGATGCTGGGAGGAGAAGACAACGTGGCGCAAAAGTTGTCAATAATTTTTTTACATATTAAAATGTAAAGAAATTGACAACTTTTGAGCCACTTCATTTTTTTTTGTAATATATTTTTGTAAATTAATTTTTGTGTTGTTTTTTATTTTTCCCATGAATGTTAAATGTTATCAAAGTAAATCATTTAAATAAAGACACCTTTATCAACAATGCTCATTAACTAGAAATAAAAGTCACGGTCATACATTTGATAAAGTTAATGTTAATCTCAAAGGGATTTGGTTTTCACACAATCAAATTCTATCTAGCACCTTCCAGAACTAAGAATATAAGTGTGTGGTGTCAGTAGTTTAAAATATGTATAATAAACTCAGAATAACTCAATAACCCTTAACAAAACTATGAACTAATTTTTAAATTCAAGTTAAGCTTTTTTATTTATTAATACCTCCCCTCCCAATAACTCTAATTTTCCTAATTTTTTTGTCCTTTGGAGGTGGTTCTGCTATTTAATTAATTGTTGTGATGTTTTATGCAAATAGATTTAGCTCACATTCATGTTGGTCTGTCAGGGTTAGGTAAAAATAAAAAAGTAAGTTTCTTATTCGCATTTTTGTGTTTTTAAAAGTATTGATTGCATGACATGTTAATTTGTAATTAATGTGTATGATTATGCGTTTAAATAACTTTGTTCCATTTTTAGTTCCGTTTCTTATAGCTGACTTGATTATGGCTAACCTAAAGCGTAATATTTATGAAACAATGATTCAATTTAAATTGTATTATAAGTAGCTCTGTTGAATAAAATTTTTTTTTGTAATTTGTACTAAAGGTTATATTTTTATTTTATATCAAGAAAAATATGTTTTTAAGTAAATATCTATATTTTTTTATTTTGGGATTTATTGTTTTAAATGGATATAAAAATCATTTTTGCTTTGTCTTTTATATTTCCTTTTATTATATATGAATAGAAACCATTTATGCTTTAATCACCATTAGCACTCGAAGTTTCCATTTGCATTAAGTTTCGATTTTTGGCACACACAACAGGTTTAATAACTTAAAGTTAAGTAGTTTAATAACTTAGACAGTAAAAACAGCTTGAATGATTGTTAAGAGTCTTTAAAGAAACGCTTTTACGAAAATAATAAGTCTTTAACCCGTTTTTCTATATCCAAATTTACTTTTTAAATAAATGTTGATGAAAGGGTAAAATTTCGTTATAGCCTACGTTAATTTTAAATTCTTTTTAAATTAAAGAAAAGAGTTTTGATACTTATTTAAATAGGGTTTATAAAATATTTTAAATTATATTATATATATTATATTTAAGAAATTATAAAACTAAATTAAATAAGATTTTTAGATGAAACAGTAAAAATAATTGTTTCAAATACGTGCGTGCAAATAATTCCCACAAACACTAAACGTAAAATAACGCTTACAAACACTAAAAGTATGTTTGCAGTGAATAAAGTTAAGTTCAAAGATAAATAAGAAGAAATATTTAAAACTATTTCAATAATAACATTTATTTTTAATTACTTTTGTTGTAAGTTGGGATGAAAAAAAAGGTCACTGGAGTATGAACTCCCGGGGTGAGATGACTATATCTGTCTAAATGTTGCGCGTCTACCAATTAGCCCATAAAAGTATTTTCTATTTAGAATTTAAGACTATTTATGACGCATAAGAAGTGTAATTAAAAATTCAAAACCAAGTTTGCAACAACTGAATTTAAATAAAATCTTATTAGATGTGTATATGTTATGAACGTTAACTAAGGCGTACTTTAACGTGTTGTCACGTGTTGAATGTTTTAGCATTTTTCTAAGTTCGTAGTCTTTTTTACGTTTTTTCTTATTAAAATTTTTATAATCGGCATAATATTAAAATCGTTTAAAGTTTTTAAAAGAACATTTTAACAGAAATGTTTTTGTCATATCAAAAAGTAAGTATAGTTTTTTATATGTACATTTTTAAACAGTTTTATAAAAATATTGAGGTAAGGAATAAGTATAGAAAAAGTCGGTGTGGAATAGATTTACTAAGACCCTTAGTTTACGTCCGGATAGCTATAGATAAGTATAAAAATGGTCGGTTCGGTAAAGACCCGTATTTTACGGGTCCCCCTAGCTAGTAATATTTTATTACCACATCCATAAAAGTTATAAATGGAATTTTTTTGCAAAAGGATCAAGACAATGAGGCTTTAAAAACAAATAACTTTTATTGTAATTTTAATTTAGGTGTGGGCAACATTTTTGGTTATGCATTGTAATGTAAAAAATTATATCAGTTAAATTATTTTTCCTATTTAATTTTAGTTTTTTGAGTTTATCAAAGTTGTTAATTGCGTTTTATTATTTTCTTATTAACCTATTATTCTTTTAAGAAAAAAAAAATTATTATTTATTTATATGTATATACGCAAGTCTATAAACAGAATTTAAGAAAAACGTTTTAGCACACTTTTTAAGAGGTCGAATTTCAGATAATTGCTTGAATGATGAAATAAGTTTTAGCCTTAAAATGATGAAATGATTTTTGACATTGAAAAAAAGAAAATGCTTTTGGCATTAGTAATACTTTACAAAAGGATTTAGACAATAAGGCCTTGGAAATAGATAAATTTTATTATGTTCTTAATTTTGGTGAAGGCAACATTTTTAGTTTAGCATTGTAATGTAAAAAACTTATTTTAGTTAAAAAAACTTTTCTTATTTAGTCTAAATTTTTTTGAGTAGTTGTTTTATGTGCTTTTTCACATTTTTCAAATTATTTAAAAAAAAAAAAAAAAAATTATATTAATTGCTTGTAAATTGCTTGTCTATATATACCAAAGTCAATATTTTTAGGACGTTATTCTAAATTGAAAAAACAATTATTATTTGCACAAATTAAAGTCTAATGCAATAAGTCGGCCAGGTGGGTAAAAAAAAGCATTAGCTTTTGCTGAGCGTTTGTTAATTATTATTGTTATTTGAAAACTGCGTATATAAAATTAACTAGTACTATACATTTACCAACAAGACTAGTACTTAACTAGTACCAACAAGAGAATGTTTCGAAGTTACACAATAAATATTATTATTATATAATTTATAAAAATAAATATATATTTCATATAAATATATATTTATATAAAATAATTAATATAATATATAAGTTATATAAATATATAAATATATATAATTTATACAAATATACATATAAATATTATTATATAAACTTAACTAGTACTATAACTATTATTATTTTGATTTGCGTATTTAGTCCGAAGATGATTTTATTTGCCAACAAGAAAATGTTTTGAAGTTACACAATAACTATTATAACATGTTTTTGCGTATAAATTTACGCGATTTATAGATGCAATTGAAACCAATATAAATAAAGAATTTGACGGCATAAAAGCAGGTCTTGAACAAAACTCATAATATTTTATTACTATATCCATAAAAGTTATGATTGGAATTTTTTTACAAAAGGATCAAGACAATGAGGCTTTGAAAACAAATAACTTTTATTGTAATTTTAATTTAGGTGTGGGCAACATTTTTGGTTATGCATTGTAATGTAAAAAGTTATAGTAGTAAAATTATTTTTCCTATTTAATTTTAGTTTTTTGAGTTTATCAAAGTTGTTAATTGCCTTTTATTATTTTCTTATAAACCTATTATTCTTTTAAGAAAAAAAAAATTATTATTTATTTATATGTATATACGCAAGTCTATAAACAAAATTTTGGAAAAAGGTTTTAGCACACTTTTTAAGAGGTCGAATTTCAGATAATTGCTTGAATGATGAAATAATTTTTAGACTAGGGAATGATGAAATGATTTTTGGCATTGGTAATGATAAAATGCTTTTGGCATAAGTAATACTTTACAAAAGGATCAAGACAATGAGGCTTTGAAAACAAATAACTTTTATTTTAATTTTAATTTAGGTGTGGGCAACATTTTTGGTTATGCATTGAAATGTAAAAAGTTATAGTAGTTAAATTATTTTTCTTGTTTAATCTTTTGTTTTTTAGAGTTTATTAAAGTTATTAATTGCGTTTTATTATTTTTTTATTTAACTATTATTCTTTTAAGAAAAGGAAAATTATTTTTTATTTAAATGTTTATACGCAAGTCTATATACAAAAATTAAAAAAGACGTTTCAGCACACTTTCTCAGGGGTCGAATATTTGCTTGAATGATGAAATGATTTTAAGGCTTGGGAATGATGAAATGATTTTTGGCATTGAAAATGATAAAATGCTTTTGGCATTAGTAATACTTTACAAAAGGATTAAGACAATAAGGCCTTGGAAATAGATAAATTTTATTATGTTTTTAATTTAGGTGTGGGCAACATTTTTAGTTTGGCATTGTAATGTTAAAAACTTATTTTAGTTAAAATAACTTTTTTTATTTAGCCTAAATTTTTTTGAGTAGTTGTTTTAAGCGCTTTTCACATTTTTTTAAATTATTTTTCTTAATAAAAAAAAAAATATATTACTTGTTTGTATATTGCTTGTCTATATATACCAAAGTCAATATTTTTAGGACGTTATTCTTAATTAAATAAACAATTATTAATTGCACAAATTTAAGTCTTATGCAATAAGTCGGCCAGGTGGGTAAAGAAAAGCATTAGCGTTTGCTGAGCGTTTGTTTATTATTATTGTTATTTAAAAACTGCGTATATAAATTTAACTAGTACTATAACTATTATTATTTTGCTTTGCGTATTCAGTCAGAAGATGATTTTATTTGCCAACAAGAGAATGTTTCAAAGTTAAACAATAAATATATTATTATATAATTTATATAAATAAATATATATATTTATATAATGTAATATTTATAATATATAATTTATATAAATATATATATAATTTATGTAGATTTATTTAATTATATTATATGTATAAAAATATTATTATTATATAAATTTAACTAGCACTATAACTAAAATAATAATATAAAAAAAAAGGATAAGCTTGTAGTTTTGAAAAGTTTTGTGGGAACTTCTTAAGGACAGTTAGCTCATTTATGTTATTTTTTGCCAACGCGAGAATGTTTTGCAGTTGCACAATTACTTTTCAAACATGTTTTAGTGTATAAATCTTACGCAATTTACAGATTTAAATAACTTTTTCATATTATTTTTTGCGTTAATATAATAATCAATAATTAAATATTGCTTTTCTATGTAAGTTATGAAAGGAATATTATTACAAAAGGATCAAGACAATGAGGTCTTAAATATAGATAAATTTAATACGGTTTTTAATTTTGGTGTGGACAACATTTTGGTTTAGCATTGTAATGCAATGAACTTATTATAGATAACATAACTTTTATTATTTAATTTTTAGTTCTTTGAGAAGTTTTATGTTGCGTTTTAATACTTATTTTCAAATTCTCCTTCTTTAATATAAATAATTATAATCATTTATATATAGCTTGCCTGTATATACGAAAGTCTATTTTATTAAGTCACTATTCTAAAATTAATAAGTTTTCATATAATTCTTGCAATGAATATTATTATTAATGCGCATAGTTACGCATAGTTTCGTAATGTTAAATACGGTTCTGTATTCTGTAAAATACACTATTTCTTAGTTTTATAGTAGTTTTTAGATTTTACTATGCGCTTTTATATATTCCACGAGGCCTTTCGAGTAAGGTCAGCTAGCAAATTAGGGCTGATAAACTTTTTTTTCTAAGAAGAATTGATGTTGTTTGTTGTTATAATTAAAAATATAAGCAATTGTTGGTTTGCTGTTGGTTGTTTTGATTTTTTTATTGAATTTACTAATCAAAGCAACTAATTTAAGGCTACTAACTATTCTCTATACTCAGAGCACTAACTATTGTGCTATAATAAGGCTACTAAGGCAGCTTAAGACATATATTGCAAGAGAGAATAATAATTTAACCTCTATATAGACTAGTATATACAAGTCGTAAGTGTTTAAATAAAGCCTAGTATTTATAATACTTAGTCGGGTTTGATCCTAAAGTTCAATAAAATTAATTACTTACCTTAACCCGTTAACAGTCCAAGCCGTAATATCACGCAAACATAAAATGGTTTCTAATAGACATTTCTCTAACTCGCTTGCGCAACTGAAACTCAGCTTCAAAAAGAGGCCAAAAGTGTAAACAAACTAAATTCGACTAAATAAAAATGTCTTACTCTAACTATAGCATTATCAAACCAGTATTGAAAAAAGGTGGAATAGAGTATTACTATATATTAATGTGTGGAAATTCATTTTATAATAGCCTGAAGAAATCTAATATTGGTCTATCTCATTCCCGAACCAAGAGAAAAAACACGAGGTTCACAAAGCTTGGTGAATCAAAATATTTGAATATATACGTAAAGGAGGTGCTGGAATTTCAAAATAACGAAACTCTCTAAAGTTTGTAAGTTTCTATTCAGGCCTTAGGAAATAAATATTAGTTCAGGTTGCAGTAAAAAATTAAAAAAAAAAGAAATGAAATTTAAAGCTTGTATTAATTTATAACAACATAAGAAAAATTATCTTGAAAATCTCTATGTAAAAGGTCAAAATATCCAGAGTTCACGATTAAATTCAGCGATAAAAAAACTTTATACATTAATTATACATTCATCCGAAAAAAAAAAAAAAAAAATCATTTAAAAAAGCCAAATAGTAGTTTATAAAAACTAATGAAACTTGCTTAAAGAATGTAAATTAAAAAATTAACGTATTATTTTTGCTACAAAAAAGATGATAAATGTTTTAACTCGTTCACTGGCATGAGAAAAGAAATATTTGGCATTTTATTTAAATATTTAAATCCAAGAAAGGAACGTGAAAGTATAAAGTATTATTATTCTAAACATCATTCTTAGGAAAAGTTACCCAAAGAAGTTTTTACATATCATTCATTTTTTACATATCTGGTTATTAGTGAACCATAAAATTGATTAACCAACTATTTATGTTATTAACATGGCTTACACTTTTATTTAGTTAAATTTTACTTTGTGGTTATTAAGAGACCAAATCTCAATCTTGTTGAATGGTCAAATTTAATATACATTAAACTCAGTGCAATACTATTTTAGCATTATTTAAATCACCTAAAACTTAACATTTCGTAATGTTTCAATGAGACTTATCCTAAAATAAAAGTTATTATTGACTGTTTTGAATTGGTTTGTCAAAGAAAGTCTAGCCTAACACTTCAAAGAAGTTTGTTTTCCAACCATAAGCAGCACTTTATTTTTAAAGGATTAGTGGTAATTGCTTTTTTTTTTTTTATTATATATATATATATATATATATATATATATATATATATATATATATATATATATATATATATATATATATATATATATATATATATATATATATATATATATATTAAGGTACGCGGAAATCCGTGTTTTACGGAACCGAATTTTGTAATAAAATTTTGTGCCAGGTTTTTTGAATTTTTTTTTAGGTAACGTCAGGCGAACGTTTTTTTGTGGCGTTTCTGTTTAGAAACGTTACTAAACTTAGATTATTTTTTAAAAAAAGAATATTTTAACTTGATTAATATATAACATTTATGTGTGGTTGGTAATTTTTGTATTGCTTTTATTTGTATTAAAAACTTGGTTGTTGTTCTCACATTAAATTATTGTCAAAGAAATTCTCAGATAGTTTGCAAACCTACCCAGATAGTTTTTTACATATATTTTTATCTACCTACCAAATTTCATTATTTCATTGAAAAATATTATTGAGCAGACTTATTGGTACATAAGTGAGCAGTTTTGGTACCTCATTTCTGTTTTTCTGATTTCCGTAAGTGGGTGGTAAGAGGGGTACGAAAAAGTTGAATTTTATTTGGTTAGTTTAGTAGTTATTTATGTTATATGTATAATATATATGTATATATATATATATATATATATATATATATATATATATATATATATATATATATATATATATATATATATATATATATATATATATATATATATACATATATATATATATATATATATATATATATATATATATATATATATATATATATATATATATATATATATATATATATATATAAATATATATATTTATATATATATATATGTATATATATATATATATATATATACATATATATATATATATATATATATATATATATATATATATATATATATATATATATATATATATATATATATATATATATATATATATATATATATATATATATATATATATATATATATATATATATATATATATATATATATATCACGGCTGTTTCAAACGGAGCTTAACGGCTTCTTGTTATTTTTTGAAAACATTGACTTAAGAGGTGTTACTAAAACTTTTATAACTTTTAAAATATTAAAGATAAATAGCTAATTGAAATCTTTTAAAAATTTGCTTTTATTCCCATTAAAAACTGTTTAATAATCAGTTGGTTTACTGATAGGTTCTTTAAGTTGTAAACTATCTTTGTACATCCAATTGATATCAGATTCATACTCATGCTAAACCAGAAAAACAATTGCTCCACTCAAAATTTTGATAACGTTTACAAATTCTTAATTTATTGAACTAAATTTTTACACCAACTTGATATGAGATTTATATTCCATTCTTTAACCAGCGAGGAGGTATGTAGAGCAGAGGTACTGCAAAGGTAGAACTAACTTCTGGTGATAAACATCGAATGAATATGTAAAATATCTATAAAAAAATGTTACATATAATGAAGGACAATATATTTTTTAAATTAAATACACAAACATACAAGATGATACCCAACCAACATATCAGTTGCTCTGATCACAAGTTAATATATAAAAGCTAGATTTTTACATACATTTGATGCAAGACTAGTATTCCATTCTTTAACCTGAGCAAAGGTATTGCATAGGTATAAATAACTTCTGAAGATAGGAACAGAATGGGCACCTACCTAATATATAAAATCAATATAATAAAAAATAATATTTTAAACTAACATTACACAGATATTAGAACAGAATAAAATTATCTTATATATAAATTAAAGATCTCATATAATTTATCTTACTTGTAAATAGTTTTTTTTGTTGTTGTTATTTTTAATTTTTTAAATATTTTAACTCAATTCGATGACCACAAACAAGACAAAGACCTTGTCTATAAAATGAATTTTCGCCACGCTCAGAACACACAACACACTTTCTCACCTTAGGCTTGAAGCTTCCTATCAGCTTTGCTGTGCAATTCAAAGCGTTTTAAAACAAGATGCAGCTTCTGCTCCTGATTTCTTACTGAATGCAACTGTCTTAATTCCTTATTTACGCTATTATGCAAACACTCTCCCTCCTCTTCACTTAGCAACCCAATAGTTTCATGGAATTTTACAAATAGTGGCACATTAAAAATAAGTTCATGCATTTTTCGTGCGATACTTTCATTTGGAAAGCAAGCATGAAACTCAATAGCAAACAAATTTATATATTGATGAAGCTCAGTAATTTCAGCATCGGAAAGAAATTTTGGCCAAAAAAGAATAGGTTGCAACTTATTAAAAACACTTAACACACGTACAAACCTATTTTTAATTGCTTCATCATCAATAACACTACAAAGTTTATAGTGGTTTCTTAAAACTATTTTGCAATGATTGCCTACAAATACATTACCATGGTAAGCTTGTCGCTCAACCTTCATATCTTTAAGTATAAAAGAAATTTTTTTGGAGGAATTGGAGGAGTTTAGAGAAAATTTAGAAATATTTTTATTAAAAGCTAACCAACGCGCCTGTAGATTTCCTAATAAACGTAAAGCTTCTGCTGTTTTAGAACATTCAACGCTTTTAGCAGTCCACAAATCATTCGTTCTCACATTCTCATTATGCGACAAAGACGAAACAGCTTGACAATCTAAAGTCTTACACTCCTTCAACAATAACTTATACAGTTTTATACAGCTGAACCTTGGTGTCCCAGAACATCATCGATAAAATGAAAATCTATACCTAAGAACAACCTGACTATTTTGCCTTTTAGCTTAAAATCTGACGACTGAATTCTTTTAATGTTGTTGGCAAAATGCCTGAAAACTATTCTCACGATAGTCTGAACCCTGATACATACAAAACAAGTGAACATCGTATACAGACCCTGATGATTTAGAATTGACAACTTCAAAATATAGTTTCATATACTTCCCACCCTTATCACTAGCAAAAAGGAGCCAAACTTCTTCGCCAAAACCGACATCTGAATTAAGGTGGTCGCGTACATAAAGATTATTAAAAACCTCTTCAATATAAGTTGTCAAATTCTTGACCATCAGTACAGATAATGCTTCATTCGCAGATGGATAAATTAAAACGGACTTAACAGTAACATGTTCTTTATTGACATGCATTGTCTGCATTTCTTGTTCTTGTCTTATCTTGGGCTCAGATGGGAGAATCTTTGCACCAAAATTGCACAGAATACGTCTTAGTCTAAGGAATTCAGCCGTGGGCATCCTTAATTGGCTATGTAGCTCTACAGCATCAGAAACACTTAACTGCTTAACTAAACCCAACTTATTTGCAACACAACAAAATATTGACTTTTCACAAGACATAGAATCACAAAACAACATAGACAAATCACTTTATAAATCTGAACAAGTTAATAATCGAAGGAATATAAAAGCAAGTTTAGATCGTCTAGCTGCAGCATGCCTACCTAACTTAGAATAAGGTTTACCATTTCTTAACTTAACGTAAGTATATTTTTTACTATTGGTTTTTTAACTGATAAATTCTGTGGATTACTTAATTTAAACCCACAAAATAATTCAGAGGAACCAATGTTGTCGTAGTCTAAATAAGAATCAACCACAACTAAATCCTTACCGCTACTAGCAAAACATTTGCAAATTTGGCAACTGTTCTGGCTTAAATCACTAATTTTTGCAATTTTTTTTTCAATATTAATTTTTTTTAGCAATCTTACATTTTTGACACGAGCAGATGCAAATTTACACTGAGCTGTTTTAATTTTTTTTTTTTTTTTTTTTAAGTTGGAACTGCTCCTCCTGTTTTAGTCTAATACTCATAGTCTCTAATTGAGAACTTAATAAGTTACAATGTGTGTTGAGAGCCCTATTTTTAGAATTTAAATCTGTAATTTCAGCTTCCAACTTAAATACTTGCATTTAAAATTTTTCTATTTGCTCCATATTTGTTTTATTTTAAGTTAATTGATCAATTTGATTCAGTAGCTCCTGACTGTTATTTAAAGTGAAAAAGTCATCTGCATCTGCTGATTATTTTTTTTTGGGTGGAGCTTGTGACAGTTGCATTTTAAAAAATTCTTCGTTTTTTATAGCTTTAAAAATTTTTTTATATTTCTTTTTTTGGCGTGTTAACTTTAGGCACATTTTATCAAACTCGTCATTACTAAGCATATCAAAATCAATTGGCAAAAGAAAACTCATAAAACTAAATAAATTACTTCTTATTTTAAAGACTGTCATTAAAATGGAAATGACATTGTTACTGATCTTATCTGTCCTAATTAATTGTTTAACAAAAGGAAAGTTACACCTATCTTCCCAACCATTTTTCCATCCAATATGTTGTTTTAGAATTTCCCTCTCAGTTGAATACATAGTTATCAAAATAATATTGACTTATTAATCAATATAATAAAAACAAATAAAATAATATTAATTAACAAATATAGATAAAAGTGGATTTAAAAACTTATCTGATATTAGTTTGATAATCCAAAGAGAAAAACTCCGCGTAACTTTGTTTACTTTATACTTCAAAAATTGACTCGCCGAACAGTTGTTTGGAGAATATTCGTTAATAAATAGTTTGGGACGTAACGCATAAAGGTTACGTCATCGCAAAAAAACGTCAACACAAATGTACGCCTAAAACTAACAAGATTAGTTGTAAAACATGACATTTTTGAAAACATATTTCATAACATAGCTAAAGGTACGTAAAATAATTTTTTTATTTTCATTTGCATAAAAGGTTGAAATTTTATTAACTTACGTCATCCATCAAAAAAATTACGTTTTGCATTTAAAAACCATTAATTAAAAAATATAAATGCTTTAAAAACAGTCTTTTTGTAAAAAAATCTCTAGGATGACGCAGGAATCTGATAGAATGGACATTTAGGGTTAAGTGTTCCAAATTTCAGCTATGTTAGGAAATCTTAGTTGGCCCAACTCATGTTTTCCGGAAAATATGCGAAAATTAGAAAAGTGGTTTTAAATTATTATAAATATTTTAATAATATTTATTTTTATACCAATTAATGTAAATATTTATTTAACAAGGAAAGATAGATCTTTTATATTTTTTTAATTGCAAGATGAAAGCATTTATATAAAAAAGTTACTATTAATTTAAAGTTTGTGAATTTTTATACTTTTTATGCGGAAATACTTTTTTTTTTTGATAAACTCATGACGTCACGCTCGTTTTTATATTGAGTGAAACAGCCGTGATATATATATATATATATATATATATATATATATATATATATATATATATATATATATATATATATATATATATATATATATATATATATATATATATATATATATATATATATATATATATATATATATATATATATATTATACATTTTTTTTCTTAATAAATTAAATTAGTGAAAATATAACTAATATTATTTAATATAAAAAATCTAATAAATTACTGCAAAAAAAAAATTATATATATATATATATATATATATATATATATATATATATATATATATATATATATATATATATATATATATATATATATATATATATTAGGGGTGTTCAAAAAAAAAAATTTTAGAATTTGAAAAACAAAACCGTCTAGATTTGAAGCAAATATGTTTAAACTTACTTACAAAAAATTTCAGTACCATTGAACCACTTTTTCCTTGCCCTCAAAGCACATGTTTGGGAAAAAAGGACTCAAAAATGACCAAAAACTGCTTACTTTAAAGTGTCTTGAGGGCAAGGCTAGCGTGAATATTTTTAAAAAAATTTTATTTTAGGGTTAAGAAAAATATCAGTATTTTTGATTAAAAATAGTATTGTTTTTTTCTTTCTTCACAAAAAACAGTATAATTTGCATTTTAAATCAGCTAAAAAACGCTTATTTCGCGGTGCGGCGTTGTTTTAATAACATTTTCAATAATTAAATTCAAACATTGTTATTCAGGTTTAAAGTATAGCTTGCAAATGTTTATATTCAAAACAAGAATAGAACTACTTATTTTATGTATGTTTATTATTTATAATATTTTAATCAGAATAAAATAAATTAAGTTTTACAACAATTTAATCGTGATCTGCAAAAACCACGCTTCGCATTTTCTTACTTTTTTGCAAAATTTTGAGATTTTATTGCGAAAAATGTTCCTTATCAAAGATATTCTGAAAAAATCAAAAATTTGTCAAATAACCTTACATTATTAGTAAATACGCGGTTTTCAAGTGGCCAACAAAAACAAGTCATTAACAATTAAAGGTTTTTTCAAATTTACAAAAATTTTGATTTTGTAACATATGTGGTTTTTGCATATCACGATTCAATGTTACTTACCATATCAAAAAAAAATTATTTTTAAATATTTAAGAAGATTTTGTAGAAGTTCTTTTATTTATCTAATTAATCCTTCTTTTGTTTGTTTGTGTTTTGTTTCTTCGCTAAAGAGGAAAGACTATCAGATAACCTTTTTTTGGTAAGACTGGTGGAGCTTTTCCCAGAAATCCTGAAAGCAGAGCGAACTCTGTCAACTGATATCAATCTGTTCTGTTTCTCCTCTTCGTTGTTATAACGATGAACATATTGCTGCATTATGCCCACGGCTCTTTCCGAATGGTCATTGATAACAATAAGGCTATTGGCATAATTTTGAAAACTTTTAAACGAAGACTGTGTATGCCAGTATTGCGGTGGAAGTGAAAGCCAGTCTTTTATTCTTTCTTCTGTTAAACCACAAAAACTAAACATACGGTAAGAAAACTCATCTACCAAAGGGGCTAAGCTTGGTGGATCTTTCTCAGTACTAGCATTTTTTCTGATGATTTTTTTGTTTGTTTTCATTTTTAAAGTGTTCAGCTTTAGGCATTTTAAATGAAAGAATTGCAACTGCAATTTTTTGTTTTTCATTCAAAGGCAAATCCTCATCCAATAGAGCTAGTGGAATCATAGTTAAATCCAAGTACCAAGTGTGCTTGTAAAGCGAATCAAGCACAGCATCAACTGCTTTTGGATTCAAACAAATATTTCTGAATTGATGCATCTGATGGATAGCTTTCATATCTAAGTTGGGGGCCTTTGACACATTGCTCGATTCTAAACACCACTTGGCATAAAAACAGGCTACAAACTCTGCGATAAGCTTGATTTCGATTTTGAGATCGTTGTTCTCTCGAACAAAGTCAAGTTGAGAATACAGAAGCTGCATTTTTGATAGTAAATTGCTTTAGCAAGAAAACGGGCATGATGGATAGCTCCAGTTTTCCTGATTTTATAAACAGAAGGTTATAGATAAGTCACAACTAATTCAGTCAGCTCTCTTCTGTCTTCACGTTTATCTTCTCCTAATATCCTCTTTCTTTCTATATATGCTTTGCAAAAGTTCATAGAATCTTCAGCAGCCTTTTCACTTATACTACCATTAACCTCACTCCAATCAAGCTTGCACAGATCACTTAGAGAATAAATAAAATTAGGATGTTCAAATAGACTCTTAAATTTTTGAAACAATGGGTTTTCTGGTCCTGTACTCAACTCATTTGTTGTATGTTTTTAAAAATACACCATTCTTATGTCTGTTATGTGATGCCTACATGCTAGTTTTAGAAAATATTTATTTAAATTGTTGGATATTTTTACGACTGAGCCTTTTTTGATCCCGGTATTGCTTGCAGTTGTATCAAAACAAAGACCTCCTACCTTTGATTCAAGTTTATATTCCTTTAGTACGTTCATGACACTTGTGTATTGATCCTCGCCGGAAGAGAAGTTAGAGGAGGGACACCTAGTAGGTGTGTCTCACTCTCAATGTTCACAAGAACTGCCAGCCTGTCAATCTTGAACTTTTTTCCTGCATTAATTTCATAAAGAGTTTTTCCATCAAAATGTATAATACATGGATAAGGAGAAACTTCTGTTGCTTTTTTTACATCCTCTTTTGCTAAAGTTGATATATTTTCATTTGCCAATTTCATCTTTCTAAAAGCTATTGATTTACTGCAATGTATATCTGTAAGATCAACATCAGCTTCAGTTAAAATGGCACTTGTCATTATCTGCAAAACATTTGGTGAAACATCACTTAACGTAGCCATAAGAGCAACGTTCCCGGCATATACATCTATTGGAATTTCTGCCGTTACTGTACTGTTAGATTGAGATGGTTCTTTTTGATAATAGTTACTGGCTCAAAATCAGAATCATCGGATGAATCAGAACTCAAATTAGAATTGAATTCAATTTCATAATTAGAATTCGTCGACGCACATCCTTTGTTCTATTTTTTTTCCTGTTACTCTCTGCAGTCTACGAGTATAAAATAATATTAAATATAACGAAATATTTTACAAGAAAAATATCACCAAATGTTTTTAATCGTACAGTTTTACCTTTCTGCTAAATTTCTTATCCTCTGTCCCAAGAATAAACTTTCGTTCTCCTTTCTGATCTTCCAAAAACATCAAATCTTCGAGCTTATCCTTGTCAGATCTTTTTTTGTCGCTTCTTATAATGTTCTTCAAATCTGGTTTGCCAATCCAAAAAACTTTTTTTAAGTAGTTTTCAAAGTTTTTCTGATTTGTTAAATCTTTAGGAGAGCCTCTTTTTTCATTTTTTTTTTCAAATCAGAATACTGCTTGTCTAGTTGTACAAGAATTTTAACAACTTCAAACCCTGCTTTTCCCCAGGGGTTTCTTAACCTTAGCTAAAACACAGTTACAACTTAACTCTTCACATCTTTCAAAATTTTTACGAAGCGAGCAAAAAATTAAATTATTTTTTTTGGTGGTTTTAGGCAGTTTAGAATGCAGGTATGCTAGATGTTGTAGAATATCCATGTCTGTTGGAAGTTGAACTTCTAAATGCATGTTTTTTTTTTTGTTTATTATTATTTTTTAAATAATTTAGACTACTCTCTCTCTCTCTTAAATATATAATATACATAAGCTTTTTACAAACTAGAAATTACCTGAAATTTCTGGTTTAGCTGCTTTAATAATAAACAATTTCTTTTTTTTATAAGATCTTAATTTAAATTTCTTTTCAAACTTGTACTCTTCGTTTCTTTTATACATATTTATCGCTCGTTTTGTATTTATCATCATTATTAACCGAAATAACCAAGAATTTTATATTTATAAATATTATAAATGCTATATTTTGTTTTATATAGTTTAATTTTACATGATATTTAAAACACATTATATCTTAATTTGTGCATCCATATCGTTACTTATAAAATTATTAAATTTGTAGTTATAAGTAAAGAACTTAATCTTTTGTTTGGTAAAGGTATTAAACATACATAAATGAGTAATTCTATTCTTGTTTTGAATATATACATTTGCAAACTATACTAAACCTGAATAACAATAATTGAATTTAATTATTGAAAAGGTTATTAAAACAAAACCGCACCACAAAATAAACGTTTTTTAGCCGATTGAAAATGCAAATTATACAGTAATTAGTGAAGAAACAAAAAAACCATACCTTTTTTATCAAAAATACAGATATTTTTCTTAACCCTAAAATAAAAATATATTAAAAATATTCATGCTAGCCTTGATCTCAAGACACATTAAAGTAAGAAGTTTTCGGTCATTTTTGAATCCTTTTTTTCCAAACATGTACTTTGAGAGCAAGGAAAAAGTTGTTCAATGGTGCTGAAATTTTTTGTGAGTAAGTTTAAACATATTTGCTTCATATCTAGGCAATTTTGTTTTTCAAATTCTAAAATTTTTTTTTTCTGAACACCCCTAATATATATATTACATATATAATAATAATAATAATAATATATATATATATATATATATATATATATATATATATATATATATATATATATATATATATATATATATATATATATATATATATATATAATAATATAATATATATATATATATATATATATATATATATATATATATATATATATATATATATATATATATATATATATATATATATATATATATATATATATATATATATATATGTATATATATAATAATAATAATAATAATAATAATATATATATATATAAATATATATATATATATATATATATATATATATATATATATATATATATATATATATATATATATATATATATATATATATATATATATATATACATATATATATTTATATATATATATATATATATATATATATATATATATATATATATATATATATATATATATATATATATATATATATATATATATATATATATATATATATATATATATATGTATGTATATATATATATATATATATATATATATATATATGATGCTTATAATTAATATCTGAACTCAAAAACTAGTTACTTTTAATGGAACACAATAGGCTGTAGGAGCCTCAGGGAAATTATATTCAGAAATAGTTATATTAGACTCAGAGTTAGCTAGAAATTATTACAAAGTATTTAGGACAGATGTCTAGTTCAAAAAGCAAAAAATTTAAAGCAAAATGATTTATATTATTTGAAAAAGTTGTTTTACGTACATTTCATCATAATTTAAGTAGAACTTAGTAAAGCAAGGGAAACGTGTTGAATTAAGCACAATGAACTCAATCTTAAATAAAAAACTAACAGAAGAGAGGTTGTCACTATTGTGAAGGTGACGAAAGATCTGTAATATAGAACATGGAGGTCAAAAAATGCTATCTTAAGTAAAAAGAGTTTGATGAACAAAAGTTACAATGGCTGCGGGATGCGAACCCGGATCTCTGCGGCAAATTATTACGTATCTAACTGATTGAACTATACAATCTTATACTCAAATTTACATCTTATTAAAATTAAAAAAACAATATTTTCTAAGATCTATACTTCGAATAGCGTATTCAAACAGGACTCTACATACCTTTAAAATCTGCTAGAACTTTAGTAACGTGCACACTTTTAGAAATTATTGAAATAGGTATATTTTATCAGAAATAATCGTAAGCTAAAGCATATTTTTGAGCCTTTTTTTACTATTTGCTTAAGCATATTCTAACCTGTTTCAAAAATTTCATATGCTTTAAAAAAAAACATGTATATTCCTACCCATCATTCTTATTTTTAATATACGTAATGAGTTCAAAAAACATCGTTGTATATATTTATTATGGCACGTTTCGTAAGTTTATTTCCGTTAAGAATTATTTCGTATGTTGTGATCCGAAATACTTTCGTTTCGAAAGAAATTTTATTTTTTATCAATATTTCTAAAAATAAAACCATAAAAATTTAATAGTTATTATACTGAAAATAAAAATTCATTATAAACATTTTGGGATTTAAAGATGTTAATTTTTACAATTAAAATCAGTCTGGCAAACAAATTTTCTTTAAAGACTTCAAAACGTCGTTTGGCGAAAATGTTTGTGTCGCAAGTGCGACTTCCGAAACCGCTACTTTCGTATGTTGCAAAATAGTTTTGTTTCGTATGTCAACTTGCGAAATGCTAAATTTTGGAAGTGGCTTTTGCGAAATGAACATCGGCGATTTTAAATGTTTTGTAACATTCGGTACGAAAAAATGTAATTCCTCGTTCTCAATCTCCTTACGAAAGAATGTTGTTTTTCTGGAATTGCACGAAATCCTCCGGTTAACAACCCTAATATAGACTGCCAATAAAATGTTTTTTTCTTTTTCTTATTTTTTCAGTAGTTTATTAGATTTTTTATATTAATTAATATTAGTTTGTATATTTTTACTAGTTTATTTTATTTAAAAGTGAAAATTACTATTTAGTTTAGTGTGGCTTGTTTATAGTTTCTAAAATTTTATTGGTTTCATTGAAATTAAAAACATAAGCGTTAATTAGTATAATTCTAGCTATAGGTATGATGGTATTTTAAAAACAGTTTTACCTTTTTATGTAAACATTTGCAATGATCTTTTAAATTTTTTTTATATTATCACATGTTTTATGATGTCAGTATACATTGACATTTTTGTCTGTGTGATTTATGGTATTATAGTACAGTCAACACTATTTTTGATGTTGTAACATTACAAAATATTGGGAATGCATTGTCGTGCAGTAATTATCTAGTAAGTGATTATTGATTATTTTGTTTTTTTAGAATAAATTAATGTCTAAATATATGATAATTTAAATAGTTTTTTACACTTTACCAAGATCAAACAATGCATGGGTTAGTACAGTTGCTGAAAGTGTGTGAGTTGATATTCAGCAAACTCAGGATATCCAATATACTAAACAATCATCAATTTAGTTGTGCATGATTCACGGTTACCAGATGGGGTGGTATTTCCAATAGACACCATGGAAGCTTTTGATGCAATTAAAATTAAGCTAAAAGATACCAACATTGCAAACATATTTTTTTTTTTTTTTGTTTTTTTTTTCTTCATTTATTTAACCATAAATAATAAAAATTTACAATGATAAATAATAAATTTACGTAAGTAAGGTTAGGTGTCACTCATATTGTTGAAAACTAGTCAATGGAGTGATACCTAAAAAAAAGAAAAAAGGAGAGAAAGATAAGCAACAATAACAATAAAGAAAATAAGATAATATGTAAGAATATAATAATAAAAAATATAAGATAATATGTAAGATAATACTTATGACCTAAATCATATTAGTTGAATATACAGTTCAATCAAAAATCGGAAAGCAATACAGATTATTAGAAGCAAATATTTATCTATATTGCTTCCAATTTTATAACAAACTTCATCTAAGCATTTGTAATTTTAGCATAGTATTTTTTTAGTCTATCATCTTAAAAGATTCCAATACTAGTTTTCTGATGTTAAGAATATTTCCTGTGTGCAGATTAGCTACACACTATAAAAACTAACGGCATTATAACAACATTTATATACGCAGATTCTTTAATGCCGTTATTTATACTGTTTATGCCGTTATATATTCGCGGATTGGAAGAAATTATTGGAGACCAAACAATTTTTGCGTTATAATGGTGTTATATTTGCTGTTATGTTATGGTGTTATGTTATGGTTATTTTTAAAAAGGTTTGCTGTTTTATTTGCTGGTATTTTAACTAATAGTTTTGCTTTTATATTTGCTGTTATGTTTGATGTCACACGTGAAAGCAAATATATCAGCAAAATATCATTACAATGCTGCCACATTTTGTCATATTTAAATAGGAAGCTTAGAAAGTTTCTAAAGCGGTATCACAAGGTGTTAAAAGTAAAAAAAAAAATTAAAGCAATTAAAGAAAATGCAAAAATAGTTATTACCAGCAGCAGTAATTTTTTGAATTTTTGTGCAGCTGGTAAGTTTATTTTATTGTATTGATCACAATATATTAAAATAAACTTTCCATATATTAAAATTTAATCATTTTATTTCATTGTATCAAAAAGATTTTTTTAAACTAAAAAGTAAACTTAGAAAATGCTCATGCATCATATCTAACTAACATTTTAATTTAATGTTATTTGTTATGTAAAATTTAGATTCGAAATGGTACTATAGTAGTATTACAAATCAAACACACTTGACTTGCTTTTATAATAACATGATAAGATGTTATTATAAAGTTAAGTGTCGTTGTATCAACTAAAATCAAAATCTAAATATACATTGTAACTTTTTTAAAATTGTTAAAATAAGATTATAGCACCAAAAAACTAATCATTGCTTTTTTAGTATTATAGTTTAAATTCAAATATCATATCAAACATTCAAATATTATGCTAAAAAACGAAATTGTCAATGATGTTGAGCTATGTTCACTTTATTTTATGTTTTAGTTTTTGAAACCTTCAATTTGCCCGTGATTGAAGAAGTCAAGTAGAATAGCTGTAAAGTAAACTCTAGTAGTTTTGCTGCTCTTTTCAACGAACAAAATTTAGAGTTTACTATTCAAGCTCCACAACTTGTTGATATTTCCAACTCTCAACAAGTCAGTTTTTTATCTGAGTTAAATAAGGCTGACACAGCTCAATCATCATCGTTATGCCATCAAATCTACGTTATCATCTATTGTAAATGATAACGTAGATTTTGTAGTACTGTAGAGTAAAATTAATTGGAATTTTGAAAACCAAAGTAAGGCTGAAGAATGTCATGTAAATGTTGTTCAGCCTTCGGTAAGTCAACTATATATACCAGTTGCACAATATATGGCTGATGAATGTCGTTTTAATGTTGTTCAACCTCCGGTAAGACAAGTATCGTCATCAACTTCTTCATCTTCATCTCCAAACACACCCAAGACACCATAAAAGGTAATTAACTATAACTGTTCTGTTTGTTATTGTAAAACTTCGGCTTATAATTTTATGCTTCATCACTTAAAACTGCATGGCAACCAAGCAGCCGTTTTTTGTGAAAATTGTTTGTACAAACTTTAAAGTCTTTCAGGTTTCCTAAAGCATTCCAAAAAATGTTCCATTAACCAGATCAATAAACATAACATAACATTGCATAAACATAGTGAGCACTTTTTGGAAGTATTTTAGTAAAAAGATGGGGGGAGCGGTAGATGGGGTACAGTTTTTTAGTTTTTGTGATAATTGTGTGACGCCATTGTCTTTATGTCGAGGCAATAAAATAATTGAAGTCTTTGTTTTAATCTTTATAAAAAATAAATCTATGCGATTTTTTTTTTTAAGACTAAATTTAAGTGATTGTAACTACAATATATGCGCATTAAGTATTAGTGATTGTTAACATGGTTTGTTTATACATCCATGTCTATAAGGGTGGTCCATTTTTACATTTTTATTTTTTTTGCTTTAAATTAATGAGGCATTACTTCCATTTTGTCTAAAATTCAACTGCGCACAGTCTAGGATGAAAAAAAATATATTTAGGGGTTGCTGAATTAACTTTTTAAATTAAAATTTCTTCATTCATTTTAATAGAATTTGTTTGCATATTTTATTGCAGGTCAAATAATATAAAATAATAAAGGCACAGCTGCAATAAATATACCAACACGAAAAGCAACAGAAATATATTTATTAGGCAACCGTTAGAGAATTTTGGTGAACGATTCCCTCCAACAGAAAAAGATGTTCTAAAGCGTATCTTCTTCTTTGAAACCAACAGTCAAAAGAATTGCAAGAAATTCGTCGACGTAGTGCTGTTCTTGTGGACAAAGGCACTTATTCTAGTTATGGAGACCCTTGCAATTATTGCCAAACTTGTTACAATACTTGATAAGTATAAAAAATTTAAGAAAAATCGAGGTAGAAAAACTGACCAGCAGAAAACCAGTGAGACAATATTGAAAAGCGAGCTTCCACAACTTTTTGATGTATTTTACAAGAATGTAATGTCCTTCGTCACAATCAATGAAAACAAGGACTTTCTTATTGACAAGGACGAGAGGACAGTCAGAAAGATGGTAATGTCAGGAGAAGATACGGAGCTGGCAAAAAAAGAAGAAAAGATGCAAGCACGAGAGAATCTGATGAAAGAGCGAATAGAGAAGATATAAAATAGAGGCTTAAAGGTGCAACTTGTTGACTTGTCACCATTTTCTTCAGACTCTAAGTCATCTGAACATAGCTCTCTTCAAATTCGTAATCGGAGATCAAAGCGATTAACTCCTTCCAAGAAAATTGAAAAAGACTCTAGAGTTGATTTGGACCGTAGCAACATTTTCAACCGGCGTGCTGTTTACATTTTGAATGCCTCAACAGCAACACCTCTTAGCAACAGATTAATCTCCAGGAGCTCAGTTCAACGTGCTAGAATACATAGCAGGACCATCACAGCAGCCACTGTTATGGAATCCTTCATCAATAAAGTTCAACAGAAGGATACCTTTTTAGTATTAAACTGGGATGGCAAGTTGCTCCAAGACTATGCAGAAAATGGAAATGGCTTAAATGTAGATCAGCCTTCAAATTAGTTATGGCTGCATCATCTGGACCGGATACTCAGCTATTCAAACGTTTTTGAGAACAACAGTCCTTCATCTCAAAAGATGAAATAAGTGCTTTCACGAATCCGAGAGTAGATGGGCAAAAAGATTGGAAATATGCTACCATAACCTTTATGCAGTCTAATTTGGCTCGAAAGAGTATACGTGATGATTATGCCAAACTGTGTAAACTGCATTGTATTTTCTGACGGAAGAATTATGTTTTTGAATCAGAAGGCCTGGTGCATACCATCACGTCAGGTGGATGGCCAAGGCTATCAATGTGATGAAAATCTTGTTGTTCCGAAAAAAAACGAAACTGACAAAAAGTAAGGAAACTGGTCTACATGAAGTCTCTCTTCATTATCTTGATTCATTCCAGAGTCTGAATAGTGGCTCCGCGAGCTTGTGAGGCGACTGTCAATGATAAGGCTCTTTTAAAGAATTTGGTCAGCTCCAACAATGTAAACGATAAGATTGCGAAAGCCACATTAATAACTTTCATACGTCATCTATTGTATCTATGTGGTGACCTTGTTGGCTTTTCACTTTTTTCCAACAAGTTGTCTACTAATAATATTGTTAGAGAAATGAAGAAAGAGAAGAAAATGGGTTGAATTAATTGGGATCCAAAAAAAGGAGAAGTAACGACAATGAACCTCAGTGACCTTGCTTCTTCCGCATTCATGCCATTTTTAAATATTTTTTGCAGTTACCTCCTGACCAATGGAATGTTGATGAAAATTGTAAAGATAAAGCAGAGTGGGGAGTTTAAATGATTTCCACGTTCAATGATTCTTTGACAAGGGGCAAAGAGACAAAACAAGCACTACTACAAGTTGTAGAGCACCATTGTCGTCCCCAATGACTTTTCTTTAATGAATGTCCCATCAAATGACTTTTCTTTAATGAATTATGTGAATGATTGTGTTCTAGTTTCGTCACGTTTTTTGCATATTTTGATGTTCAATAACTTTATTGATAACATGATTCATTTGATGTATAGCTTGAAACTTTGATAGCATTAAGCAACCTCTAAATACAAAACTATGTAATATTTTGCACAGAGGCTTTTTTGAACAAAATGAACATAACAAACATCATGCCTCTGAAATATAATAAACTTGACTTTTTTGGACTACCCTAATGTATATATATAAACAAAGAAATTATCTTTATATTGATAATTGTAGTGTTTCATTATATATAATTGTATATAATGCCCTGTTCTTTTTTCGAATTTAAATAAGATAGGCAGGTTTTAAGATTGGACTAAGAACATTCTCTGAAAACTTTCTCAATCGCTAAGCTTAATTAGAAATCCTTTTGATGACTATTTGATTATATTTGCTTTTAACTTAGCAAATTAAAGTGGTCTAATGTTGAATTAATTATTTTAAACCATGCAGTTCTACCATTTTAACAATTCCAACATCAAAACAACAGATAAATCCAAAAACCTTCGATAAATCTGTAATTCTTAAAGAGTAACCATTCTATTGAAACAAAATAATTTTATTCCTCTCTATAAAAAGAGGAGATAAACTCAATGCTGAAAGTTGTCCGACCTATTTTACAAACTTCTGTTGCCAGTAAAGTCTTCAAAAAAGTTTGTAAATACAATCATTTTAAAGCATTTTAGTAACAAAAGCAAGCTCCTCGGAAATCATCATGGATTTTTTTTTAATCATAAACCATGAGTAACTTGTCTAATTTAGACTATTGAGATTGTTCACCTTTCATAGCAAAATTATCAAGCAAAAAAGCAAAATAATCTCCTATTTCAATTATTTCTATTATTTAAACGTTATGCAATATATGGACTTGACTCAAGATTTAAAAAAAAGTACAAAAAAGGATCAAGAAAACATAACGAGAAAAGGATTTCAAATGGCTGATGTGCGCCTAAAAAACAATTATACCTACGTTTGTCAAACACTTGGTTACTTAGATTAAATTTTTGAAAGTACTGTTTTATTCATATTGGTCAACCACACCCTTATTACACAACTTTATGAGAAAGTATAGTTTTAGCAGGCGCATTTCCTCTAATCAATCATCCAACTAGAGTAACAAAAAATTCTGCTGCTTTCATTGACAATATTTTTAATACAGACACAACTCCGTTCAAAAAGTTATCATAAAAACTAATATATTGGACCACTTCCCAATTTTATTAATCCTTAACACAACATTATCAAGTAAAACTAAACAAAATAGAACTGTAAAAAAACGTATTTACAACAACAAAAAAATAAATGACTTTAAACATCAAATATCATTACTTCATTGGGAGCATATCAACTTTAATGGAAATGCAAGTAACAAATTATAAAAATATTAATTAAATAACAAATTCTTCGAAACATTCTACTTAGTATATGACGCGAACTTTTTACTATGGGAAAAACTCACATACTGGAAACTAAACACAAAACCTTAAATAGTCACAAAACCTTTAATAGCCCTTGGATTACTAAAGACTTTAAAAAATTTTTAAGAAAAGGGCAAAAGTTGTATATAAAATGTTTAAAAAGCTGGTAAATAATAAAAGAAATAACAAGAAAATCCAAAAATCACTCAAGCTCTTTACCACAAAGTATAAAATTGAAGATCTAAATATATGTGAACCGAGCAAAATTGCAAACATATTTAACAAATTTTTTTACTGAAATTGAAATCAAACTTTCTAAAATAAATCCTATAATCCAGGCCCGTAACAACCGGCTGGGCAGTAGGTGCATTTGCCCCCCGCCCTCCCCCCATTTTACTTAAAAAAAACCTCCTTTAAAATTATTTCGTAGAAGTACTGCCCCCAATATAATTTTCGTTCCTTCGGCCCTGGATACAAATTTATTCTTACCAAACGGTAATATTAATGAGCTGTTCACTGACATGAATAAAAAACTTAAATGCGTATCTGAGTGGTTTAAATGTAACAAGATGACCTTAAACTTTGATAAAACAAAATACATTCTGTTTCACCCAATATCTAAAAAACGTTTTTTACCAACAACCATGCCAAAAATTATTATCGATGAATTTGAAATAAAAAAGGAAACTTTTACAAGTTTTCTTGGCATTTATCTTGATGAGAATGTTACATGGAAACCGTATATTGACTACATTTGCACTAAAGTTTCTAAAAATATAGGAGTCCTCTTCTTAAGTCAAGAAATTATTTAAACAAAACCATTTTAATCCAACTCTATTACTCATTTATACATATTTATATTAACTATACAAATATTGCTTAGGGAAATACAAGCAAAAGTAAGTTGCGTACTATTTATAATTATCAGAAACACGCAATACGCTTAATTTGTTTTGAAAATCGACTTACGCAAGTCTTTATTTAAAATATTAAAGTACTTAATATTTATGAAGTGAATTTTATAAAATATTATGCTTTATTTTTCAGCGTTAAATTAACCCGTCATTACACACTCTTAATGATTTTATTACCTTAACAACAAAAAATAAGTATACATTAGGAAATGGCGACTTACTCTATGAACCTTTTTGTCAAACAAAATTCAAACAGTTCTGTTAAGTTTATCGTGCACCTAATCTCTGGCACAAAATCGTTTTACCTAATTTTAATGTATCAGTTAGTTTTCCAGTCTTTAAAAGTAAATTAAAAGAATTCATTCTTTTTAATGATAATCTTTTGAATGACAAATGTTTAAAAATAAGAAGTTTATATAAACATGTTCTTTTGTTTTGTATTTTTCAATTTTTATTTGTTTATATTTATAAATGGATTAAGTTATATTTTATTATAACGTTTATAAAGATCAAGATCAAGATTTTTATTTTTATTTTATATGTTGATTATATATATTCTCTATTTTATATAATTTCTCTATTTTATATATATTCTCTATTTTATATATATTCTCTATTTTAATTTATTAAAAGTATAAAAATGTGTATATAATATATGTTTATATATTATATGTATGTGCAGGCCCGCCCAGACCTTTTGTGATGCCCGGGTCCAAAAGTTTAATGGATGCCCTATCATACTTCAGGTCTTAAAATAGCAAATAAATTAACATAGTTTACTTTCATAAAAAACCTAAAATCACATTAAATTTTGGTTTGCAAAAACAAACTATGATAAAGTCAATTCTTAATTGACAAACACATTTTCCGGGCCTTCTTAGCAGCAAAATTTGAAATAACTTCTTCAAAATTAACGTTAATGGCTAAACCTGAATTGATTGAAAGGATCATCGAGTAGCACAATCGCTCCTGGCCCATTGTGAAACAAAGATAATCTTTGATGATAGCTAACTTGCTGAAAGATCTTTCTCCTTCAGATGTTGAAACGGGCTATGTTAGAAAGATTTTAAGAGAAACACACACTTGCGGAAATATTGAATGCAGAACCTTTGCATAAACTTCATTTAGAAGTTCGACTGGCTTTTCGCTGGCTAGAATATTTCTTCTTACGGAAAAAAAATGCCAAACTTCATCACAAAATTCGATTTTACATAAGTCTTCTGGGTAAAGTTTAGCCAGATTCTCAGCTTTTAAACCTAGTTCTTGGTCTGTTTGAGATTTCTGTAAAGACCAAAGGAAGGAAAACTTGTTACCATTCCTCTTCTATTACTTTAAATCTTGATCTCATTTGACTGGTCAGAATGTCAAGTGCAACATTGAAGACATTACATTCAAAGTTTTTTGATGCTTCTTTGTGGTTGTAACCAGCAGTTTCATCTGCGATGATCTTTTTTCGCGTTCTCTTCACAGTAGTCATTATTTTATCAAATTTCAAGTTCTTTGCAACTTCTGTTGCCTCTATCAAAATCAGGTCCCAAGACAGACGGATTCAATCCAGATCCATCAAAAGGCCATTTAGAATACTTCATCATCGAGAGTGAGTTGAGTGGATTGAAGCAGAAGACTCACGTTGTTAATTGCCATCAAACATTTAAACCAAAAAGTAGTGAAAACAACAAATTCAAAAGAATTTACCCATTTAATGAGATAATGCACTTTATTACTACTTTCGCCTGGAACTCTAACTCTTTAAGACGATGTAATGATTTCAAGATCTCTCTTGGCTTTTTTGCCAGTGGCTTAACTGATTCAATCCTTGAACTCCATCGTGTAACAGAAAGTTTCTGTAATGATTGGCCAGTCTCCTGCTGAAGAATTTTCCAACGAACTGGGCTACTGCTGAACAGATTGTATAGCTTTTGAATATTTCCAAAATAGGATTTTGCAGGAGCCGATGATTCAATAGCGTTTACTGCACATAAGTTCACACTGTGAGCAGAGCAAGGAATGAAAATTGCTTGTGGATTATTCTGTCTTATCAAAGCTTGAACTCCATTGTAAATACCTTCCATTTTAGCGCCGTTGTCGTAGCCTTGACCACGACAAATTTTTATGTCGAGCTTATTCTCTTTCAACACATTCAATATCAACTTTGTTATATCAGATCCCTTCTTCTTTTCAAGTTCTTCTAGCTTAAGGAATCTTTCTTTGTCCTCCCACAGCTGCTTATCATTGAAATGCAAAAAAAGAAAAACAAAAGTTATTTGCTCGCTGTGAGACGAATCGGGAGTGCAGTCCGTGATGATGGTGAAATATATTGATTTTTTGATTTCTCGAATAACTTCTCGAACCACTAATTTGCCGCATTCTATGATAAATTAATTTTATGATTTCCAGGATAAATAATGAGCTTGCATGCGTTTTTCTTCTTCTTGGTGCTTCGCAATAAGATGCATATGATTTTGTAATGTTTTGTTGTGACGTCAAGAATTGTGACGTCAAGAATGCTTTGTTTCATCTCCAACTTGTTTTTCTAACTGATGCTCAATGGACTTTTGACTTTTCAGGTGAATCGTAGCTGTTTTCCATTGGAGATAACAGTTACGGTGAAAATCGCTTTGTTGATGACTTTTAACGTGATCTGAAAGTTTTCTCCAATTTCCATGTATACCTCCGTTCCAAGACAACAAACTGGAAAGAACACCAGGTCTGGTTAAGTTAGGCGATCCAAAAAGAGAGCAAAGGAAACAAAAGAGTGAAAAAAAGTTAAGGGAAACAAAAGAGTGAAAATAAGTTAAACTATTAGAAGTTAGACTTTTACGTTTGTAAAAGTCTAACTTCTAATAGTTGAACTGCCATAGCCTTACTCTAAACGAGCCAATCTCTTATAATTTTTTCTCCGTTTCTTTTTTCCTCTAAAAAGATATAAGTAGGGAATTTGCGTTCTTTTTGATCTCTTGGAAAATTGCTAGGATTTGAAGAAGGTCCCATCAGAATTATATTCGTTCGATCAGTGTCTGATATTGATTTCCATAGTGCAGGATCGTTAGAGATTGGTATAAAAAGATCACTTTTATAAATTTGTTGGTCATTGTGACAATCAAGTGCAAAATCCAACTGATCTTTTTTTAAATGAGATGATGTTTTTTGGGAGTCATTGATGTCATCGGCAAGAAAAAGTTTGTCAAAATTATGGTCTGGCAACTCATTAGAGTCATTGATACCGATCTCAATATCATTGAACTATAAAGAAGTATTAAACAGAATTATTCTCATTATTTTTTCATGAACGTCACAAGATTTAAAATTAGTTTAACTACCTGCTTGCATTTATCTTTGATTTTTGTCCACTAAACGCAATCTAAAAGCGTTCGTTTGTTTTTGCTTTCGTTTTTTTTCCGAATCATCGCTCTTTTTCTCCCAGCAGCTCCAGACAGCTGGTTCACTCGTGGAGGTCTTTGATTATTCATGCTAAAACTTTTGACGATATAAAGAATTTTAACTTTTTAAATTTTAAAAATTAAAAACTTTATAATGCTTTGGTGTTATTAATTGCAGAGAAAAAATCAGTACTTACAATTAAAATATCCACTGAAGATAAGTTTCTTGTCTAAATATATCGTCGGAACAAAATGCAGACGAGTCAAAAACATACATATGCACACAAGTATTCACAGGGACGCAAGGTTTAAGCAAAAATAAGTTAAACTATTAGAAGTTAGACTTTTACAAACGTTAAATAAGAAAATTTTTTTTAACGCTTTTTATTCTATCTTGCGAACAAAAGGCCAACGAAAACGCGTGCGTTCAAATGAATAATGAAAACCTTGTAAAGTAACAATTATCCTATTTTAAATGCAAACAAAGTTTAAAAGGAGAAAGAAATTATTACACAAAAATTGCTTAATCTTTAAATACATTATCAGCTAAATTTTTTATCATTTCAATAATTTTTTTTGAAGCATGTGATGCCCCATAGACTGTGATGCCCGGGGCAAACTACTTCAATTGCCCCTCCCTCTTGGCGGCCCTGTGTATGTGTGTTAGTGTATGTATGTGTATTCATATAAAGAAAAATAAAGAATGAAAATTATCAAATCGGAACACATTGGTTTTAAACAGCTATAATTCAGTATCATTTCAAAAGATTTAAAAAAAGAAGAAAAAAAGTGTTGACTTGAGAAGGTTAAAAGACGAAAAAGAATATTAACTGTTTAAAAAACTGAAGTATTGGATATTTGAAAACTTATAATAACTGAAATTTATAACCGGATATAAAAACTTGAGATAGAAAAATACAATAAGAAAAAAAAAGCAATGAGAAAGTTAATTAAATGGATCTTCTTGTTGAAATAAAAAATTACCGAACAAACAGTTTTGTAAATAACACAGGTCTGCAACATTTTTTTAATAACACAGGTCTGCAACATTACACAGGTCTGCAATATTTTTTTTTCTAAAATTAAAGAGCCAATTCCTATGTATTTTTTCTGAGTTCGAAAAAGTTATCAAAAAAATTCCATTACGAAAGATTTTTCTAATAAACGCAAAATGCTGTGGGATTTAAAATAATAAATATTTTGGCAATAAACCCTAAATAAAACCCCGTTTTGCGCCCTAAACTAGGGCGAAAAACAGGGTTTATTGCCAAAATATTTATTATTTTATTTAATAACTTTTTATAAGATAATTTTATGTTTCGTAGGCTGAAACAAAACATTTAGTAACTAATGAATATAATATAAGTCAGCGTTAAATCATATATATATATCAGGATTTTCCATAGTAAGTATGGAAAATCCTGATATATACAAATGCCGAAATTCTCAAGGAATTTCCCTTTCATTTATTTATTTCTGTTCCAACTTTTGTAACGTGCATTTCAAAAATGACTTTAAGAGGTTGTGTAAATTCTTCTGAGAGTTTTAGCAATATTTGTGGTGAATTTGCTGTAAAAAAATAACAAAGAAATTTTTCTGAATTTGAAGGAAACTTATTGTAACTTGGCATTGATTTTGGATAAATTAAAGTACAAAGAATTCGAGTGGACAGTTGTTGGGGATCTTAAAGTAATTTCTATGATACTTGTACAGCAAGGTGATTACACAAAATTTCCCTGTCTTCTTTGTAAATGGGATAGTCGTGCTGAAAGTAAACACTGGAACCAGATAGTGTGGTCGAAAAAAACATTGAAGGTCGGTGAGAAAAATGTGCATTTTAAATCTTTGGTTGATCCTAAAAAGGTCCTTCTACCACCATTCCATATCAAATTTGGCATGATTAAGCAGTTTGTGAAGGCATTGCTAAAAGACAGTGAGGCATTTTTATCAATACCACCAAATATAAATCAAGCTAGTTTCCTGGTCTGTCTGAAACAAAGCTGGAGGGGGAGTTTTGTACAACCTGACATTCGTTAGCTAATGAATGATAACAACTTCGAAAAATTAATGAACTATGTTGAGATGTCACCATGGAATTCTGTTAAAGACGTAGTTACAAAGTTTTTAGGGAATCAGAAAGTCTCGGATTTAAAAAATATCGTAGAAAATATGTTGTGCAATTGTAAAAATCTGGGATGTTCAATGAGTTTAAAACTCCATTTTTTGAACTCAAATTTCGATTTCTTCACGGAAAATCTTGGTGCAGTTAGTAAAGAGCAAAGTGAGCGGTTTTACCAAGATATAATAGAAATGGAGAAAAGGTATCAAGGTCGATGGGATACAAATATGATGGGCGACTACTGTTGAATGCTGCATAGGGAAAAATGTGACGTCCCACAAAATAAAAAGAACTAAACGAAGCTTCGAAACTAAAAAAACTAGATTTTATAAAGCTTTTTAGTTGTATATAATGTAAACAACTTATTTTATGATTTAAAATTAATTAAATTTGTATAACTTTACGATTTTGTTTCTTCTTATGATTATTGTCTGAAAAAGTAGTTTAAGGCGGGTTTTGCCCATATTTTATTTTCGACTTAGCGGAAAATCCTTACGCCATGGGTCGAAATGAATAGTATTATTAAAATCAGCATACCAAAATAAATTTAATTCACCTATTCCAAAAAAGAAAAAAAAAGTTTTAATTTGCAGACCTGTGTAACAGTGATCACCAGTAACAAGTAATTACCAGTAATCAAGTAATCACCAGTAACAAGTTATAAAGATAAAAATGTATACTATATTATTGAAATATATTAAATTAAAACTAAAAAAAATAAAAAAAATGAAAAGTATAATAATTTTAGGAAAGTTAACTTTTTAAATTTATTTATGTCTTTGTTGTTTTATATGTCTTGTTATTCTTTTATTTAGATTAAGCTTTTGTGATCTGAAGTTTGTTGTTTAAATTTAAAAAAAAAAACAAGAATTAATTCATAATTTTTCAATAACTAAAAATTAAATTTTTCAGCGCTTTTAGAAGAATATGTTTAAGTAAATAGCGCTTCATATTTATATTTAGTAATAGAATTTTTTAATTATTACTTTACTAATTTTATGTTTGTTTATATTATATAGTAAACGGAAGCGCTTATTTTTAAACTAAACTTTATATTTACTGAATTTATCAAGGGGCTTGGCAGTAACACATGTTAGTCGTCTTCTCGCGCCTGCTACATATATATCTTGGTATTTGGATTGTATATAATTACACAGCAAAAGAAAAAAGAAACAGTTATCTCTAAATCCTTACAAATCTTTGTATGATAAAAAGACATACATTTGATAAAATTATGGGTTCAACTTATATAGTGTTAATCAGACCATAATTTAAAAATTCATGTCTATTAGGGCTCCTTAGCTAAAAACTGATATTGCCTTGATTGAATTTGAACAACGCATGTTCAACGTACAAAACTATAAAATTAATTTCAAATAACTCTATTTTTACAACCAAATCAAAAAAAAATTATACAGATTTTTTTTTTCTTTTATTATTTTTTGAAATTTACCGACCTTCGCTCAAAAATTTCCGCACTGTGTCGAGACCATCTATTAAGAAGTCCATGGTCTCAATAAATTAAACAAAAACAAAAATTCACGCTTTCTTAAACATTGATGGCGTCGTTTACTGCGTTTTTGCAGTCATTGATATATGACCTCTTGTAAAACAAAAATCAAAAAAAGTAAAATCCCCTTTATAAAGAGGTTGTGTGTATTTGTAAAAAACTTATTTTATAAATGTGTCATACGACTTACTTACGTTATTTATTTGTTATTAAAAGCGTTTGTAAAAGGAAAACATTGATTAAATAGCAGTAAGTAAATCTAAACTCTTGTAAAATCTATTTCTCTTATTAGTTTGGTAATATGATGCTATTTTATATATACAAATCATATAAAAACTATAAAATAGCACAACTAGATTAAAAGTAAAGTTCAAATAAAAAGTCTGCATTTTATTTTTTCTAGATTATTTTAATTTTAACAAGGCTGCAAACTAACCTCATTTTAATTGAGAGTTTGCAGCCTTGAGAATTGCAAAAACTTTTTTATACATAAAAAAATATTTTTTTCAGTGATTTAAAACTGACGTAGAAATTTTTTTGTTTAAGGTCTCTTTAATGTTTAAAGAAAGAATTTTCAAATAAAATTGAAAACTATTTTACTATCACTAAAACATGATATTAATAGCACTATAACGGAGTCTTTAAAAATATTTGACTTTAAATAAAATAAAGAGTTTTCGAGAGTTAGTTTGAATTTAGTTTAAAATTTAAGAAAAGCTTTCAGACGTAATTACATTTGAGTGTGGTATTGTGATTTATATTTCTCCAGCTAATTGCCTAGCGGACTACTTCATACCATCGCACGAATATTTAACTAGTATTCGACTTTCTGAGCACCCTGGTCTTTGTACAGGTTGAGATTGTTGGAGAAAAAGAAGATATTTTAGTGAAAGACAAATATTTTAGAGTTAGAAAAGTTTTATTTTAGCATAGAGAAAGACAGATCAGTCATTTAAAAAACTTAGGAACTAGAAAACGCTAAGGCCAATTAAGAACTAATACTTTTAGTCTATGCTTTTTTTCGAACGCGAAAAGGATAACAAATAGATACTAAAGGTCGTACGCATTTATTATCTCTTTATGTCGTAAAGTGTTATATAAAAAGTGTTATACAAACATCCATAATATAAAAAAAATCTTAACATAGCAACTATATATATCTTTCTTTAAAGAAAATTAACACTATATTATTTTCTCAAGACTCATGATTATTCCTGGAGTTGCGATTAACTTTTTTACTAGTTTTCCACAATTCATAATGCCTCACTATCGCGCTATCAAATACCATTTAAATTTAGAAAATAAAATTTAATGCTTTTTTAACTTTATATATGAGCCCTAAATGGGCTTTGTTTGGACTAACCCTTAAATAAAAATTTGTATTCAAAGGCATACCCACATGGGGCCCATTTTGTGCTTTTATATAAAGCCCACATAGAGCCCACATTGGCAAATCCATATGGGACAATAGGACAACTTCGCTGGGACTACTGCGTGTCTAGAACTGAGTATGGGATCTTTACAGCAGGTAAAATGAAATTGTCAAATATATTTTTTTATAATGCTGTTTAGACCATGTTTGAAGTTACCCCACGTTTGCCATAACCCCCCCTCATCTCCCCTAAGTTTGCCATCACCCCCATCTGCCCTAAGTATTAGTATGAGTTTATACAAATTATAAGTTGAATTTAAAAAACTAACAAACACACATTTTTTGAAATATAAAAAACCTATATATAATTTTTAATTTTTATTATTATTTACTTTTATTATTAATTTCTTTTTAAAAAAATTTTTAATCCATAAGTTTATTTTTTTACAAAATGAATGGCGTTACAGTTAAAACATCTGTTCAAAAACCCGAATCCATTTTGATTCGTGATGTTTTAAATAACTGCATCATTGCTACATTTCTTAAAGGTGAGCTTCTCATGTCTACAGAACTACCGGAGCAACCGATTTATGCAGCATTAGGAAACAGTTTAATCGGAGCCCTATATGACGATTACAAAAGTCACTTCGCTATTTCCATTCGTCCTGATGATGTCTGGCTAACAATTATAATTGAACTAGCAGAATACGTTGACAATTACGCCGAGGAGATGCGCCATTGTTTTGTAACCAATGAAGGAAAAAAACACTGACTGTTATTGATGAATATTATAGCCATACCGTTGACCATTGGGCCGACTTAATAAAAAAAATGTCAGATTTAATTGATAGAAATACTAAAGCCGACGTGCGTGATTTTATTGAACCTCAGTTCACAACCACTACGCCTAATGACAGTCTAATTGGACAAGTAGCGCTTATGGGTGCTATGAAAAACTATTTTGAATAAGAGTTTTACTTAGTATGTGGCATACCTCAGGTAACTTTAATGGGAACCATTGATGACTGGGAAAAACTTAAAATAAAAATCGTTGAACTTGGTAAGAGATTTGCTGAAAATCAGCCGCAGCTAGGTTGGTAGAGTAACATCTTAGTTCCTATAGCAAATAAATTCATCAGTAGTTATAAAGGAAAACGAAATGAAAATTTTTGGCAAAGTTGCATTTTTCGTGATGTGAAAGATATTTCGTCCTGTCTATTTGAACTTCCAAACAAAAGGCCGAATAAAAAAAGGTCAAGTTACTTTATTGGATGGGCACTAGCATTTTTTCCATTTAATAAAGGGCAATGGCGTTTAGATAACCCGAAGAATATTTTAAAATCAGGTTTTTATGGCAAAGTTTCTCCTACATATACTAAAACCAGCGCAGTTCAAGTTGGTTTTAAAGTAAATGAAAACGGGTACACATATTATTTTTATGCAGGTAGGAATGTCAACACATACCAAAAAGATACAAACACTATTCGACCCAACTTTGATTTTGCTATGTTTAAGGTTCCAGAAGACGGAGTTGACGGTTCAAATAAACACAAAATTTATGATGAAAATGTTTAAATTTTTGTATAAATTATATATAGTTGTATTTTTTAATTAAATTGTATAATTTATGTTTTACATAATTTATGATTAACATAATTTGTTTTTAATCTAACTAAGTTTGTTTTTAGCATAAATAATGTTTAACGCAATATATGCTTAACAAAATTTTGTGCTATTTTTTTAATTTTTTCTGTAACGTAAATTTTTATGAACTTCTCGCATAAGTAAAATTTACATGAATATTTTGAAGTATTGTTGATTAACTAAAATCATAGCAATTTCAATTAATTACAATTAAAAACTAATAATTAATTCATGTTAATTATTAACAATTGAAATATTATATATATCTATATACGTTATCAAAAAGTAACTTTTTTTTCTTTATTTAATTTCTATATATAGGCACTTCACACGATTATTCTATTATTATTATCTCTTGTTATAATTAATACTAATGTATGCGAGTAATAAAGACGTTTTCAGAATGAGTTCGTTTTATTAAGTTTGGATAACTGATTCCCAAGTTATGATAATTTATGTTGGGCTCAATAACGCCTATTTTACGTCAAGATTTATTGAGTTTTCTTTAAGAGGCACCAAATTTTGATTATAATTTTATTTTTCAAAAGCTATCAAACTCCATTCCAATCTCATCCATATTCTAAATGTTTTGCAAATTCTGAAGTAGGTTGTTTTCCGTTAACACATTTTAAAGAATGGAAAAACATTTCGACACTTTACAAACATTCATACGCTGATATTTTTATTTTAGAAATCTAATAGCCTTAAAACGCGAGGGGCAACAACTTAATAAAAGAAATTTTAATACTGTTTTCAACTATACTTATATTCATAGATAAATTTTAAGTTTCATTGTATTATCTCTTAGCGTTCAAAAGTTATGGTCATATAAAATGTGTACCACCTAAAATTAAGAAGGGTTTAAACTTAATCATGTTTTTTGAATATCAAACATTAAAAAAAACCTGCATTTGTCACTGTAACAACACTGTAACAAGTTTAGGGTGTTAGGCCTATGAAAAATAGAGATTTTTGATCAAAAGTTTAAAAATTAGGTAATGTATTGTAATTGTATAAAAATTTATCCTCTATCTGCTGATATATGATTTGTTTAGGTTTGATCAAACTGAAAGGATTTAAAATAACATATTTTGTCAGCTAGTTTGTTTATTTACCTTAGCAACGCTATAGCAACAAAAAATTGAGACCTTATTTTACCCAATTCAAATAGCCAAAATGACAAATCTTGTAAAACTTCATTTTCCAATATAATATTGATCTGCGGTGTTTTTAGCCATGCTTTTAAGTCACATTTTCTTTTAATAATTGTCATGTTAAACTGCTTATTTTGGTTGTGGTATAAAGTCATAATTTATGAATCTTTCAAGTCTTGATTTAATACAAATAAGTTGAACTAGTGTATAATTATAATAAATGTCTTCTGGAAAAAGCAACAAACAAAATTTTTCACAAAAAACAAAGAAGAAGCCTCATGTAAACAAATATTAAAGAATAAATTTTTCAAATGCTTCACCAGAAAAAGATATATCTACTAGATGCTAGATGATCTAGCATAAGTAAAAAGTGGCTAATTATAAATCAAAATAATCTCAATACCAACAGTGAAGTAATAAAACAAGAAGATGGTTATGTTTTATTTATTAATTTTTTTATACTTAAGAGTGCATTTCAACCATTGTTAGTCCTGAATGTGGCCATATCAAATAACTCTAAGCGATAACAGAAAGAAAAGAATGAGATTTGCCCATAATTTAGAACTTTTATGTGAGTCATTTGGGTGGTATAAATTGTAATTGTAAAAGTTGTTCAATGGGGAAAAAACATAGAGGATCACCAGGCTAAAACTGATAGAAGGCTGATCACATATGTCATATTATCTTGGATTGTCGCGTCCATGAATAAATTAAGAGAACGTATTATTTTGTAGCTTTCTGCTAACCTCACTAATTCTATACAAAAATCGTCTCTCTATTTATAAAATAGCAAAAAGTCCCTTGAGAATACTTTTAATTACAATTGAAATAACGCGTGACTTTCAACACCTATCTATGTGATTTTTGAACATGTATAATTTACAAACATAAAAAAGAGAATACGCCCTCTTGGCGAATTAACTCATAAGTCTAATCTTTTTGGGAGCCTAACTGTTCGTCCGAAGCGTGTTACTTGCAGCACATGTTCTTGAGAATCATTTTGAATTTGAGTAACATCATCGTGATATCTTCTTTTAGCGTTATCGGTTTTATCTTTTAGTCTGTAAAAAACATCGTTGACTGATTCATTCGAATTCTGTAGGTCTGTACGGCGACGCAGGTGTGAAATATGACGTGGATATACCCAGTTTACATATTCGACGTCAAACGATAATGTATTTTGCTTTCGTGCTACACCTGTGATCCACGGTTGGTCACATTTTGTTTCTTGAGTTGGCTTTATCCACACCTTGTCTCCCTCTTTGAATTTCGTATTTTCGCTTTTCTCGTCTGTTTTCCTCCGAGTATCGATACCTAGGATGAAACAAGTTAGTTTTTTCTTGAATTGCTCGGATGGACTTTTAGTACAATTGGATGATATTGTCTCGTTGTACAGCAAGACTGCCAGAGCGATTGAACAATGTGAGCGAGCAACTGTTTTTTTATCGTCCTGTGTATACGTTTAATTATACCATTACCTTGAGCTCGATGTGCTGCTCAATATTCCAAATTAACATTCCAGTCTTCAGCAAAGCATGTTAACGTGTTGGACCGAAATTCGTTGTCCATAAGAAGACATACCGGCGGTTCAAATAAAGAGAATATTTCTTCAAGTTTACCAACAACTTCAGCGGCTGTTTTAGTTACGAGTTTACGCCATATTTTATATTGTGATGGACCACAGTCAATCATCGATAAATACAGTCCAGCACCTACATGCGTCACATAAATAGCAACCCTATTCCAATTTTTTTCTACGCTTAGTTGACCATGCTTCCACTGTACGGAGTAAGGATCGATGGAGTTGCGCTGGTTACAATTTGCTAATACTGCTGAAAACTTCTTACGTGATACACACTAGTTATTTTGCAAGAAAATTTGTAATGTTTGAGCGAAACTAAAGTGACCAATTGAATGAATTTTCCATATGTCTTTTTGTTCAGGTAATCCAGCTGCACACACGCAACATTCTTCCTTCAAAACTGCGTTTAACCATCCTACGGTGCTCTTGCTATCACTGTATACTGTTGACTCTTATATGTCCTACTTACTAGCTAAATTTAGTCCTTGAAGTATCGAATCCAGTTCACTTATATTGATATGGTGTGTGTCACTTGGTGGCCGTAGCCATACTGCGTCTTCAACAACAACTCCACCAATAAGCAGAACTACCCCTATGTCCTATGGATGATGCATCACAATAAAGCTCAGCTTTTCCGTTCACTGGTACCAACCATTTTCCACCAACCGGATCCTCCTTTTCCACACGGTGAAACAAATCTTTCAGTTTTTCTTTAAAATATTCTAAAATGAAATCACACCAAGGTATATTTCCAGCTAAACGTTTGATGTTTGAAGCTTGTAAACGCAAACTTCCTGCCACTGGGTAATATCCAATGAGTTTACCTAACTTGCTAAAAAGCTGCAATCGTGTGACTGCGTTTAAAGGTTCAAATTGTACCACATTGTCTCGTTTCCATATCAGTTCCCCATTTTTATTTCTTTCGACTCTCAATCCTAAGACAAGTCCTTGTTCAAGATTTTGTGGAGGTTTACATTGTAACCCGAATTTATGCAGATGCTTTGCTACATTTTCCGCAGTTTCCACACTTTCATCCACAAATATATCATCAATGTAGTTATCTCATGCTTTCTTTACAGTTGGATTTAAATTGACCACATACCAAAGAATTGTGTTCATTATTGTTGGAGCCACATTAATACCAAAACACATTCTGGTAAAACAATATCGTTTCCCATTTATTATCAACGTTTGAAATGGCCAGAGTCTTTTATCAATATGAATTTGAAGGTAGGGTTTTTCAAAATCAAGAATTTTTGCATTTTTAATTTTTCTCTAACAAGGCAGTTTTTATTGACGAACGTCCGCGTTTGCTGCATGACAATTAACAAATTCGTTGAGAGCTCGAAAACCTCCAACTGGACGTACCTTTTTGTCCTAACTTTCTTGCTTTACGCAATAAGCGGTATTAATTCTTTAGGCTGTCCCAATGTTAGTTCGTTATATCGCGACGTTAGAATTATCTTGTGCTATCTCCATGTTTTTGCAAACTGAGAAAATCGATGTCAAAGTTTGAATTTGTTCGCAGCTAAATTGAAAAAATACTTTGAGAATTTAGGTATTTCCTAAGATTCAAAAATGTTTTATTATTAATTTTTAGATAAAAAAAACTTTTTAAAATTACGCTAACGCCCTTTTTTTCGCACCCTCTTTTGGAGATAGAACAAAATAACTTTGGTTTTTAGTAAAATTCAAAAATATTATGTTGTTACATCATATATATTAAACATGTTAAGTACATTTTTCAATAACGACATGTTAGAAATTGATGAAATTTTGTTCTACCTGCTAATTATTCTTACGCAGTACCATACACTCCTAATTTATGGGCATGGGCCCCTAAATTAGGGGCATGGGCCCCTAATTTAACGGGACCCTTTTCAAAATATAAGACGCTTTTTGTATTACCTAAAAAATTAAGTTTTTTTAAATAAAATGAGGCCCTAATTAGGAGAACTTTTAGAAGAGCTTCTAACGACACTGTTCTTACGACTTACATTTACTTTAATTACCTGTAGGTGCCGGCCCTGGACAAGACTAAGACGTCTAATTTAAAACGGAAAATTTGGCTGCGTAATAATAATATAAACGTATTAATATAATATAAACGTATAAAATAATATATGAAAGGTATATAGGAAAATGTTATGTTAAAAAAAATGTAATAATAAAAGAAATAACATTATGTAACTATCTGATAATTCACAACAATTCAACTAATTTAATCACAAACTCCATGCAAGATGAACTTGATTTTATTTTTCTTATGCCTGTGTATCCATTAATAGAGTTTAACTTTTTATTAAAAGTTATTGCAAATATTTACAAATAAAAAATTGTTACTCAAGTTAACGTCAGGAAGGGCATCAGGTTGTGAAACATTGCTTTAACTCTTTCATAGTGGCCTTTATGTCACTATGAAAAACCATCCAAACCAAACAAGTGGGGGAAAATGAATATAAAAGTACAAAAAAACAAACAAAAAAAACACAAGCTAAACAAAAATTTTTATCAAGATTTCAAAATAATATTATTTCAATGTGTTTTATATTTATATTTATACTAAATAAATATTTTATTTAAATATGTTATTTATATGTATATTATTTATATTATTATATATATATAAATATGTTATTTATATTTATACTAAACATATAACAACCCTAAAAATATTTTGACTTTATTAATGTTTTGTAAATGTTCAATTTATTATTGTTTTATAAAATGCAATATCAACAGCAGGCATGTATGAATACATGGAAATGATATCATTGGCTTTTGCAACAGATATAGACTGATAAGAAGCACAAAAGCAAGCTGCTATTGGTATATTGGTATTTAATGGTTTTGCAACAATGGTTGATGCTGCTTTCTTGACAGACTTTTATACGAGCTTGTGAATAATTATCTGAAAACGAGGTTTTAAAAAAAACATGGTATGGCAGTCTGTTTCGATAAACAAGATTTTTAACCTTTGAATAAGGCACTAACTTATAACTTGACAAACCAGCGACAACTGAAAAATTCTTTACATCTCCTAATTGCATTTGGTAATCACAGAAAGGTTTTTTACGGTTTACATTTTTAATATCTCTTTCTAGCCCAAGTGGACTAAATATTTCTGTAGCAGAGAGGGATTTTTCAATCTGACTATGAATGTTGTCACATTCTTGAATGCTGGAATGACCTGGCTCGCAGAACTTCTGTTCAATTACTTTTATTTGTGGGTATCGTATTATAAATTCACACAAAGCTGCTGACATGAAACTATTGCGGTTTTGTGGTTCACATGAATCGAACCAAAGTATGAACTTATTTATGTCAAGGTCAGCCATGATTTTCAAAAGCAAACATGTTACAGCACTGGCTAGATCATTTCCTCCACGACCAGTCATGGCTTCGTGCCAAAGGATGCAATAACCCTTCCTGTTAAGCGAGCAATGACCAGTTAAGTTATAATTTGAAAGTTTTCGTTTGTAATAAAAGTTTCCCACATTAGCTCTAGGCAAATTTAAAACATTTTCAAGGTCAATACAAACAATTGCAGTTTTAGAATCAACATTTTGGCGATCATTTTCACGTTCAGTTTTGGTATCATTCCTTGATTTTATGTGCTTATTATAACTATCTGTTTGTTCATTGCTTGCATAAACAATGTTGCGATACTCATAGCATGTGTCACATAAATCTTTCTTCGGTTTTTGAAATTCTATATTGAACTCGTAATTAAAGATATAACGATACATATGTTCTTTTGCTGGAGGAGAGACATTTTCATCACAATATATTTTATAAAGATCATACATTCTACCTATATTTAGTGATCCTTCCATGTATTCTTTATGTGTCTTTTTCCTGCTATAATGAGCATCAATTCTTGGGAAAAGGTTAATATGGTCTCGTACAACTTGTTTAGACTCTTCTAGTAACCTTTTTTTAACATGTTTCCCTGATTTTGATTGCAATGGTGTTCCAGTAGTTAAAGATTTATTAAACTTATGAAAGTAAAACACTCTATGGCTGCTAATATTCAATATTGAAAGATAATATGATTTACAAACTCTATATTGTGTATTAGAAACAAAAAAGCTATAATAATAAGATGTTTTTCTTCTTGAATTGTCACCAGCAGCTGTCCGACAGCGTTTTTTCTCCAGATTTTCAGTAGTTTTAGAATAGAAATGTTTTTTTCCGTCATCATCTAAGGTTTAAAAGTTATCAAATTTTATTTGACGCTCAATCTCAGATATATTGGTAGAACATTTAAATTTACAATTTTTGCAACTTTTTAGTGCAACAATAGATCTTTTTGACATTTGTTCTCCTTTCGTATTTTTATAAGTTTTACCCGACTGACGTTGGATTTTTCTTACACTTTGTTTCCAACTACTCCTATCAGCTTTACGTTTCCTAGAAACCCCACTAGAAATGCCAAGCAGCTCTAACGATTAAAATATTAATTTTTTATTATCCAGGATGTATAAATAATAATTTTTAAATTTAATCTAAAATGGCACAACCGAAAGTCGAACTCTACTTTTCCAAAATTATAATACAAATTAAGTTGAAAAACTACCTTCGTTTTGATTTAGGGCAGGTTCCATTTCTTGGTCAATATTTGCAGTTGCCATTTTGAAAACAACAAACATTGTAATATGATTGGTTGATTGGAGATAGAACAAGATAATATTTTCAAGTTTGCTCATTAAGGAGATAGAACAATGCAATATTGCATGCAATACCGTGTTAAAAGTTTCATTTTTTTTCAATATAATTAAAGTAGAACAACACAATGCTAAAATATTCGAAAATAATAAAATCTCAATTTTTTCAAAAATTGGAGATAGCACAAGATAATTCTAACGTCGCGATATGGTACAAGAATGCCAGAATTAATCCATTCATTTATTTCTTTGCGGTAACTACGTTCGTACTCATGGCTCATCTTGTATTCACAAATGGTATTATCAATTACTGGCTCTTTATTCCAGTTCCATGATGCCGTCCGCATAATTTTTACAGCACAGTGCAAACTTTTTTATAATCAGTGGCTTTCCCAACAACCAGAAGAGGTGCCAGAGAACAAGAAAATTGTTTTCTTAAACCGTTGGTTAAATAACTGGATGAGTGAGCATGGTGTCAGTCTGCGCCATCCTAACAAACGCTTTCAAATAATTTAAGCTGACCGTGAAGAAAGAATATTTGAGTACCTGAAAAACATTTGGACTGTACATAAATACTTTATCAAAACTTTTGGAGTTGATTGGCCTGTGCTAAATGGTGACCATTCTGAAAATTTTTTTAAGGTATCGATGAGGTGTATGTTGTTTACACCATTGCTTGCTTGATATAGCTTGCTGATCATCAGTAAACAACTTAATACTGCAATCACCATCAATACATGAATATACATCGTTAATAAAAACTAAAAGCAAAATGGGTACCAAAACAGTACCTTGAGGTATTCCGCTCTTACCAATACCAACCCAGACACAATGGGATTGAATTGTTAAAAAATTGGTAATCCAGTTTAGCAATTCATACTGGGAACCATAATAATTCAGATTGAACAGTAACTTAGAGTGAGATTAAATTATGTTTCTAATTATACTGAGTCTTTACCTACTTACTCACTAAATCTTTCTATAGCTTATTCTAAGTCATTGTCCACGTAGTCACCAAAACCATCTATAAGTTTATCACCACGCACAACGGCTAAATCACAAACCATTTTTGATAACTTATTTATAAGCTGTTTTTTCTTCTGATAATCTTACCATTTCAATCTCAGAATAATTGTAACTAAAATTAGCTTACTTGCATTCCTGGCCAAAAAACTCCACCCTAAAAAAGCTAAAACTTACAAATGATTGTTTAAGATTTTTATTAAAAATATATTTATTAAAGAAATTTTAATATTACCTCCCAGGAAAAAATCTTCTATAGAATTTCTATAAACTTTTGAAACATACAGCCTTTAGAAATTCTATAGAATTCTATAAAATTTTTATAGAATATCTGTTAATTTCTATAGAAATTCCTATAGAACTTTTTTTTCAACTTTTTATTGTATAGAAAAAAAAGTTTTATAGCAATTTCTATAGAAAATAATAGATATTCTTTAAAAAATTCTAGAAAAATTCTTTAGAACTTCTATGGGCCATATGTTTCAAAAGTTTATAGAAATTCTATAGAGCATTTTTTCTGGGCTGCGAACTCTCAATTAAAAAAAAAAGACGAGCTATTTAATCTATCCTTTAAAAACAAAAAGTATTCAAAAGACACCATGCTGTCAAAATACATATGAGAATTAAGAAAAGATAAAAATATTGTTGATTTTATACTTAATTGGTTTGTTCCTAAAAAAGTACTTACATATAGCAATGTTTCTTAAAAAATGCATACTATGCCTACAAGAAAAATTTGAAATAATTACACATGCAAACCAAGAATGTTTATTAAACAAAAAATCAAAATTGATTTCTAAATGCACGCACAATTATGTATATAAAATAACAGCCGTTAATAAAATTCAATAAGTGTAAATATATCATATGTCTAATATATTGTAAATATATATATTTACTAGTGATGTACATTTGTGGCCAATGCTAAATAAAATTTATCTTATACTATTATTCGACCCTATTTTTTTTTTAAAATAAGTCAATAAACAAAATGATTTAAAATCGCTAATGCTCCATAGGCAATAATCGTTACCCTTATCAACGGCTGCAAACAGGGTGCGTTAGCAAAACTTTTTAAACATTTTCCGTGCTTGATCAAGCATGTCTAACCTTTGCGACGTTCCGGGTCTTGTTTGTTGTTTGTGGCGTTTTACTATTGATCAGTTTGCAGATTTTAATGGAGATATATTGTTTTCGGTTTACTTCACAACTTTGTTACAACTTGTTATTCTGGAATCCACAGTATGTATTGAGTGATAACGTCTGTTCACAAAAAATCCGGAATGAAAAATTATTTTTAACTGAATACAAAATTAATCGATTTTTGACAAAAATTTTAACTAAAATGAGAGACTGGACATCGTTAACTATTTTATAACCGAAAGTGATCCTAAATCAGTGGCTTTTCGAACTTTAGTTTTGACTGAATCCATTAGGTTGAAAAAGTAGTCTGGATCGAACTCTTTAAACTTTAATCGAACTCTATTCTTAAGGTGGTCAAGATTTTTCGCAGTAAATCCATTTCCATAAACTATTGCTTTTAAATGTGCCCAAAAATTTTCAATTGGCCTTAACTGCGGTACATTTGGGGGGTTATCTTTAGCGTCGACAAAGGTAATACCTAAAGTGTTGTAAGTTTCTGTGTTTTGCATAATGACATCTCGCTCCGTCAGGCCAAAATATAATTTTCATGTTTTGATGCTTGGAATTTATAAATGGATAAAGTCTTTTTGTAATTTCTTAGAATAAGAAATTACAAAAACACATTCTTTAGAATAAGTTTTTGCATCCAGTGCACAGTTTTTTACAGCAAAATAAGGCGATGAATGACCGAAACGACTGATTGCAATCCAAACGAGAACTTTCTCGACAAACTTTTTTTTGAAGTTGATTTTAATGTTAGGATCAGTTTGAGAACTATCCTTTGTATAGTAGCCAGAGTTTTGTGAACAATTTGCTCCATTTACACAGAAATAAGATTCATCGTCCATGATGATTTCAAACTCATTTGATGGCTTGAAAAAAGTTTTTGAAAGTTTTAATAAGTTTTTCTTTTGTTTAATTTCTTGCTTTTCTGTTGTTTTTGGTGCTTTTTTTTCTTTTGGTATACTTCAGTCCATGCATACTTAATAATCTATTTACATATGAAACGCTTATCTTATATTTTAGTGCCAATTTTCTTCACGAAATTCCAATTCTTTCTTCTGCTCTTGCAATCATGGGCACTATCTTTTCTGGTGTGATTTTAAAAGGTTTTCTGCCGCAACCGATTTTTCTTTTCATTGGCAAATTATTTTCAGACCTTTTAATTATGTCATAAATTGTAGATTTAGCGATTCCCATTTTCTTAAAATGATCCACTGTAAATTTCTTTCCACTGTTTATGTTTTGTTTATAAAAATTTCCAATCACATTTCTAACATCGTTTTCTTTTAGATGCACCATGTTTATTTGAATTAATTATTTAAACTCAATTTTGGCACAAAATGAAACTGTTGTTGTTGACCGATTAAATTTAAAAATTTTGAATCGAAAATTCGAAATTTAGAATAATTTGTGTACATTTGAAATCAGTCCGGATTTTTTGTGAACAGACGTTAAAATTGTTCGAGTCTCTCATAACGCAGTATCTTAAAAAATACAGTTGCTGAATATGAAGGTTAAACCGATTGCGTTTTAACATATAAAATTATTATTATATGGTAAAACTATTAACTGAATGCTGACTAGGTCAATTACATTAATGCTCAGGATTAAGCTGTAGCTGTTACTTGCTAATAAGTGTTTAAGTTTAGAAGCATTTGCATTAGAATATAATTTTTACAGCCGTAGAGCAGAATTGTTTTTTTTTAAAGTTTGAGTTTTCTCCGAAAATTTTTTATTTAAGAAATTCATTGCCTTTCTTTAGCAGCAGAACTCTGAGATTAGTTTTGAGTTGTAAAGGTGATTTTTCCTTTATATATCAATATATATCAATGTCGAATAATAGCTTTTAAATTATATAGTCTTCACCGTATGATAGCTTCTGTTGTATTTACGTAGTCAGGGCCTGGCCTTTTTCAAAGCATTACATCTACAACTACGCGCTTGACTTTTTTAGTTCTGATAAGAATAACTTCTATGTTGAGATTAATAACAACTGTCTCTATGGCCAATAAAGCCCCATAAGTGCATAGTTAGATAAATTTAAGTTCCTATTTATTGATCGACTTAAAAACCGCCTTAAAATATGCCCTACCACGTTGATTTACAAAGATGTTTGCTTGAAGCAAGCGCAAATCAGTCAATTAACTTGTAGATAACTCAATCTCTTTTATTATCATTTCCTTGAAGTTTTTTTTTTAGTTTTTGGTTGTCTCAAAACATTTATTTTAGTTTCTTATAAAATATAAAGGCATTAACAACTTTTAACTGCGTTACCCATGAAGTGTGCTATAAAAGAATATATATATATATATATATATATATATATATATATATATATATATATATATATATATATATATATATATATATATATATATATATTAGGGTATATCATACTTTTGCATGTTATGAATTTCATTCAGTACATCACTTTTCCTATGTATTCATATACCCTGAGTTGAATGGTATAATTTTTTTCAGTGAAAAAACAAGTCTTGCTACCGGGAAAACGTTTTTAATTTTCTAAAAATATTGTGTTTTTTTCTAATTGATGACTATTTATGCTATAAATGTACATAATAATTATTTAAAATACTGTTCAGCCCTATGCTTAATTTTGTTAATATGTTTTGAGTTTTTTTAAAAATTATTTCATGTATAAGTATCAGTTAATATACAAATATACCTTATAAATATTATAATTACTATTTAAATTTAATTTCAAATTAATTGCTGTTATTGCTGCCTTTATATCTTTCAGACTCATAATATATTAAAAAAAGAAAAATGGCGTTATTAAATAGCAAGAAAACCAGAAAATCGAGTGAGTATCTTGGAGGTCCTAGAAAGTTCCTCCAAACTGAATTTCCAACCTTACGTGACTGTTTACAGCGTTGTCTGGATCTGCAGCGAGACAGAATACTAGTCTATGAAAAAAATCAGCGTAATTTATCAATGCAAGAAATTTTTTCTAATGTTGCTTATGAGGTTGCAGAACGATGGCTTATTTCCAGAATTTAAAGAACCCATAGTTTGTGGAACAAAAGGAATAACACTAAGACTCAGTAGAAGTTGGTCTGCATTCTCTAAGATAGCTCGAAACAAATCTCAAAAATCTTACATAAAACACTGGGAGCCTAAGCTTGATAAACTTTTAGATATTGCTCTTTGCAAATGCAGAATTGTTTACTGCAGTGAGAATGATCCCCCTTGCAAAGAATCTTGTGATAGCGGTGCTCATTGCTTTTGCAAATGTGACTTAAATTTAAGAATTCCTCAAAAAGAGCTTATTTGGATAAAAAACCAGCGAGAAAAACTAGGCAGTATTTCATCTATGCAAGAATTTGGTTTGGATGTTAAAGAGACTGCCAAACTTAGGTTAAAACACTTACGCAAGTCAATCGATCAAGCAAGACTTGCACGACAACGAGAAGAAGCTTCAAAATCTAAGTTAGAGTCATTAGAGACAACTTATCCACCGGCAGTTAGATTTGATGTTGAAAATGTGGATGTTACAATAGAAATGCGTAATAATTCAAATGATGTGATAGTCAGTGATAGTGAAAAAGTCAGTGATATCGATAAAGTTAGTGATAGTGATATAGTCAGTGATAGCAAAGAGGACTCGACCATAGAAAAGCAAGATAATTATGTTAAGCGAAACTACCTTGATATTAGTAATGCTGCCGTTGCTTCTGTTAGATTTGGTGTATCATCGACTGCTACTGCTGCAATCATTAATGGTCTACTGAAAGATATTATGAAAGCAGGGAAACTTGTTGAAGATAAAAAAAATCTTATATGTGATAGCATGAAATTTTTTTGTGCCAAAGAGCGTGCTATGAAGTATTCCAGAATAGAAGAAAATTTCGACTGTGAAAGAAATATAATCACTGGAATTTTTGTTGATGGTAGAAAAGACAAAACTTTAATTCTTATCCATGATAAAACCACAGGCACCTTCAGAAAAAAAATTATCAAAGAAAATCATATAACTGTGACAGAAGAACCTATAGGTCGTTACCTTACTCATTATACACCAAAGCCTAAGTCAGAAACATCTAAACCAGCCAAGCAATGTGCTATTGGATTATTCAACTGGTTAATGGAAAGAGGTAAAGATCTTAATCTCCAACTAATTGGCAGTGATACTACAAATGAAATGTCTGGATGGAAAGATGGAACGATTCATTTTGTGGAAGAACTTCTAAATCGAAAACTTTTTAGATCTTTTTGCTAGCTTCACATTAATGAGCTTCCATTCCGTCATATTGTTGAAAAACTTGATGGACCAACTTCTTCAGATAAAGGATGGTGTGGAGCAGTAGGTAAACTATTTTCCAAAGTTGATAATCTTGAAAGAATTACTCAATTTACTCCTATTTTGCTTCTGGAGCCTCTTGTTAATATCAGTGAAGATTTCTTAAAACAAATGAGCACTGACAGTTTAGTTGCATGGAAGTACTTGAATGAAATTCTGAAAGGAAAGCTTGATCCTGAAGTAGAAGCTCTTAAATGTGGTAGATTGTCTCACAGTCGATGGCTTACTTGTGGCATGAGATGCTTGCTTCTCTATATGAGTAAGCATGATCTTGAACCTGTTAATGCAGAGATCTTAAGACTGCTTGCAACTTGGGTGACTCAGGTTTATCTTCCAATGTTCTTTGAGATAAAAGTAAAGCATGACATTAAATACGGTTCTTGTCATCTTTTAAAGCTGTTTCGACTTTGGCAGAAGCAAGATGATAGGATTAAAGAAGCATCTAAACTTTATCTCAGAAATGAATCTTGGTGGGCTCATCCTGAGAATATACTTGTCTCGCTTCTCCGTTCTGATAACTCAGAACAAAGGTTATTTGCAGTCAACACAATGTTGGCCGTTAGGAAGGGAAGTTAGTTGGGCTCAAATGATGTTAGACCTTTTAAAGTTCCACAAACAATAAACCTTGATGCATGTGACATTAAAGAACTTATTGATTGGAAAAAAGAGGTTGTTACTAAACCAATTTTCACTACAAACATGTCGTTAGTCCAACTCAATGCATTGATAGTTTCTCCCCTGCTGCTACCTCCATACTCATTACATACTCAAAGTTGCGAGAGAGCAGTCAAATTAGTCACAAAAGCAGCTGAGTCAGTCTGTGGTTATGATAAAAGAGATGGTTTTATAAGAACACAATTGCGAAATCGTGAACTAATGCCTTTGTTTAAGTCAAAAAAAGACTATCAGTAGCTTATTTATTTACTAATTTGGTATTTTTTGATTTTATTTAAACTTTGTTGTGCATAACATTAAATGTTTGAAAAAATTCTTGTTTTTTATGTTGATCTTAAAAGAATGTTAGGGGGCTGAAAAGAAAATTTGTAGCAAAAAAACAACAGCAAGATTTTTAATTTAAACGGGTATTTTGAGTAAGTTTGAGGGAGAATCCAGTGTGTGGGAATATATATATATATATATATATATATATATATATATATATATATATATATATATATATATATATATATATATATATATATATATATATATATATATATATATATATATATATATATATATATAAGAATTGTAATATACCTTGATTCTATAATCATAATAAAACTATCAAATATTGAAAAATAAAAAAGGGGGGGGGGGCGAGCCGTAGCCTTTTTACGCTCTCTGAATCTAGAATCCTGGAAGTTAAAAAATAATTATATCTGTTTTATTTCACATAGTTTACTTTTTACCAAATATAATTGTAATTTTTAGTATTAATTGACTAAAACCTTTCCAAAATTAAGCTTTAGTTAAAATAGACTAATTTTTGAAAAAAAACCCTAATTTTAAAACCCGTTTCCCGGTAGCTAGACATTAATATTTTGTAAAAATATTATTATATTTGAATTCCCTATACCCAAATACATAGGAATCCAAGCGTGCTAGTCAAAATTCTAAAAATTTAATTTTTGGCTCTAGTATGATATACCCTAATATATATATATATATATATATATATATATATATATATATATATATATATATATATATATATATATATATATATATATATATATATATATATATATATATATATATATATATATATATATATATATATATTTGGGCAAGTAGTCACTCCTCATTAAAAAAAATTTAGAAACAAGCGACTCGGTTAATTTTTAATGCAGATAAATATGCAAGAAAGACAAATTTAAAAAAGCAAGATTTTTTTTTTGTGATTTATTTTGTACTAAATGCAGCTAAACGTAGGAAAGGTAAATATAGCTATTAGTATAATACTATAACGGTATTAGATGAATTATCTTAACTTTGTAAATTATTGTGACGTACTGTGTACGATTTATGGTGTTTCAGATCTTTTAGATTTACGGCATTTTTAAATTGTAATTTGCTTTAATACCGATGAAGGTCTCAAAACAACTTTGACTTAAAACAACTTTGTACAACATTGTACATAAAAAAAGATATTTTATGAACGTTTTGTAACATTTATTCAATCTAATAATTTACAAACAGTTAATTTCAATGAAAAGCAAAAAAAAGTATTATCACGATATCAAGATAAAAAAATCAAATTTTATTTATTTAAAATTTTATAAACATAAATTTTATAAACCTACCTGCAACATTCAATTTTCGGCGACGATTGGAATGTTCATCAATTAATCTGTCATTAAGAATACAGTAATACTGGGTATTAGTAAATAAATCAATTTTGACAATGAAAAAAACAATATAGTAGCACAATATAGCTATGAAACAATAAACCATAAAAACTGTTTTGGAATGTTACTAATGAACAAAATTAATTTTACTTTAATAACGTAGAAGTTTCTCGCTAACTGTTGACTTCAATTACGTAGAAGTTTCTCGCTAACTGTTGACTAATGATTAATACAGTAAAATTTAAATAATAAAAATTTACTGAATTGAATCATGTTTCAACAATAGACAATAGGTTCATCAACTAAATCCGAGGTTCAATATGTTTATCAACTAAATTTTTCTTAATTTTAGATTTAAATCAAAATTAACCCTTGCGCTCTTTGCTTTCAACTAATTCCAATTTTTTTAATCATCAAATGTCTCTTTTAGTCTATCACATTCCTAACAATAAAATTTTTTAAATTTTTTTAAAAAAGGTTTTAATATTAAATGTTTTAAAAACATAATAATGAAAATAAAAACAAAAATAATAATTATAACAATAGCACTTTGACCTTGCTTTTTTTAACATTGTAAACAACTCTGCATTTAAATAAGTAATTAGTTTTAATAACATTAGAACTAGTAAAATTAATTGTCAAATTAAAAATTAAAACTATAACCAAATAAAAAACCTAATTTTTACAAAAACATGTCAATTTACAGCAATTGCTCTAAGAAACAGGTTCTTCAAGGATTTTCAATTTAGACAGTATCCAATTCAGTAAAAAATCATCAATATTTTTTTTTATACATATTTTGGTTATGGTTTTTTTTTTATATATTTTTTATATATATTATTTTTTTATATATATTTTTTATATATATTTTTTTATATATATTTTTTGGTTTGGTTTTTTTATATATATATTTTTTTATATATATTTTGGTTTTTTATTTTTAAAGGATTGCTTATAATTGACAAAACATTTTCCTCTAAGAATGTTCATGATAAACAATATATTGGCTTATCAGAGGGTGAATGGAAAAAAACGTTTTGTCAATCAAAAGCAATCCTTTAAAAATAAAAAGTATTCAAAAGACACCATGCTATCAAAATATATACGATGATTTTACACTGAACTCAGTATAAAATCATCAAAATATTGATGATTTTATACTAAATTGGTACAGCACCTGCATATAACAATATTTCCAAAAAATGCATACAATGCCTTCAAGAAAAATTCGAAATTATTACACGTGCAAACCAATGTTTATTAAACAAAAAATCGGAATTAATTTCTAAATGCAGGCATGAAAATAATTTTCTCTTAAAAAGCTATAAAAATAAGTGAGTTTAAGTAATAGTTACATTAAATCCCCCCTTCTAAAAAAGATTTTTTTAAAAAAGCAGAAGTAATCAATTCTAAATAAATCTTTTTATAATATTGTCAGCATATTGCACAAATGTGTAAAAATTTACAGTAGTAAAGACATTTTCAACTTCCTCTAATTTAATTTGATTATTCATTTCTGATTAGTCTATTGATGAATCACAGTGTTGAATGAAAAAAAGATTTTTGATAAGAAAATATATATATACATATATATATATATATATATATATATATATATATATATATATATATATATATATATATATATATATATATATATATATATATATATATATATATATATATATATATATATATATTTATATATATATATATATATATATATATATATATATATATATATATATATATATATATATATATATATATATATATATATATATATATAAACAATTTGATTAATCTTCTGATAACAAATTTTAATGACACCGTTGAAGACTAACCAAAAGTCACTAGAACCTAACATATGAGACAAGATTAAGAGAGTAACAGAGCTTAATATCAGACATGACCTTTTTACATAGGCTTTTTAGAATAATAGTAAGACATTTATTCTTAAGAAATAGATGTTCTTGTAAAAAAGATGAAAACATTTTATGCCATGTAAAATACATGCAAAATAAAATAGCTTAAATAGTAATTATTTTAAAGGGTTTTAATTGAAACATTATTACATTAATTTTACAACGTCTTTTCTTAATCCTATAAATATTATTTATTTTTTTGATACAATTTTTGAAAAAAATTGTATCAAAAAAAATTTGAAACACGACACAATTTATAATATTATTAGGTCTCAAATAATGTTTTTTAAAAGCTATAAACCCCTTGTAAATAATCCTTGTTTCACATTATCTAACATAGTTCTCACATACATATAACTTTTTAAATATATGTGAAAGAATAATAAATGTTTTATTATTCTTTCACATATAAAATTTGAAAAAAAAAAGATTTATTTTCTATTCTCTTAAAATAAAAAATAAGTTAGAACCTTTTTTGTTTTTGTTTTAGTAAAACAAATCTTTCGTAAATGCAATTAAAAGGGGTCATCCATAAAGCATATATATAAACACCTTCGCTCTTGTCACAAACAATCACATACACCTGAACCCCTCTCCCTCCTTAACTGTGATGGCAGTTTTTATGTCAAAAATAATTTAAAAGATTTAAATGCTAATACTTTGCAGCGTTTTAAAATTCAACCTAATGAAATTAAGGTTATACACATAAATGTAAGAAGTGTAAAACCTTTGACAAATTAAAGATTTTCTTATTTTTAAATAACTATTAATAAAGATATATTAAAATTGATTTTTAAAGTTACTCTTAGTCTTGCGAAAAAACAATTTTCAATTTAATAACTTTCATAAACGTTATGAAAAATCACATAGCTCTAACTCTTAATAATAGATATAAAAAATCCACAATAATAATTGCTCAGTAACAAAAGTTAAATATATAGTATTAAAAAAAAAGTGTATCTTCGTTAGCCGGCTACTTATCAAACACTGTTAACTAAATACTTCAATACAAGTCTATATAAAAGATTTGAGTGTGCAATTTTTTTGTATTTGTTTTCTAATATCAATTTTATAATAAAAAGAGCATTGTGCCACAATTGTTTGCACATAAGAGAAGCAAGTTTTTGTTACGATATGTTTTAAGCTTTAAAAAATGTTGACTCATTTTTCAAGAGATGTTATGGTATTTAATTTAATGACCACTTTTTTTATAATTTTTTTTTTTTTTTTTATAATAGATTTTCAATATGCAATATTTATGGAAATACCATGCCTAAAGTCTCAAAGCAAAGAGCCTTTATTTGCAAGGAATATCCTGAGGAAAAAGGCTGAGGATGAAAATTCATTATATTTTTATAATAAATCAAATGATATGACAGGATTTGATGAAATGAAATTAAATAGTAAATAAAGTTTTATTTGTTGGTATATTCTAGGTTACTTTAATGTATAAAATTTTCCTAAATAACTTAAAATGTGATTTAACTAAATATATTCTAAAATTTGTTAAGGTCCAAAAATCTAAACATGTAAATGGGACTTCAATTTCAGCTTTTCCTTATAATTTTTGAATGAAATTATGTCAGAATATGCTCTAGCATTGTTTAAGATAGCTGAAACTTATGGAAAAAGGTAATTTAAAAAAACCTTCATTGTATAATAAATGTCGTTTAATTTTTATCTTTTAATTAATTTGAGAAATTTTACATTACTTATTTTTTGAGCATTTTTTAAACAAAGTATCATTGATCAATTTTAACAGTTACATGTTCATAAAGTCTTTAATTTATAACCTGTTTCTTTTCTAATTTTATTTAATAGTCAAATGGTAACAATGTTTTAAAGCTTGTTTAATAAACTAAACAAAACGTTTAGAATTTACTCTGAGTATAAATGTGTATTTATAACACCTTTTATACTTGCTAAGGAAGATTTCAATGGCATTTTTTTTTTAGAAACATTTGTGTAACATACAATAAACTTTAATTTGGTCGATATGGTGATAGTAGATCATGTGCATAAAATTATTTGTTTTTAAAATAGCATAAAAATTATTATGTTTTTGTAATTGTAAATAAAATAAAACATTTTAACTTCTAGTTATTTATCCAGATCTAGGCTGCTAAACCTAAGTTTTCATTTGTATTTATTTAAATAACTTAAATGTTAATTAAGTAAATACAAATGAAAACATAGGTTTCATTTGTATTTACTTGAATAACTTATATCTCTCCCAATTTCATGTTTTCCTGACTCATACAACCTTCAACTTTTTAAGTCTTCTGTCAACCGTTTCCTTGCTCTATAACTCTGTTTTTTTTTTTTCCTAGTAACTCCCAACTTAATAGTGGTTGCTTGCAGCCTTGTTGGGAGTGAATGCAAATAAATAAAAAAAAAAAAAAAAATATGTCATGCAGTAGTGGTGTAGTGGTAAAACACTCGCTTCATAAGCAAGAGGTTCCGAGTTCAATCCCCACACATGTTTTTGTTCAATCCCCACAAATTATTCTACAAATGTTTTTATATAAGTCAATCATTACTTACTGATGAAATTTCATTTCATCAGTAAATAATGATTGACTTATATAAAAATATTTGTAGAATAATTTACAGTTTCATTTTAATCAGATACATTTATGTGCCAATTATTCACTTTACATATAAAAAATAAAAATACTTTTTGTTGTAACAATATTTTATGATTAGTTTTTACTTTCAATTTTTTATCTTTAATATTTAAAAAAATAATAATTATGAAAAAAAAAAAAAAACGTGCCACAATTATAAATATATATTTAATAGTTTATATTATAATTATCTTTTAACAAATTTCAAATCTAATATATTTAAATTATTTGTATATTTTAAAGCATATTTAGTTTAAAAAAATATATTCAATATTTCATTTATTTTTTTATAACTATTGTTTTTATTGTGCATATTTAAATTATTAAACATATTTTTGCAAGATAATTCATCTAGTTAAAAACACTTTTTCCGCAGTACTTGATCTCAAACTCTTAGATATTAGAACAACGAATCATTTCACCATTGTCTTTAATAAAATCATCAAAAAAAAAATTTTTAATTTCTTTTTTAATTTTTTTCGTAAAGGAAATCAACGAAATCATCGAAACCATCGTGAAGTCCAAGATTTAAATCTTTATAATGATTCATCCACTGAAGAAATATTTCTTCAAAGTTATTTTTTGTTATTAAATAATATGAGATATTTCATATTATTTATATTATTTATATTATAAATAATATGAGATAAAGATAAGATTTAATGGTTGACATATCGTCAACCATTAAATCTTATCTTTTGGTTTCCTTCAAATTAAACTGAACAACTAAACATGATTTGGCTAACAATCACTTAACATTGAATTAATTTTTTTTTTTTTTTTTTTTTATCACTTAAAATATTTTTTTTAATACATAACCTCCATACCTTTTTTTCCAGATATTATGAAATGGTTTACAAAATAATCATCGCAAGAAGTTTTTCCATTATGTATCAAAATAATCCACCACCAATCTCCTTGTGAAAGTCAATCATCATTTACTGATGAATTTTTATTTTATCAGTAAATAATGATTGACTTTTATAAAAACATTTGTAGAATTTAAAACCATTAGAAATGCGGTTGTTAATACTTTTAGGTAGATGATCTAAGGAGAAAATGAAATTATAGAAACATCTATAAACAAAAAAAATATGTTGTTATATATAATACATTTTTCTATTTATTTATACCTATATTATTATTAAATTGTAATTAAATTAAAAACATTATAGTTTTTTCTTATTACTAAAAACATCTAAGATAACACATAGGCATCAGGGCGACATTGGTGTGACATCTAAAATAAATAAAAGCTACACGGAGATGTAATTTTTTACAATTTGATATGCAGCTGCTTATCCGCAGAACGTATACAAAGATGTCAAAGTAACATCAGTGGGAGGCCCGTAATGTATTAGATAAAGTTATGACTTTTACATATTTTTGATAAGTGGCTTGCTTATTGGTAGGATGTAACCAATAACACCTAAAAAACATTGACACTTCATTTTTCACAGTTTTCGTTTTTAAAAGATCATATAAAAACAAAAACTTAGTAACCTTAATAAAAGAATAGAATTAATTAAACTTGAGCAATCAATGCAAACAAATAAACTAGAAATTACTTGGTATAATGCAATCAGTAATAGATGAATTTGCTCCAGTTAAAAAATTTCCAGAGGGAAGTTCATAGCACTTAGTGAAAAAAAAAGAGTAGGATATTAAAAAAAAACAGATCAAAAACCATAAAAAGAAGTTTAAAATAGACAAAGGAACAGAAGCATTTCAAAGCAAAAACCTTAATAATAGTTGGATGTATATAAAGCGAATGTGTTTCAATATAAAAAAATTATCAGATAAAAATCAAACATTTTACAATACAATCAATTGATGAAAAAAAATTACAAATATTACTTGGTATAATGCAGCCAGTAATAGATAAATTTGCTCCAGTTTAAAAGTTTCCATCGATTGATGAAAAAATAAAATTTATGATAAAAAGAAGAGATTATTTAGCTAAAATAAAAAGGAGAAAATATATAAAGTTTAGAGACGAAAAAAATAAGTAGGATATTAAAAAACAGAACAAAAACTATAAAAGGAAGTTTGAGATAGACAAATGAACATAAGCATTCTAAAGCAAAATTCCTAAATATGGTTAGAAGTATATAAAGCAAACGTGTTTGACAAAAGACAAAAGACAAAAATCAAACCTTTGATCATAATACAATTGACTTACACAATCTTAATTACCATCTAGCTTCATTGGTAAATTGCAAAGATAGGACTACACTAGTATAGCCAAACAGATGTAGTGATCAAATCACAAAGAAAAAAACTGACAACTTACATAATAAAATTGGAAACATTGAGATTCAATAAGTAACTCATGTTAAGCTATTCGGGAGCACTATAGATTAGCATCTCAAATTCAAAAAACAAATTGATTTAACCATTAAATTTAAATTAAAAAATACCACTCTGGTATGAGAATAGTAGCACCAGCATCTATCAGGCTTCTAAGAGAACTGTTAAATATAGGGTAGAAAGGACTTACACATAGCCAATAAAAATATACCAGCATATTCTAACTGGACAAACAAAAGCATAACTAAATAGTCTTAATATAATACAAAATCAGTGTGTTTGAGTTACCTGTCACAAACATAAAAACACCTATTCTGCTCTTCTTTTAAACAAACTAAAACTTGATACCTTAGGAAAGAGAAAAAATGTTTATGCAAAAAAAATAATCAAGGCAGTCTTTTTCAGGAATATGCCATACATTTATGGCTTACATGTTTAATATGAATGAAGATTCAAACCTTATAGTTGAAAAAACAACAAACCATCAAGAAAGGAAAGACTTTGATATTATAGAGAGCCAATATATTTAATAAATTTAACTCCTAATAAATACATCCTGTTATTCCATTGGTATATACTATTTAAGCAGTGGAAGAGTTAACGGTAATTAAAGAACAATTTAGAACAATAATAATAATCTTTAATTTGAAAGGAAATGGAGTGATGCTACATCGACTGAGGGTTTAGTTATGGTAAACAGTCTAATAAATAACTAATAAAACAAAAAAACAAAAAACAAAAAAACAGAAAAAAAAAGATCAATAATTTTAAGTCAATAATTTTAAACAAATTTGAATAAATGAGGCATTTCCGGAGACAATCAAGTCTTGGAGGTGCTATTTTTGGATTCCTTAAGTAAAAATCTATTGGGGTACCAAATTTAAGAAAATTTCTCCAAGCCATTATGAAAATACTATATGTCAAAGTTGGTTTGTAGTCACTTCAGATAATCATTAAAACGCAGAGTCAGCATTATTTCAAGTGACGATATCTCTGGAACTCTGGAAAATTTATATAGAAAATTGTAACTAAACAGAAAATGTCATTTGCACATGGTTGACTTGTATGTTCAAACCAGGTTTTAACAACGTTTGATAAGACTGACTGTACAAAAGCAGAGTGAAACTATAAAAATTTGTGTGCAGACCAGAGTAGGTTTTTTTATCAAAAACTGTAGTAGTTACTGTAGAATTTATTTTGTGAAAAGTTACGTCCAAGAAGAATATTTTCAAATTCACTTCTTATTCCATGGCGAAAGAAATAAAATTGTGTCTACTATTTATACAATTAAGGAGAATATGTGCTTCATTTTCTGACTGAAAAGCAGCAAAAATGTCATCAACATATTGTATATAGAAAACTGGTTTAACACCATTTGTTTAGTTATTATTTTCTATGTAAATTTGTATTAACCTATTTTTTCGTCACTTCCTATTCGTTCTTTTAGTATGACTTGTTATTCTTATAGATTTTGTCGTATTTTTGTAATTAAATTAATAGTTTGTACATTGATAATTACATTTTGTATTGTTATTGTGAAAATCACTTATATAGGTATTTGAACAAATTTAAAAAAATTTAAATTTAACTTAAGATGACAAGTGATAGTCGAAACATGTATTGTTTAAAATTAATAAAATGGTTTTATTAATTAAAAAGTTTGTCTTGTTTAATATATATTTGAATATATATATATATGTATATATATATATATATATATATATATATATATATATATATATATATATATATATATATATATATATATATATATATATATACATATATATATATTCAAATATATATAATATATATATATATACATATATATATATTCAAATATATATATAATATATATATATATATATATATATATATATATATATATATATATATATATATATATATATATATTATATATATATTTGAATTTGAACCAATTTTTAACTCAAACTTAAGGGTCTTCTATTACTGGTTTAAGAGTTAAAACAACTTTAGTGTTACTTGCATTAGTGACTAAAACATATTGCTTTGTTTGTGGAATGGAATGTACTGGAGCCTATTCATGTGAAATTTATAAAAACCCAGTGCACAGTCTGTGGCAATAAAGTAGGAAAAAAAAGGATATGTATCAAAATATCTATGCTACTTATGCAAAATAGAGGAAAGCATTAAAGAACTAAGGAAAATGCTACAAAACAACAAATATCGGCTGAAAAAATAAAAGAAGTTTCTTTGAAAACTGTGGGTTCCACAATTTTGGTATTTTTCCTTAGGCCTATTAGATGATAGATCAGGACCTAAAGTGACTGTTGAATTTTAACCTACAATAAACTCAGAAATTTTGTGAGACTCTGGTTAGATAAAAAAATAATTTATATCAAAGTATCTGGTGCAATCAATATATTGTCCGAAAATAAAAAAAAAGCAACTGTTTTAATTTCAACTATTCTCCTCTATTTTTGTGGCACAGTATTTACTGAGAGAAAATAATGATCAGAAGAATGTGTGGAATGTCTCAAGGCGAGAAGAACCATGGTATAAGACAAAGATTATTGCTATAATGTTGTGATTGCTGTTCTGAGTATAGCAACTTCTGAAAGATTAAAAAATCATCAAAAGATTTTAAAAAAATTATTATTTAGCTATCTGCGAATGATTTGAAATGCAATAAACTTCATTAAGTTACATATATAACTTAATTTATGACTACCTTAATTTATTTAGAATTAGGTTAGTGTTTTAAAATTAAAAAATCTGTAATTTTTAGGTTTTAGTAAATAAAAAATTTAAAAGAAAAATATAATATACCTTGAACAATATAAATACACAAATTTGTTTTACAAATTTAAAAAATATTTTGAGCACAAGTTATATATTAAATTAAGAATCTTGCGTTTTATATGTTTTGAAAACCTTGAAGTACAAAAACAGAAATAAAAAAATAGAATGGACAAGAATGGCATGCGATCAAAAATAGAATGAAAAAGTTAAAATAACTCTTATTTAATACTTCATAAAAACAGAACAAGATGAAACAATACAAATCAAAAAAAAAAGAGTACGACATGACAAATTAATTTAGTTGATCTAAATAAAAAAGATATTTTACAACATACCAACTATTTTTGTTTATATTTACTGAAAGTGTTGAGGGTTAAAACTTTGTAATAAACATAGATATCAATAGAAAGATCAAGCAACAACCCTAATATTTTTAATCACAACAGCTATTAGCTTTAAAAAAATAACACACACCCATTTATTGACAGTTTTCTAATGTTACATTTAACAAGCAGGTATTTCCTGAGCTCCCTGTTAAATAAAAAACATGATTTTAGGATTCGTATAAACTCTTATTTAATATTTCATAAAAACAGAACTAGATGAAAACAATACGAATCATATAAACTATTTAACAACAAAAAAAAAAAGAGTACGACATGACAAATCAATTTAGTAGATCTAAATAAAAAAAATATTTTACAACATACCAACTATTTTTGCTTATATCTACTGAAAGTATTGAGGGATAAAACTTTGTAATAAACATAGATAACAATAGAAAGATCAAGAAACGACACTAATATGGTCAATTAACAGCAACAACCATTTTACTATTATATTTAACAGTTACCGAGACTTACTTTACTTCTAAACCAACAACGTAAAATAAAACTAATATAATTAGTACAATTAAAAAAACTTTTTTTTAAGTCAAAACATAGGATATTATTTTTGAATTAAAGTTTTTTAAGATATTAATGTGCTTAAAAAATAGATTAAAAATCGCTACATATTAATTTTCATGTTGATCTGCTTGTGGTAGATTAATTTTTAGGAAAATTTAATTAATTATTTAGCTGCATTCAGTTATAATTATTATAATTATTATAATTATTTAGCTGCATTCAGTTATAAATCATCAGAGTAAGGCGGATCAAAATTTTGTTTACAATAATCAAAAATGTTTAAAAACCGAAAAAAAATACTAAAAGATTTTTCATTAAAACAAATTTGTTTATCTTTTAAATTACAGAAGATACATCATGAACTGTTTCATTAAATTGAATAATCCTATTTGTTAGATAAAACAGAGATAAAGTTTCAAAACATGCTTTATATATACAAAAACATATATATATATATATATATATATATAAATATATATAAATATATATATATATATATATATATATATATATATATATATTTGATAAATTTTATAAGGTACCCAGGCTTGGTCGGGAAGCGGGAGCGATCGCTCTCGATTGCTGACCACGTAAATAATATTTAGTTGCGAAAAGCTGGCCAGATTTTTGAGCCGTTTTGAGAACATTTTAAAAAGGCAATAAAAAAAAAAAGGCGACAAAGATTCCTTGGACCGATGAGAGACAATTACAAAAAAATAAAAAATAATAGGCAAATAAAATATCTTTAAACGCGAAAAAAGTTAAAGCTAAATAAATTACATTTAGAACAAATATTGCTCTTTTACAATTTTTCTTATAAAATTAAGCGATGTTTTTTATATAAAGTAACAACTTACGATTGTTTAAAAGGGAAACAATTATTTTTTATTTAACTAAGTTTGCAAGTTTTAGTTTTACTTAAGCTTAATTTATTATATAAATAAAAAAGATAAAAATAAAAAAATACCTATTTTATGTTTCGCATAGTTTAAAAAGTTTAACATATTTGAAGCGATTCTTCTTAGTAAGATAAACAAATGAAATAATTAAATCATTGAATTACTATAAGAATTAAATTATCAAGATAGAAATCAACTAAAAAGGTTAAAAATACTTAATGACCAGGAAGCGAAACTGCTTCACAATATCACTGATGATGTTTAGTGAGTGGGCTTTTTAATTTCAATTAGAATTTAAAGCAGAAAAAAGTATAACGAGTTTAAAGAATGGCAACTTGATCGAAAATAATTAGAGTTAGTAAACCAATATCTAGAAACTTTTCTTTATATCTAATTATTTGCTATATATATTCGTGTTCTGTCGTGACCTCAGGCGCGATGCTTGTTCATCCGCGAGTTACTTTGTATGCGTTGTTTGTGTTTAGTAACAAGAAACTTCTTATATGTTTGTTACATAATTAGTTTTATAAACTTTAACGATTATAACTTCATTGAAAACGCAATTATTTGTGTAAGTCTTTGTTTAAAACATCAAAATTGCTTTAAAAGGTACATTACGATAAAAAACAAATACACAAAATTAGATTTACATAAAGAATACAATCTCTTTTAAAATAAAAAATAAGAATATACTAATAAAATCTATGATTTATAATAAACTTTTAAAATTTTAACAATTTAATCAATATATATTTTAAACATTTATTTTCGTAAACAAATATATATTCTTAAAACAATGCTAGAAATCTCAAAACGTAACAAATAGTGAATAATTCTATTTCTAAAACATTTTAACAGAATACTCTAAAACTTTATTTCGCTTAACCAGCGTATTTTTTGAACCAATAGAATTAGTTTGTTCGTTAATTTGGCGGGTTTTTAGTGTTCACAAATATTTTTTTTATTCCTTCGCACAAAGATGTTTTAAGAACATTCAAGTTTTTTATGTTTCCATGTATGTTCGTAAAACAAAAATTTTTTGTTTCGTACATAAACTTAAATGTTCTCAAAACGACTAAAAAACCTGGCCAGTTTTACGCAACTAAATATAATTTCCGTGGTCAGTATACGAGAGCAATCGCTCCCGCTTCCCGACCAAGCCTGGGTACCTTACTTCATGAGAGGACTTATTACATGGAATGACCAAAGATCAACTTCCCTACCTTTTGAATAAGAAATGTTTTATATGTATTTCATCATTCACCACAACTCATTAGGCCACAGAAAAGTTCAACTTATTTGTATCAGCTTTAGAAAGATGAATATATAACAATGTAGATATGTGGAACTGCTATCCTAGGCAGTTACTAATTCAACTAAAATTATATGTTTATTAAAACATATAATCACTGTCAGGGGAAAATTCTTGTAAACTAGGTTTTTATTATTTAATTAATAAATCCTGATAAACATGCTAGCCTATAATTCAACTCATCTTTTATAATTTTCTAACTTGGTGTCTGGTTAAACTAACCCAAATAGTAAAGCATACCTAGAGTTTCAACTTTTCTCAAATATTCTTACTAAATGAGTTCAGCTGTTAAAAATATGACATAAGGTTTTCAATTTTTTTGTCAACCATTCTAATATCAAATCTAATATCTACAATCTTTTCCAGTTTTAACAAAAAAAAAGAGCTTTTAAGTGATTGCAATCAAAATATTAACCAATTATAAAATATTGTAAACTAAAATAAAAATAACTCAAATTTAATCGTCCGCCCTTTACATCAACTTTGATCAATTAGATTACTACATGTTTTGCTCAATTTTCAGTTAATTACTTTTTTCTATTATTGGTATTAATTAACTGGTATTTTGAATCGGATAACAAAAATTAAATTTAATTTTTCAAAATATATTTTCCATTTATATGATTAGTTGGCATTTATATTGAGATAAAAAAGATACATAAAAAACAAACAAACTATGATTAGAAAAATTTACTATATTTTGTTAAAAAATCTGAGTTTTTATTATATATAAATATTATTAAAAATAATTACTTGTTAACTCATCAATTTACCCTATTAGATCCATTCTCTTCATTTCATTTAAAGCTGATTTTACCTTTCATAAATTCCCCAAGCTGTTCAAACACTTTAACTAAATTCTATTTTAATATCATGGCTCAAGACTGTGCTTCTATTATTTTTTTGAGATTAGTAATAATACTCATTTGGATGTTTCTAAAACAAAATAAAATACAATATTTAATATGATACCAGGAAAAATACAATATCCATATATAAATATCTGTCTTTAAAGATCAAATTCTTGTTAAAAAATATTTTTATAAATAAGTTGAATTCAATAAAAAAGAAAATGTATAAACTATTTTTTAAATACAATTTGATTTAATAAAATATTAAGAACATTTTGCGGACCAATTGTGGTCATAAAAAACACATTTGTACTTTATTTTAGAATATACTAATATATATATATATATATATATATATATATATATATATATATATATATATATATATATATATATATATATATATATATATATATATATATATATATATATATATATATATATATATATATATATATATATATATATTATATATATTATATATATACATGTATATATATATATATATATATATATTATATATATATATATATATTATATATCATATATTGCTATATTACATTAATGTTATATTACATCTTTTCATATTATTAAAATACTATTTAGCTGCAATAAAATAATATAATGCAATAATATGTAGGTCTATAATATGATATATAAATCTAATTAGAACATATAAGTTTATACAGATTTAAAAACTATGATTATAACTCTATATATACGAACGTTTTTTTTTATTATTATAGTAAAATTTTATTAATGGTAATAAATTTATGTATTTATATTGTTTATCTATAACTTACAATTATCCTAGTTTCACGATGCTTTATCATAGGAAAAACAAGTATAGCTCTTAACTCAGCTTTCTTTTGATTTCAAATGGAAAGAATGAAATCTTTATGAATAAGTCTATATAACTGTATTTTTTATCACAACAGCTATTGGCTTAAAAAAAATAACACACACCCATTTATTGACATTTTCTCCTGTTACACTTAACGAGCGGGTATTTCCCTAGCTCCCTGTTTCAATTAAATGAAAAACATGACGTTAGGCTTTGTCTGAATAAAATTTATCGTTAGCCGGATTTTTATAGGCTTTACAATAAGCACGTGTTTACTGTAAACGCAATATTTTTTGTAAATAAAAGTAAAGCTTAACAAATTTAGTTATACTGGTTTTTAAACTTTCCCTTTTTTTCTAAATTAAAAAACATTTAATGAATGTAATATTTTTATGTATATTATTATTTAGTGTTTAATTTTATTCCTATTTATATATTCAAAGCCAGCAGGATAGGGGGGTGCGGGGGGGGGAGGGGGGAGGGGTGACATCCAGCCCCACCCCCCATCAATGATTTTTAGTCGGCAATATTTACCCAGGTTAGTCGGTCAGTTAGACAGTTTCGATAAGTTAGACAGTCAGTTGGCAAATGTCGTCATGGCAGTCTCCCCACGTGATACCTACTCGCACCAGTAGGTATCACGTGGGGGGTTGCCATAACAACTTTTGCCAAAAAAAAAAAAAATAATAATCTCATCGTTTTCGAAAATTTGTGGACTGTCATGACGACATTTGCCAATTGACTGTCTTATTTATCGAAACTGTCTAACTGACCGACTAACCTGGGTAAATATTGCCGACTAAAAATCAATTAGTTTTTATACTGATATAAATTTATTATTCTTTATTATTATTCTGTTCTTAAGGTTTTACTACTCTATTGTTTAAGTACATTGAGCACTCTAATTGTAGAATACACTAACATGATATATAAATGTATATATATATATATATATTATATATATATATATATATATATATATATATATATATATATATATATATATATATATATATATATATATATATATATATATATATATATATATATATTAAAATCTGATATACACAAAATATGAAAAACTTGTTTTAAACTCGAAAAACTACTTACTTATTCGTTACTTAGACAAAATTCATTGCTTAGGAGAAACTGATGCAATTGTTCTTCACTGAATACAAATGTGATAAATTTTAAAAAAATTGTACTCTAAATCATTATTGGTTAAAAAACAGCTTAAACCAATCACTGTTTTATAAATTAACAATTGCATCAGTTGCTACAAACCTTTCGCCGAAAACTTAAAAAAAATGTTTTGAAAAAGATAGTAATTGTTTTTTTTATAACCAATCAAATTTGTAAAAAAATTAGAACAGTTGATCAATTGCTCCAAATTGTTGAAACTTTAAAAAATTCTGATATGTTTCCTGATATACAAAATTCGCTCGTAATTTTCGCCGTTGGACTAGTAAAGTAAAGTTTAAACAAAAATGAATTTTTTAATCTCAAATGCAACTAAGGCTTTTAAATTTGCGAATAATTTGTCTAATTTTTCGCAAATATAAAAATAAGTTGACTAAAGAATTGAAAGTTTTAAATAAAAAGAGTCCAGTTCAGCCACATAATCACAAAGCAAGAATATAGTAAAGATTATGTTGCTTTAAGGTAAAACCCTATTATTAAAGTTGGTATTTCATATTTCCTGGTAAAAATTAATGGTATTTTATGTTCAATAAATGGTATTTCATATTTCCGGCTAAAAACTAATATAAACTGTGCTTATTTATATATATTTTTTTTTATTTAATGTCATCTGAAGATGGAAATTGCCTCTACAGTTTAGCTTCTCTTTTTAGCAATTCTTCTCTAAAGACAGTAAATGTATTAAGGCTTCTAATTGAATTAATTGAAAAAGCTTCCTTCTATGCGAGTACTTTTTTTTTGTTAAACAGGTTGAAAAAAATAATTTTTCTAATCTTTTCAGTGTGCTAAAAGCATTTTTTTTTTTTTTGAATGTTCAAATGTCCTAAATTTATCCCGATTTTGGCTTAGAAAAATTCAAAAAACTTTTTAATGCAATTATTTTTCCATTTCGTTCAATTAAAAATCAAAATCAAAATGTTTTAAATATTTTAGTTGTAATAAATTATGTCAATAATGCAAAATAATAATCACTGGTCACTGAACCATTTTGTACCAATTATTAAAAAGTCTAAACTATTTTCTAGTAATAATACGAATTTGGCTATAAAAAACGATGCTACTTATCCGTTACACTTTTTTACTCCTAAAACTGAAACAAATAAAAAATAAGTTGCTGCAAAACATGTCAAAATTAAATCTAAAATTAACTTTAAAAAACACAATGCTTTTATAGAGTTGCCTTTTGAATCTTTTGTAGATTTAAAAATATTTGAGTCATTAGATTCCAACTCAGTTAATATTCCTTCATATAAAGACTCAAATTCTTTCAATGATGTTTCAACGTATTTTGCTTGTGGTAAACCTTTAACCGAAAAGAAGATGCAATTTTGTTAGATATCGTATACCATATCTAACAAGAGTGCATCGTTTTTGACGAAACACTTTATTTATAAATATAGTGTTTCTTCCTAAATCTAAATGTTTGTTTCTCCAATATCTTTTAATACAAAAAGATCAATTAAATTTGAATTGCGCAGCCAGTTTTCTTGGTTAGCTTATTCTAGCAAAGAAGATAGAGCTTACTGTCTTCTTTGTACTTTGCTAGGTGCTAGTATTCCAAATAAATCTGGAAAATTAAATTTAGTTTTCACGCCTCATTAAGAGTGGGGTAATGCTGTTCACTATTATAGAAAACATGATAAAAAGTTGCGTTTTACATGAAAAATCAATGCTTTCATTTATTGTAATGCTTTCACGTTGTAACTCAAAAAGTAATTTTATTGAGGTTGATTTAAATAATTTTCATTTGAAACTTCTTTCTGATAACCGAGAAAAATTAGTTCCAATAATTAAAACACTAATATTTCTTGGTAGAAATGATCTAGCATTTCGTGGACATCGTGATGATAGCAAATATCATCCTAATATTGGGAAAACTTCTAAACAAAAGGTTAGAGTTGGTAACTTCATAGAGCTTTTAAATTTTCATGTTGATGTTGGTGATCAAATATTAGCTAATCATCTTTCTTCAAGTCCAAAAAACGCAACCTATATATCAAAAACTACCCACGACCAACTTATTGATTCTTGTGGGAAAGCAATTGAGGAAGTTTTTATAAAAAATGTTAAGCATACTATTTTTTTTCAATTCTTTGTGATGAATCAGTTGACTGTTTAAATACTGAGCAAATGTCACTTGTTTTGAATTTACATATCTTAAATATGTAAATTCAAATAATGAGGTTTGCGAGGATTTCCAAAGATTTATTGATTGCAAGATTCGTACATCTGGTCTTAGTCTATCTCTAAATTTACTTAATGCACTTCAAGAGATTGGACTTGATATCCAAAATTGTAGAGGCCTAGGGTATGACGGTGTATGGCAGTTGAATATAACGGAGTTGCTTCTCGAATAAAAGCTCTTATTCATAAAGCTATTTTTTTTAATTGTGCAAGCCATGGGCTTAGTTTAGTAGTAGCAGCTGCATGCCAAGTTCAAAAAGTAAAAAATTTTCTTTGCCAAAAAAAAAAATTTCTTACATATTTAACTTATTTCCTAAACAAAGAAACTGTCTCAAAAAATATTTAAGTCCAAATCAGGAAAAAAAGGGACTTGTCAAACAAGATGGATTCAAAAGCTGAGAGATCTTGATGTTTTTTTTTTTATTTTAGTTATAACAAAACAGTTGTTTTTTTTTATGCATTTACTGTTGCTCTTCAAACTAAATCTTTAGATTCTAGCAGTGTTTTGAAATAACAAATTTAAATAAACTGTTATTAGAAGTTAAAAACAAAATTGATATATATCCGACAGAATGGTACACTCTCGCTCTTAGTTTGGCCAAAACTCTTGATATCCCAGAAGTTAGACCTAGATTGTGTAATGTCCATCTGATATGCCTCATTTTACTTCAATACATCCTGAGTTAGATTAGTGGAGTTATTTTGGAAAAGTTAGTCAAGTATTCTTTCAACTGTTGCTGGTACTTTAAAGTCCATTGACATGAGTGGTTTTCCGAATATAAGGACAGCGTTTTTAATTTTCGCAACAGTTCTGATTACAACTTGTAAATGTGAAAGAAGTATTTCAGTTATACGTAGGCTAAAAACATACTCCAGAAGAAATGATTGAGTCTCGCTTTAACTCTTTAGCATTAATGTCTATACATCAAGAATTTTTTCCAGATGTTGAATGAGTCATTGACATTTTTTCAAAGCCAGGTGAAACACGTTTAGACTTAGCTTTTATTTAGTTGTGTACTTGCTTTTATTTTACTTTTTCCTTATTTCTAAATTAATTTTTACTAATATTGTATAAATATATACATATATATATATATATATATATATATATATATATATATATATATATATATATATATATATATATATATATATATATATATATATATATATATATATATATATATATATATATATATATATATATATATATATATATATATATATATATATGTATATATATATATATATATATATATATATATATATATATATATAAATATATATATATATATATACATATATATATATATATATATATATATATATATATATATATATATATATATATATATATATATATATATATATATATATATGTATATATATATATATATATATATATATATATATATATATATATATATATATATATATATATATATATATATATATATATATATACATATATAAAGAAAGAGAGAGAGAGAGAGAGAGAGAGAGAGAGAAAGAGAGAGAGAGAGAGAGCCTAATAGCTTACATTTATTTTATATTAATTGAACTTCAATAAAAAGAATATAACAAAAATTATTATTAAAAAAAAAAAAAACAGTTTAAAATTAAAAAAAAATCCTATCATAAAAAAGAAAAAAAATTGTAATAATAAAAGGCTAACCTTGATTATTACAATACTACTTAATTAACCTAATATTATTTAACATTAGTAAATAACTTTAAATTACGTGCCTATCTAGAAAAGGAAAGAATCCAAATATGGAGGGCTAACCTTAGGCAACATTACTTCAAATTTTGTGCTTCTCAAGTAAAGGATAGATCCCAGAAATGAAGGGCTAACTTTTGGCAACATTACTTTACACTACGTGCCTCTCAAGATAAGGAAAAAATCCAGAAATTGAGGGCTAACCTTAGGCAAAATGAAATTATACAAATGAAGTGCAAAGTCTTATAGCTTACCTTTTCGTTGATGCACTTTTTTAATTAAATTAGGCTTAAAATTACTTGTCTAATTTAAGAACAAAATAGCCAAAGCAAATTTGTAAAAATTTTTGTTAAAAATGGATACCGCAAAAGCAATACAAAATTTAGTTATTATTCAATGATATAAATAGCAGTGCCAATTATTTAAAAAATCCGCCCCACCCTCGCTACGCCTTTTTCTGTCCCTCCACTTTTTAAATTGACTATACTTAAACCCTATAGAGGTTAGGGAGGGAAGTTGATAAAAAATTTTGCATCACCCGTTTTAAGTGCAAGATCCACTCCTGCACTCTATAAGTTTGTAAGTAAGTCACACAAGACTAAACTAAACGGACATTTAGATGCAAGACTTATGTTGATGGTGCTAATAGGCAAAGTGTTTGCAAGCACGTTCACCATAATTAAAATATTAAAACAAATATAAAGAATTAGGAGTGTTTATTTATTACTTGCATAGCACCATTAGAACATAGTGGATCTATAATTATAAAAACGTAGTAGTTTGGAGAAATGATAAACCATTATCCAGAGCCGTGGCTAGGCTCCCCCACACCCATTAATTCGGGAGGGGCAGCATTTTTAGGGACCCTTATCGAAAGTTAAAATTTTTTTTTTGTTTTTTTTATAATAAAAATATTGAAATATATATTGTTAGTGTAACTATTAATAAAAAACTTGGCCTTTTAATCACGATATTACCTAAATTGTGCAAGCGTAATAAAAGCAATAATATTTTTCATGCAAAAAAAAAAAGAAGTTGAACTCGATGCCAGTTCAAACCGTAAAACAATGAAAAAAGGTTTCCAAAAATTTATAATTAGCTTTCATTAGTTTTTTACGATATAATTATTGGTATGAAAAAAGTAAAAAGTGGTGCCACTAAGAGAAGAGAAAAAGCTGCAGCCAGGGAGGAAATCACAAAGTACCCCAAACTAACACATTTTTTGAAACCAGCAGTACAGCTTGGAAGTGTTTTGATAACAACAGAAACTACAAATTATTCTGATTGTCATTATTTGAATACTATAGTAGAGTCAGATAGGTTGATATGCGAGTCTACATCAAATGGCTACTCCTTCTGAGTAGCCAGATGATGTTTTTGACGCACAAAGGTGTAACATTGTTAAACGGGGTTTCAAAAAGATTGAAATTGATTTTCCATACAATTTAGAAAGAAGACGATTTTTAATAAATTATTATACTCGCAAGATAAAGAATGGAGAAATCTTTAAATGGGCATGGCTCATATATTCTTTGAATAGCAATAAAGTGTTTTGTTTTTGTTGCAAACTTTTTGGAATAACTTCTTCACCATTTCGATAAGTAATGAACACTTGGGAAGGTTTATCAAAAAAATTAAAGAACACGAAACATGCAGTGCACATTTTAAGTGCTTTGAACAATGAATGACTATACAAAAAGATTAACTGCTATTTCTTTTAATTTATTGTTTTGTTACTTTTTCATTCTCATTTAATTTTTTTCCCTCAATTTTGGTAATGCAGGTATAGTAAATCAAGCTACCATAGACGAGCAACATCAAAAGTTGCTTCATAAAAAGCAGACATTTTGGAGAGCTGTGTTAGAAAGAATACTTGACATTACCTTATTTCTTTCTGCAAGAAATCTTGCATTCCGTGGTTCAGACGCAACCATTGGTTTAAAGTGCAATGGAATGTTTGATTTACTGGCTAAGTACGATACCGTTCTCAATGAGCTTATGCAAAGAATTCAGGACAAAGATACTAAGTAGCAGTATTTGAGCAATGACACACAGAACAAGTTGATTAGAATTTTAGCCAAGGAGATTGAATTCAAAAACCTATCTAGGGTAAAAAAGGCAAAGTACTATTCTATTATTTTAGATTGTACGCCAGACGTTTTGCACAAAGAACAAATGAGCATTATTCTGCATTCAGTAACATGTACTCCTGGAGTAAGTATCAACATTTCCGAAAATTTCTTTGGATATCTCACAGTAAATGAAACTACTGGAAAAGGGCTTTTTGATGCATTTTTAAATCAGGCAAAAGGTTGGGATTTAAATATTTTAGACTGTCGAGGTCAATCTTATGATTATGGTGCTAATATGAAAGGAAAAAGAAAATGGTATTCAAGCATGGTTTCCAGAAATGAATCCTAGAGATTATATGCTCCTTGTGCAAACCATTCACTCAATCTTGTTATTATTGATGATGCACTGTCATCCATCAGTGCAATTTCTTTTTTTGGTATTCTTTCAAGGTAATATACACTCTTTTTGTCGTCTCCTCCTCGATGAGAAATTTTAAAATCCTGCACGGCAATTTCTGTCAAACCACAATATACTCAGAAACCACAGATACCAGATGGGAAAGTAGAATAAATTGTGTTAAACCACTTCGCTATTATTTAAAAGAAATCTTAAAGGCACTTGAAAGATTCAACAAACACGCCTTAGAAAAGAGAGATGGGGCAACAGCCACAGAAGTACGAACGCTGACAGAATATATTAGAAAATGGTCTTTCTTATTATCAATTGTTATTTGGTATGACGTTTTATTTCAAATCAACAAATCAAGTAAGCTGCTTTAGTCTCCAGCAGTATCTCTAGACATCTTGTGAAATAAAAGAACAAATGCATTTCTTTATGAGCCTTGTGAAAATGAATTTTCTGACGCATGTATTAAGGTGTCAGAAATTGCAGAATTATTGGGCTTGAAAGGGTTTTTCTAATAGTGCGTTCACGAAAAAAAAATCAATTTATTCATACGATTGCGTTGATCACACTCGGCAACCATTGCCGAGTGTGATCAACATTGTCACAAAGCTTTTTGACTTTCTTTAAAGCATTGTCACAAAGCTTTTTGACTTTCTTTACCGATCCGAGAGTCTTATCAAAGCTTGCAATGAAAATTCTCTGTGTGTATATATATCAAAAGTTTGCAAATAAAGCTTGATGATATAGATTCTGAGGATTTAGAAATGGAGTTAAAGCGATTTGTCATTGTTATAAAGGAGGAAAAATACTTTTCTAAAATCTGCACATGATTTCCTAAACTACATCTATAAAAAGAGTTGCAAGAAACTTATTCCAATCTAGTTATTGCGTTACAAAACATTCTTACTTTACCACTCACTGTTGCAAGAGTAGAACGTAGCTTCAGCATGTTTAAACTAATGAAAACATTTCAAAGGTTAGTTTAAATAATATTGCTTAATTATACATAAATACATGTAGCTATATTTCATTGTATCTTTAAATAGGTCAACAATGGTGGATGAACGTTTGTCTTCCTTTGCAATGCTGTGGATTGAAAACGAGGTTGCAAGAAAATTAAATTATGAAGGCATAATAAATGAGTTTGCAAGCGTGAAAATACGTCGCAAACCCTTTTTTTGATGATTTGCGACTTGTATTATCTGCATAATACATTTAAATTAGTTAAAGAAACTCTAGACTAGTAAACTCTGTATCAATTTAACAATTATAAAAAATATCTAATTGAATTTAAGTGTTAATTTGATTATTTTTAGTCTTATAAATGGCGACATTAAAGTAAGTTATGTAGCCATATGTTTCAAAGTAATCTGTAAATTTTATTCACTTTATAAAAAAAAAAAAAATTGGGGCCCTATTGACAATTTTTTTTTGGGGGGCCCTAGGCCCACTTGCCATGGCATTGGCATTATCAGCTGCATATTGTTGACCAGTTAGATTTTCGTTTCTAAAAGAAACCAAGAATGTTGTGGAAGAAGAAAAAAGAACTATCAATTCCGAAATTGAGAAATATGATATTGTTTACATTATTTTTGCTGGAAAAAACTATTACTTGAATATTTTATTGAGTTGATCATGATAGATGGTAAAATTCAATAATTTTTTCAGTTTTGAGTTTGTCCTCCATGACAAACTCAACTCAGTGTTTTCCAGTTTGTGGTTTATTTCCCAAAAACATGAATAACTTGTGAAATAATAAGTGTTGAAATTAGAATAAATAAAAATAAAAAATTATAATACTAGACTAGACCATATTTAATTTATATCAGGGATGAACCCACACCTGTTTTAATGCCGTATGGACGAACAAAAAAAAGCTCTCAAAAAAATTTTTAACTTTTTTGAGAGCTTTTTTGACTAAAAATATTAAAAAAATACTTTTCGGTTTGCAGTAGTATATAAATAATTTTCTTTTTATTTTAGTGACTTTATTTTCTTTTTCAGAACAAAAAAAAGAATTAAAAAGCAATTGTTTTTTTTACAACATTATGTGACGTAACTATCCTTCAGTTACTTACTAAATGTTAGTTTAAAAAAAAATGAATAACTTAATGAAATTTAATTTAAAAAACTTGTTACAAAATTTTATAACAAGCAAATGTACAAATAGTTTGCTTTTTCGAAAGTCAGATCAATTTTAAAATAAACATTCAGAGCAAAGTTAACTTTGTTTTGTTTGCCAAATATGTTTTGTTTGGCAACTATGAGTGAACTGCTTTAGATAATGAATGAACAAAAGTAAAAAATCTCAGTCTTAACAACAATCGCGCCAAGATAAATTTTTGAATGAATGAACTTATAAAATTTACTTATTTAGTATTTTTTTTATTTTGTTTTACTTAAAAACATATCTATTTTTTATTATATTCTTCCTTTATTCTTGTTTTTTTTTTTTTTTTTAATTCTTGTCATTGCGAAGTGGTAAGGTTATCTTTTATATTTTATTATATGAAGTTATTAAATAAAAAGATTGTAGAAGTTTAAATTTTTTATTTCCGGTTTTTAATTGTTTTTTTTTGGTTTGCCTACTGTTGAAATATGGTATAAATTTAGTAAATTTTCATGATTTGAAATTTAATGAGAGTTATTAAGTTAATGAAAATTAATTGAACTCTTCTCACATGAGGTAAAAACAACTTTGTTTATTTTTCGTGTTACAAAACAAGGTTTAACTGTTAATTATCCGGTTCGCCAGCCTACTTTAAAAACCAAGTCTTGGAGTTTAAATAGTTTCTTGAAAAGTCATTTAAAAATTACCCAGAACAATTAGCGCTGTAATGCCTTAGATTTTCTGAACTGGTTTAATACTCCTTTAGTATGTTTTTTCTTTTACAGATTAATTTGATTATTATGTAGATTTATAGATTTATAATTCATTTAATTTCTAACATAAGTGTATCCCGTTTCGATTTTCATACTTCTAGTAAAAAGCATAAAGAACATGCAAAAGCACACGATGCATATATATATATATATATATATATATATATATATATATATATATATATATATATATATATATATATATATATATATATATATATATATATATATATATATATATATATATATATATATATATATATATATATATATATATAAAGAAGTTATATGAAAAGTTATAAATACAAATTGGCACAGCCTACTATAGAGGAAATTGAAAAATTACTTAATATCTTATCACCTTATAAATATCTGTATATTAAGAACCTTAATCTTAATAATCTGTCCGATCAGTTTATCCTGCTACTTGTTACATGCCGCCTTGTAGGATACGCTTTTTTAGGCAAACGCTAGAAGAAGTCAACCCCAACCTAAAACACCCCCTGCCTTGGGGCTCATGGTTGAGTAAAGACTAGAGACGGTGTCTCGATAAAAAAACTCATCTTAGGTAGATGTTAAACGCATCCGGCTACTGTCTTGTAGAAGGCCTCCTAGGCAAAGACTAAAGGGGCAAACAGATCCTGTCTATTGACAAGCCTTACACCCCGTTCTTCTTCTATTAGGCTGGTGCAGATGTATTTTTAACACATTGTTTCCAGTTTAGGACGTTGAACGCTGGATCTTCTTGAATCGATTCATGGGTTTTGCTTGTGTCTCTGTTTTTATGACTAGGCAACTCATTCTACTATCTCCTAACGAGGGTACGGCTTTAAAACTCAGTTTTAAGGTTCTAAGGCCTGCTGGTTTCCCGAACTCTGTGTAGCTCACAGAGAGGCTGATTCCATCAACAGCTGAAAAATATCAGAGTACTAACAGTGCCATGTTGCGCATGGATTATGTCCCTGTTCGTACTTTAAGTGTGCATTGTTAAGGCCTTATTTGGAGACTTTTGTTACGGCTTAGGCTTTATTAATAGTATTGAGGCGATTGATTGGGCTATTAAATGGTGTACTGAGTATTATCTATGCTTTAAGTCAATTTCTTTAAAAAATTTAAAATGATTAAAGTATCAATAACTATAAAACACTAATTTCTATCGTTATCACCAAGTTCTCTAAACCTATCATTCACTAATATTCGTGGTCTTCAAAGTAACTTTTCTTCTGTTGAATCTTATCTCTTGCAAAGTTCACCAAACCTACTTGCTTTTTGTGAGACTAATTTAAGTTCAGCTGTCTACAGTGTTTTTAAGAAAACCCAGAGATATGCCTCTTCTGAGCCTCTCTGAGACTCTGCCTCTCAAAAACCCCAGAAATACCCAGATTATGCAAACAATAGTAAGTTATCGTGAAAAAAGATTTTTTTTTCACAGGAATTTGCTTATAATTACCGCGGGTAAAGGCTGCATAGTTAAAAATAGCCCTAAACTAATAATAATATTAACTAAATATATATCACGGTATAATAAATTAACTACAACAACTAAATTAACTCTCTAAACATACTAAACAACTAAAGAAACTTTAATACAGTTATTTACCATTTAAATAAATTTTTATACTTTACTTATAAAATTGTATTGTATTATAACTGTTACCTCTGCATCCATATCGACAACTTTAATTTCTGCTTTGTCAAGATCATTAGTAAAAATTGACAACCTGGACATTTTTGAGTCTTAAAATATCTGCATATATCTCTAAAATATTCCTCTTAAATTGTCGGGGGTTAAAACTTTATACTGTCTTAACTTTTGAATGCTGAGAGATAATACTATGAAACTTAAAATTTATATTAGTCTAATTTAGAATAGTACAAAAAATAATTTATCCACTTGCTGACCTTCACGTTTGGGGTAGAAGGGGCATCGGGAAGAAGTGAACGAGTTTTTTGTTCCCAGCTTCCAATCATCACAATTTTTTTCAACGTATCTTTATGTGAAATAAGTATTTATGTGAAACTTTATTAAGTAATGTTGAGAGTTCAAATTTTTGAATTAAAATTTGAAAAATATACTTCAAATATTCTTAAACTGTTAATTAAAGATGTTTGCGCAAATCGACAATCAAATATAAATCTTAATTTTATCAATAAAAACAGCAAAAACAAAATAATCCTAGATTTGGAAATGTTTTGCAAAAAAAAAAAAAAAACACAGAAAAAAGAGAGGGATAAAAAAAACCAGATTTAATGAAAAAAGAAATGGCAACACTGACTGTCTCATCTTGTGATCTTTTTGAAGGTTATCTCCCTTTAATTTGTAAAGACTCCAATAGTCATATGCTTTGCCTGGGCATTTACATTCGTAAGAATTCACCCATTTGTCGGAAAACTAAGTTTGAATTCACAGACTATTCTTTTTATCGTTTGGACGCGGAAAAATCCAGTCAACTTTAAACTGAGTTATCTCTAAAACCACAATTGCTTTTTATTTCTTTAATTTTTTTAATTAAATGGGACTACCTTATCTTTAATAGTGTTGATAATTTTTTATTACAAATCAATGATTTGCAAAATGTTTTGGAAACAAATTGAGATACTTAAAAAATTTGTCAATTTATTGTGCAAAAATCCATCGACTTCATATTGATTGTTAAACGTACAAATGTCCCAAAATCTAAAGTCATTGATATTATAAATAATTTCAAGACTACTCAAAGCTTTAAAATAAAATCTGGAAGTGGAAGAAAAAAAAATTTCCATAAATCCAAAAATGTAAAGTTGATTTATAGTTCAATATCAAGAAGTCACATCAGAAGATCTAGCACAAAAACTCAATACTTAGCGCTCTTTTATTAAAAAAATAGTTGAAAAGCCTGGAATTAAAGCATTTTTAAAGAAAAATACACTTCAGAGAAGTTTAAATAGTGAAATTTAAGGAATTCGACAAGGAAAGAAATTGTTTAAAAAAATCGGATAAAAGTATATGCATAATTGACGACTACGAAACATGTTGCAAAGCAAATTTTTTACAACTTTCTTTTTAACAATTTTACTAGAAGAACAAAGATAAATCTGTCGATGATCAATTTAAATATATTTGGAAAGAAAAACTTGCATCGATTTTTGTGAGGCAAGCAATTTGTAGCAGTGATATACAATCCTCTTGTTTTGTCACTGAGAAGACTTTGACTGCCAGTCTCTACATCAAACAATGCCTCATAAAAGACTTGTGCCATTTCTGAAATAACACAAATACTGATGTCTGTTTTGGCTTCTTGCTGCTTCTCACTAATTTAAAAAAGTTCTAAAGTGGTGAAAAAATAATAATGTGAGAATTGTTCATAAAGATGCGAATCCTCCAAATCAACCTGAAGGGCGTAAGATTAAAGAATTTTTGATAATAGTTGAAGAAGTTTTTTGATAAAACTGGTTAAGTAACAAAAAATAAAAAAGACTTCCAAAAAAAGCTGATTAAAATAAAAGGTGAAAAAAGAAAAAATTTGCAAAATGATGACATCAACTTGCTATAAGTTTTGATCTCTTACCAAACAACCCATCAAGCTCCTTAAAATTAAGTTGAAACCCTAATTGATTTAAACACGTTTCATATAAAAAAATTGAAATAATAAGCATTTATGGTTTTAGAGAAATCTCAATTTAAAGTTGACCGGATTTTTCCGTATCCACCCGATATGTGCTTTCGTTAAACACCACTTCACTCTTTTTTTTTTTGCTCTATATTGCTCTTCTTCATCTCAAGACTGCGCCCTTTTGATTTTATTTCTAATCAAATTGACCAAGCCCTCTCTGTTTATCCATCAATCAATATCGTTGTTGTTGGTGACTTTAATGCTCATCACATTGAATGTGCTTTTTACATTATTTCATGTCTTCAGGCTGGCATGAAATTTTCATTCCCTATCAACAATTTTAAATCTAGCCTCACTCTTCTCCATACTTTTCCCCAAATTGTGCTTCTGTAATTTCCAATCGAAACCGTAACTTCCATATCAATCAGTAAAACAATTCTCCAGAAAACAGACGTCTGTTTACTATTGCTAAAAATCATTGTAAAAAGGTTTTATTTTACGCCAAAGCTCTCTAATCTCAGGTTATAAAATTTCATACTTCATCACAAAAACTAGTCTCTCGTGAAACCTGGAGAATCTTTAACAGTATCATTAATAAGGGGAAATCTTTTATTCCACCTCTCTTGTATGGTTCAGGCTTTGTCACCGCACCTAAAGACGAAACTGAATTGTTTGCTAAGAATCTTTCATCTGTTATCATCTCTTGATTCCGCTAGTTGTGTTCTACTTGATATAGCCGTCAAACATGTTGATCCATTGCTTGACATTCGTATCACTTTAGCATCTGTATCAAAAGTGATTTCCTGCTTAGACTACTCTGCTTGTGGTCCACTATACTTGTTGTAGTCTTGCAAAAGTGTTCTCCGGAGCTGTTTTCTATACTATCAAAATTATTTAACAAGTGCTTATCAGAGTCTTGTTTTTCCAAAATGCTGGAAAACGGCATCTGTGATCCCTATTTTCAAAAAATCTGAAGAGCGATTTGACTCGTCTAACTACTGTTCCATTCGTCTTCGTCCTATCCTACGCAAGGTTTTTGAATCTTTAATAAACAAACACTTAACCTTTTATCTTAAATCTTACTTTCTGATCATCAATATGGACTTCGATCTTCTTGTTCAACAACAAGAAAAAACAACAACAAGATATTTATTTTCCTTTTCAAAATATACATATAATCATATAATAGCAATAATAATAATAATAATAATAATAATAATAATAATAATAATAATAATAATAATAATAATAATAATAATAATATAATAATAACAATAATAATAATTATTATTATTATTATAATATCTGTAATAATACAAACAATATAATTATAATAAAATATAACTAATAAGAATAAATATAAATAATTATTAGAAAAGGAAGGTGTGACTCAAACAGAAGCCTGATCAAAGGAGTGACACCAAATAATTATAATAATAATGATTAAAAATAATAACATTATCTATCTATAATAATATTATCTATAATATGTTCGACAGCTGATTTGCTAATAGTAATAACCAATTGGTTTTATCATGCATTAGACAGAGGTGGAGAAGTTAAGGCTATTGCTCTTGACATTTCTAAAGCTGTTGATAAAGTTTAGCATGCTGGTTTTCTCCATAAGCTTTTTTATTACGGTGTATCTGGTAACGTCTTTAAGATTTTTGAGTCCTTTCTTTCCAATGGTGGTATAAGTGTTGTCCTCCATGGAAAACACTCTTCTTCCTATCCTGTAACTTCAGGGGTTCCTCAAGGTTCAATCCTTGGCCCAAAAATCTTTTTAATTGACATTAACGATCTTCTAGATATTTTTACATCTAAGGTGGCATTGTTAGCTGATAACACTACCATTTAATTTTGTCATCATAAGAAGCCAACAATCTATAATTGCTTGGAGAGTGCATTTGAGCTTGAAAACGGTCTCACTTCTGCTACCGCATGGGACTTACAGTTGTAGGTGAACTATAATTTAGATAAAACTTCTTCCTATATTTATAAACGGTTACGTACTTGATGAGTTATCTAACCTTCATTTTCTAGGATTAACTCTCAGTACCAATCTTTCTTGGAAACCGTATATCAAATCCATTGCAAAATTAGCATCTGCTAAGGTTGGATCTCTTTATCGAGCTCGACATTTTCTTACTCCGGATTCTATTTTTTATCTCTATAAATTTCAAATTCGTCCTTGTATGGAATACTGTTGCCATATCTGCGGCGGATCTTCTAATGATGGGTTTTTTTCCTTTAGACAAGTGCTAAAACGCATGATAAACATAGTTTCTTTCAGCCGACCTTTAACCATTATCACATCGTCGTAATGCTGCTTTACTTTCACTTTTCTACAAATACTATAATTAGTACTGCTTTAAAGACCTAGACTTTTTTGTGCCATCTACTAAAATTCATTATCGTGTTACTCGTCATTCAATTAAATCTTATCCTTTTTCTGTGACTGTTCGTATGTGCTCCAAAACTTCTTATTCGTCTAGTTTTTTTCCTCGAATATCAGTTTTTTGGAATTCGTTTCCTTTATCTTGCTTTCCAGATTTTTCCATATATTTTGCAACATTTTAAGGTGTCTGTCAATCATTATCTTGCTCTACAATCTTTATCTTTTCTCTTCTAGTAACTTCCAACTCTTATAGTGGTTGTTGCAGCCTTGTTAGAAGCGATGTAAAAAAACAAAAAGAAATCAAAAGAAAAAAAAAAGAAAAATTATTCTCTAATTCAAGTCAGGCAGAAAAAATCTAGAACTTAATTTTTGTAACTTATTTTAAAATGTTTAAGTTCAAATTGTATAAGTACCTATATTTAAACAAACGTTCATTGTTTGATTGATAATAATTAATAAGTTTAATGATTAATACGTTTTTGGATTTTAATGGCATGTTGTGATAACTAACGTTTTAAAAAAGAAAAGAAGTGTTGCAACTCAGTATGGCAAATGTGTATTTTATTGTAATTTTTTAGTAGTTACTATGCTTAACTTAGATACATTAAATCATATTCACCATTTTCTTTATACTATTTCAAAAATGCCAAAAGCTGTTATAGTTATAAACATAATTTACAAATCAAAACCTTAAAAAATTCACAAAAAAAATGCAAGTTGTCAGCTTCCTGTTATTCATACCTATTGTACCTGAAAGGCTCAAATTGTTGCTCAAAAAGTTAAATTTAATCTAGTCGTAAATATAATTCCTTCGGTATTAGGAAAAATGTTAGGAGACTTAAGGAAACTGCACTCTTACGTCGAAAGGTACTTTGCGTTGACGCTGGTGGAGCACCCGTAGAAGCTCTTCAAAGAACCTTTTACGAGAGATCTTTGGAAGAATTTTAAAGTAAGGTTCTTTAAAAAACCTTTAAAGGTTCTTTGCGTTGACGCTGGTGGAGCGCCGCAGAGGTTGTTCAAAGAACCATTTGAAAGGGTTCTTTGGAGGAACCTTAATATAAGGCACTTTAAAGAACCCGTTATAGTTCTTCATCGAACTGTTCATTGTTTTTGCATTATTGTTAAGGTTGCACGGATACTTTTTTGAATTCTTGAAGATTTTTTATTATTAAATATTTATACAATATATAATTATTTAATTGATTTTTAATATTTAATTATTCTAATTTAAGATATTTAAGCAAATTGCTTTACGCCAAAATTAAAATGTAAACATGACTTTCCTAAAAAATCAATTTATATTGCAATATATGACAATAAAGATCAAAAAAACTATTTTTAAACGATCAATATAAATATAATATTTTCAAACAATAAACAAAAAATTTATTTTACTATCCAATATGTCTACTGGGGCGCACAGACAGTGGGGGATCCGGGTCGGTTACCCCGGGCATCACGTTTATGGGGGCATCATCAGATAACAAAAAAAATTATAAGCGCAAGAAGTGAGTGTGTTTAGCTTTATTTTCAACCGATTTGAAAGTAAACGAAAATATTACGAGACCATACTAGACAACCAAACGGTTCGTACTAATGCATTACACCATCACATCTGTAGGTATCAAAAATCTCTAAAATCAGTATATTAAATATTTGTTCTTTGTTACATATGATCTACACTCAGAGTGACTAGAGTGTTGTTTCTCCCTCTTCTCTCGAGCATTTAACTTCGTTCTTCACCTTTACAAAAGTCTTACCGCTTATTGGGCTCTCTGGCTCTCCGAAACGTCATTGGTAATTGTAATGCAATCACCAATGATGTTTGTGAAAGTAGTACCGATTTTTCAAACTAGAAAATATGGAGAAGAAGGCAGAAGTCGATATTGCCAATCTGATCCTTACTGTTCTACATGAAAACGGAAAAAAATTATTGAGGTCAAGGATACGATAATAGTTCAAATATGGCTGAAACATATAAAGGCGTTTAAGCCTTGATTAAATAGAAGAATCCAAGCAGTCTATCTATCGTGTGCCGCTCATAGCCTCCATTTACGTGGGGTTCACGTTGTGAAATCATCTGTTCTGCCTAAGTCATACTTTGGAAAAGTCCAGCTCTTATACAATGTTTTCAGCAAAAACCACACACGTTGGAAAATTTTTCAGAATCTTGCTGGCCTTTTTTTACATTAATCTTCACAGGCAAGATAAAGCGCTCGAACTATAAACCCACTTTCAAAGAGAATGAGAGAGATAATCAAAGCTTTTAAAAAACTGAAAGAAATGGATCTCACTGCTGAAGTTTAAATATAGTACGTTCTCTTCTCAAGTGGATAAAGTCCTTTGAGTTTATCATTTTTATACCTTCTGCTTCAAAACTTTGACAGCTGTGAACAATGCTAGCATCGTTCTTTATTCCCGCAGCATCAACTTGGATGGTGAGATGAAACTTAGAAAAAGAGATTGATTTAAGATTCAATGCAAATTCGTTCCTCCTGGGATGTCATCTTGAACGAGTCAAAAGAAGTAGCTACTAACCAATAGGTTAGTAGCCAGGTTTCAAAACTGATTTTGTTGAAAAAAGAAGAAGGAGAATAAAAACGTTTCACAAAGAACCTAGCAACGCGTCTCATTATCAAAATGATGCATCAAAAGCATTTGAAGTTGAAAAAAGCATTTGAAGTCAAGCTCTGAAATAGCAATGTAGATTGTTTTCCTTCATCTGATCTACGCCTGACATCAATTTGGACTTAACAAACAGTAAAAAACCAAAAGTTAAAGATCTCGTACTTCTGTATCCAATTAATCTTAGTGAAAACGAGTTTATTGATGAGTTACGCCACTTTTCTGTATTTAACGCCATCTGCAGACAAATGATCGGCCCTTAGATCTTGTGAAAAGCATTTATGCAAAGAGATTTGAAGAAATCTCTTTGCATAAAGGGACAAGATCGTCTTAACGACTGTCTTATACCCTTACGGAAAATTCCCATGAAAAAACCCATGAAAAAAACCCATGGAAAAATCATGGTTATTTAGAACACGTTTTCATGGGAAACCCATGAGGATTCTATGGGAAATCCATGAGTTTTCTATGGGATCCCCATGACTTTTCAATGAAAACCCATGAGTTTTCCACGGGAAATCCATGAGTTTCCCATGAAAAACCCATGAGTTTGGGAAACCCGTGAGTTTCTCATGAATTTTTCATGAGTTTTTCATGGAAAAGTGTTCCAAATACCATGGATATTCAAAGAGATTTCCACCTATGGAATTTATGGTATTAGGAACACCTTTTCAAGGAAAACTCATGGATTTTTTATGGTAAAAAAGCATGATTTGTTTTCAAGTTTTTTTCATCTAATGTTATTTGAATTGTCATATTAAATCATAAAAGCAAATTTTATCACACTAATATTATTGAGTTCTCTTAATCTATGGGATCGCTTTCTCCAAATAAAATTAATAAACAAAATAAAACTTAAATCTTGTTAAATCCTACAAATCTTTGAAAAATAATAGCTATAATGCACCTAAAATATTCAAAACTTGACTTCCCCACAAAATTTAATGCATGCAAATGTATAACATACTGAAAATAAATAAAACAAAAAATTACAAGTAATATAATACTATAAGTGATATACATAGTGATAAACAATTGAAATATATCAAGAAAACAATTTTTACAGAAAATAAATCAATTTACATGTTATTATTTTATATTAACTATTTGATAAAAATATTATATATAAATTTAATAATAACTTAAAGTTTTAACAAGTTAAAAAGAACCATCAATACAACATATTCAATCCAAAAAAACATCAAGCCCATTTATAAGTGCGACTGCACTGTGTCTGTAGAAACAGGTAGATGTCAAACAAAATACTATTCACATTTTGATATTTATTATTTTTTCACCGTAGTTAGTCTCATTCTCCATTTTACCAATCAAGACAATACATCATACAACTATTACATACATTCTAACTAGTTTTCTTTATTTACTGATTCTTTTTACTAATTATTATCTATTATAACTTACTTTATAATTAGGCATTATACACAATTATGAATGTTGCCAAATGTTAGGTAACATTTATATAGAAAAAAGTAGCAATGAATATATCATTGTTTATAAGTAACAATTATTAAATTATTACCTCTTTTTCGCCTAAGCTATCTGCATTATGTACAACATCGTTTATATTTCCAGTCAAACATTCCTGCCTATAATGTAACTTAATTAAAATGATTTATTCAAACTAATACATATATAAATGTTCCCTGCATGTTAGAAACATTTATATAGAACAAGGCAGCAACAAATATTATATATTTATTTTTGTAATTAAAAAAAAAATTTACTTCTTCTTCTGATGCACTATGCGTCGCGAAGCGGAAATAGGATTTTACTTACTTTTCAGAAAAATTTTTTCAATTTTATTATTTTAAATATTTTTTAACTGAAACAAGTTAGTATTAGTTAATAAAAAAAAGTTTTTTTAAAATTTTTTTAAATTAGCGTTTTAAGGTGCAGGATTTTCAGGGGTAAAAAAACCCATGTTTTCACTAAATCTTTAAATTACATAAGATGATTTTCATATTTCTTCATTTTTTTTTTGCACATTTTTTAACAAATGATACATTTTGTAAATTAAAAACCAAGAAAAGAAAAAAAAATGTTTGGATCATTGTTTTTGGGTGTCTGTAAAGATTGATCGGGTAGACCATGTTACTACAGAGGTAGCCTGTTTTTTATTTTTTTTAAATTTTCTCAAACAAATTCACTTTTTATAAGTGAAATAATATTCTGGCTACCTCTGTAGTAACATGCTATAAAATCAATTCAAAAGAGGTGGATCTATTAAAAACCTGTTAGTTAGTTTTTGTCAAGAAAAAACTGGATGCGGGCGGAACATTCTTTTCTAGTCTTTAAGTTATAACCTAAGTTTGGCTTTTTTAAAATAGTTACTTTTAATCTTAGCAAACTTCTGGCTGATGATTTTCCTCCAAGGCATATTTTCACGAGTAAAAATGTATCTGAATGTGCTATATTTTTGCAGTCCAAGTTTTTATCACTTTATGCTGATTGCACTGTGAATTTCAACATTTTCAAATATCTGGCTTTTAATTTAATAAAAAAATTTAATGAGTGTGGAAAAAGAAAAAAGTTCTTTCTTACTAAATATAAACTTTTTTTGGATCAAAATCAACAATGCAAATATATCTTTTGAGTATAATATATTCTATATTGATTTATTATAAATAACAAATATTGCATTATAGTGTGTATATATATATATATATATATATATATATATATATATATATATATATATATATATATATATATATATATATATATATATATATATATATATATATATATATTATACTTGTGCGTGTAGATTAGAAAAAGATTCTGAAAAAGAGATTAGAACACATGAGGAAGAACTGCTATTAATTAGAAAAGGTGAAAACATGATTAAACAGGGTAATCAACTTATCAAGCAGGGTGAGCATAAAATAAAAGAAGGGGAGTTACTGCTTCATACTCATGGATCCAATGTAAACAGGTATGCATAGATAAATGTATCTCCCTTTCTTTATTTTGCACACACACATACAAATTGTTTGACTATGTTTCATAAAACCTTCAAAATGTATATATGCTTTAATGTATTTTTTTATTATTTATAGTGTACCATGTAGAATACCTAAATCATCTGAAGTCAATACATTATGCACACCAAAACCGAGAAAGTCTTTTATTAAGCTTACAAACAGGATGGAGCGTAAAAGAACAGATAGTCTTAGAGAACGAGAGGTCGAAGAACTGCAACATGCTATCAAAAGGTTTAAATCTAATTCTTCTACTGATGGTAGGGCTGTTTTATATAGTTTTAATTTATTATTGCAAGCTCTTTGTAATTTGAAACTTACAGATAGAACATGGACTGAATTTAAAAATATAGTGACTCATAATCGTCATCTTGTTCCTCCAGGTTTAACCAAGTTGAAGCAATACAAAAAATTGACATATCCAGAACAGGTTGAATATTCTGAAACCGAAGTAAAATGTAGTCTTTTCCATATGATAAAGCATTCAGTTTCTAGAGTGTTTGAATATCTTTTGGATTATGAAAGTAACTGCATAATGAGTTTATCACAAGAAGAGCGTGATAATGTACAAATTATTTGCAAAGTAGGAGGTGATGGTCAAAGTGATCAATCGGAGTATCAAAATTCAGCAACTATAAAAAGAGGTGTAGATGATCGCTCTGTGTATAGTATACTGCTGCAGATCCAAAATGGAGAAAAAATAATATGGAAAAATTTAATTCCAAACCCGTCATCTTCTTTTTTGCTTTGCAAAAGAGACTGCTAGTTTTATTCAGGAAAAATTTGAACATTTGAAAAATGAAATTTTTTTATTGGAGAATATTGAACTTAAACTTGGTGAAAGTACTTTTGTAATAAAGTCTAGTTAGTCAACTAATTATACCACAATTAATGATGGCAAAACACATTAAACGCTGTTGTATCAAATATGCTTAAAAAAAAAATTTCATCTCAGTCCTGCCATGTATGCCTTGCAATTTCTAAGGAGTTTAACTTGAAAACTTATTTGGAAAAAAAATATTAATTTAAAAAAGCATGTTTTGAAACTTGGAATTTGCAGTCTTCATCTATGGATGCGCTGTATGGAGTGGATTTTCAATACTGCTTGTAAACTCCCAGCTGTTAAGCAAGGAAGAAATATTCCATCACAAAAGAGTAAAGAATTTATTGAAAACAAAAAAAACTCCAGCGTTTATTCAAGATACAACTGAATATAAGGGTTTCTTTTGTCAGGAAAGGATGTGGAACAACCAATACTGGAAATGTTGCTCGCAAATTTTTTAATAACCCGATTGTGACAGGGAGAATTTTAAACTTGGGTATTAGAATGATTAAGTTGTTTTGAGGTTTACTCATTGATATAAACAGAACAACTACTATTTGCACTCATAACTATCTATTTGCACTCATAACTAATGATAGATTTTTAAAAACCATACCTATGCCACAATCTGTGTATAGAGCAATAGTTCATGGTACTTCTTTTATAAGGTATTTTAAGTATCCAATAGGTTCCTTGTCTGAGAGTGCTATTGAAGCCAGAAATAAGGAAAACAAAACTGCTCGAGTTGGTCATGCTTGTTTAACCTCTTTTGCAGAAAACATTAGGGATACAGCTAATTATTTGTTTATGACATCTGATATGTACCTCTTTTGCAAAAAAAACAATAAGGATAAAAAAAGAGTGAAAACAAAGTAGTTTAAGAAAGCAAAGTGACAGTTCTTCTGATAACTGCTTAAAATAAAGGTAAAGTTTTATTATTAATATTGTTAATAGTTTTGATTTTTTTTGGTCAGGCAATCTCATAATTTTGGTTAATTAACAATTCAAAGTTGCGTTTTTTTTTTGTTTTTTTTTTATGTTTTTATAAAATAAATTTAAGAAATAATTTAATCAATTTTAACAAGTAGTTAACTATTTTAGGAAATAAGACCATAAAGAACCATACTGATGAGCTGTTCTGCGTTGAATTTTTAAAAAACGGCTATTTTCATAGCCACAAGTTATTAAAAACATCTATTAGAATAGAACGTTGAGAAACTATGAAAGAATGCAAAGAGCCAAGTATCATATGATAGCAGAGTTGTTTATTATATTCAATGATATTGTTTATTTTGAAATGGTGTTCATATTCATAGTTTGTAAAATTCTATAAAATATAGGCGCCTACTTTTTTTTGAATAAAATCATCCGGACTTCTGTATATTTCCGGATAAATCTAGAATTAGACCGAATATGATTCTTTTAAATATAGAAATATAAATAAAAATTCGATGTCTTGTGAAAAAATAAGTTAAATATTTTAAGTCCTTCTTTTTTTATATACCTATTTTCTCATTTTGTATAAGAGCAACGCATAGTGTGATGATCTGGATGATGTACAACATCATTTACAAACCTGTTTTCTTCACGTCCTTACCATCTTTAAATGTATTATAAAGCAGCGGACTTGTTAATGAACGGCTAAATAAATAAATTAAAAATTTATATTGGAAGTCAAACCTGCCTGCTAATAATGTAGTAATTTAAATGAAATAATAAGCTTAAAATGAAAAGATTTATACACATATAAATTTTACCTGCATGTAACATTTATATAAACAAGACAGCAACAAATATAGTATAACTTATAAATTGTAATTTTAAGTAAAAACTTACTTCTTTGTCTGAGCTGTCTGCATGATGTACAACATTATTTATATTGTCAGTCAAACTTACCTGCTTATAATGCAGTAATTTAATTAAAATGATAAAGTTAAAATAAAAGAACTTATGCGCACACAATTAAACTCAAAAATTTATTTATATTTACTTTACTATTTAAAGCATAACAAATTTAATAAGTATGTAATTTTTAAAGTATAGTAATGTAAAAGCATAATAAATATCAAAGTGTGTGCATAAATTAATTTATTTTAACTAAAGACGAACACTTTTCATTAGTTAAATATAAACAAATAAAAATAATTGTATTATAATAAATAATAGTGTATTATTTATAAACATTGCTTTTATATGCTTATATTTAACTATGAAGTAAAATCTTGTGCATTAATTAAGTTTTTTAATTTTCACTTGTGCAATCAATGCAAACAGTTTAAAGTAAAAAAAAAATAAAAAAAAAATTATTGATTTATTATTATTTTAAAAATAAAGTTTTAGTTAGCTCCGATGGAATTTTTTAATATTTCTTGGGGTACTACCCCTAAAATTAGAGACCCCACATTTAGATTTTATATATAAAATAATATTTAATAAATTTTATAGATTTATACATAACTTTGTTTCATATTCACCATAGGTATAATTTTTTCAGTTTCCTTTGTGTTAATTCGGGGTGTAATGATAAGGCAAATATTGTCTTCTTTTAGTCCCGGTCATGTAGATTTTGTTTATATAACACGGCATTATATTCTTTTTTTTTTTAATGACAATAAAAAATAAATTTAAAAAAAAAAAAAAATTACAAATGAAGTTCGTGCAACTTTGCGCAAGATCGTCTTCACCTGTAAAAAAAAGTTCATCCTGGCAAGGTTCTCAAGTTTTACATAAAAAAGCTTGAATTTTGGCAGATTAAAACAAAAATTAAATTATTTAAACGAAATTTATAAATTATAAAATATTTCTTTGTTTCTATGGTAAAAATTTGAAAAAAACTTTGTAAAATCAAATTTATGCCCATCTCTGGTAGCAAAACTCTTAAAAAATATGGAAAATATTTTCAAAAATTTTGGATATACAAAAAAATAATAAGTGCTCTATTCAAAACATTTCTGGTTGTTGAAAAACAAGTTTGTCACCTTATTTGGTAGTGTTTGATATTTCGAGTATAGTAATTGGTTTGGTACATCAAGTCAAACTTGAAAAAGTTCGATTGAACACAGCAAGGTTTGATTTTATTTAAAAAGATTCAATGTACTTATTAAGGCGTATAATCTTTAGAAAGTGAATTGCTGGATGCTTTTAAGAACTTTAGAAAAAATAAATACAAAGGATTTCTTTAAAACTAACGTCAATTTAAAATAAATTATATATGATGTCAGTAAATCTGTATTGTTTCATATCTTTAAACTCTTGCTCTTGAGGCAGGTGTTGTTTGGAAAAATTAAAAGCTGCCTGAATAACATAATATTTTATCTTAACTTGCTTTTTGAAATTAGTTGAGCATATAAAGCATAACAGGCTCTATAATCATCTAATAAAGAAAAAGATGTTGTAAAAAATGTTTAAAACGTTTAAAAGTTTAAACTCAATGTTTAAAACGAGTTCCGTATAAGATATCACTTGCTTATTAAAAACATAATAAATTAAGTAATAAAAAGTTTATTTTCAGTAAATATATACAAATAACATTAGTTTTTTTATTTACTATTATTTTTTTAATCTACATGCAACATAAATTTAAAAAATTTTGAAAAATATATAAAACTGATTGCATTTGTGAAGAGCAAAAGGGGATTTATTTAAAAATATAACAGAATTTGTGATTTCAAAGAGAGAGTTGATATTAATATAATAAATAGTAACAGGCACTGCTGGTAAAGTTTTCTAAACGGGTTTGGTTTATAAAAAGACACGCATTGTTTACAAAAACCTTTAAATTTTTTACTCTCTAATTTCTAAGTTTACAAAAAAAAAAAAAAAAAACGTTGTACTTTAAACATAAATGAGATATTAATTTCAGCTTAGTACAAAACGTAAAAAAAATAAAAATTTACTGAAAAAGGTTATTTTTTTTAAATAAGTAGAAAAATATGAAGACAAATAAAACTTTAAACACCAACTTTATTTTTTTTAAGCAAAACTAATATTTCAAATAGAAAATCACCCAGTTTATGTCTTTTGTCAGTTACCACATTTGAAATGAGGTTATTTTGGCCAAATTTAAAATCTTTTTATTTTCAAAAATCAATTATAAATGATTATTATGTTGATATAAGTTGCATTAGGTGTTCATGATGTCAAAGAATTAAATAATTAAAATAAAAAATAAAAAAATTATATCTTTGACTCTTTTTTAAAAACTTTAAGAGTGAGTCAAAGTCACCCCAATAGTGGTGGTGACTTTAAGCAGCTAAACTTTGGACACTTAAAAGGAAATTATATTTATCGATTATTTTACATATTTACAGATACATGAATATTAGGTGATACATTTTTAAGGGAAAAAAATATTAAAAACAACATCATAATATTAACTTACAAATTTATTCAAGATATAAACCACAAAAAAACGTTATACAATTTAAAACTCAAAAAATTATGCATCAGTTATCAAACTATCAGTACTATTCTATATTATCAGTAGTTATTCAACTTATTTATTATTTTATCTGTAATTGATAATACACTTTTTCCTAGGACAACGGAGACTTTATGTCGCTTTTTATTAAGGGGTATACAATTATCGCCTCTAGTTTCAACTATATGTTGTATGAAAGAATCACAGACAAGGGAACCTATTTCTACAGTGACATCTTCATTTTTAAATGTTTTTTTAGGAAGTTTATCTAGCACCGGTTTTCATTCTTTCACAACCAGGTTTTTCACTTTTTTCATGAGACATTTAAGCAATGCTAGAAACTAGTCTTTTGGAAGGAGTTTTAAGTATTTTGCTACTTTCCTTTCAAATTGTTAATATTTATCTCCACTATGCTTTTTCATTGTTCGAAAATATGCAACATCCAATGGCTGCATTAAATGCGTAGAGTTAGGAGGAAGTGCAATAAACTTGATTAACTTGATTAACAAAAAGTACGTATGTAACTGTATGTGACGACAAATTGTCTCCAATTAGAACATGTTTGTCCAGAAGTTTTTTTTAATTCTGGTAACAATCTTTATCCTTGGGATTTAAAACAATCTGTAAAACAACTAGAGTAAAACTTTGTAACTTTTTTTTATAACTTTGAGCGGTTATAACGTGCACTTTTTGGTCTATTTTCTGTCAAAGTTGTCCACATCGAATCTGCTTTGTATATAATATATGGAGAAAGTATATGCCTTTCTGCATTACTACAATATAACAAAAGATGTAGTATACTTTGTTGAATTAAATATCCTCTCAGGGTATTTTGATCCTCCTTTGTTATTACTAGTTTATTACCAGGGTCATCGGTTAGTTTATTTTCATTGTATTTCCAAATGTTTGATGGAGGAACCCCTGCCTGGTTCAGGTGTGATGTATCAAAAAGGTTATTAATAATAACAGTACTTATTTCTTTGTTTTAATGTTACTTGCTAGTCTAATTAATTAAATCACTTAATTGTTTATTTTTCTTAAGGAATGATTTTACCCATTCAACAATAGCCATATTTCCCGCAAACTGCCTAATGAACATTGCTTTACGGTCTGCATAAGGCTTCACAATACTTCGTAAATCATAACAGTCAACAGGGAATACAAAAGAAGACATAGTTATAACATAGTTTGCAAAAATTTCTTCTTCAAATTCACCTAATATTGTGCAACCGCCTTTTTTTTATTATGTATATCTTTCAGTTTATTCTTTGTTGACAGAGAAATTTTAAAGTTTAACCAAGCATCTGTTTGTGTTAAATTACCACTTTTTACTTTTTTTAAACATGTGACTAATGTTTTCTGGGTGATGGAATATAATCACGACTTCCAGAAACACGTTTATATATTCATGGCATGTTTTCTTTGATATAAATATGATTATTAATTAATATTTTGTCCTAAAAACAAATTTTGAAAATTAAACCAATAAATTTATATCTATAGACAACTTTTTCTGAAAAGCAAATTAAAAATATAATATTGAAAATAAAATAAGTAAGCACATTTATCTATGGATAATGTCATGTTTTGTCTTTATATTTATTATGAAGAGAATTCGACTATGGTTTTTATTTAATATTTATTTCATTATTTTCATATTAAATTATCACAACTAGTTTAAATATAAATTTCAGTTGAAGTTTCGCGTCGAAACTTCAACTGATATTGAATTCAGCGCACTGGCTTTTAAGCGAAAATTCCTCGTGCGGAATTTTTTCAAGGGAATACTTTCGTATTAAGTTTTTGTGAAATTCGCAAAAGGGAGTTGCTTGTTTTGCAATTGCTAATTGCTATTCTGAATTGAAATGCGTAACTATCTTTACAGAAAAGAAAAATATTAGAGATCTGTTATTTATAAACGACATTAATATCAAAAGACAAGAACTTTTAATATCAAAATTATTACATATTACGGATATTTATTAGAGTTACTATTGGGGCATTGTGATAAGGCTAATTTATGGCTTCTTCTTGTTCCAGCCAATTGCGCTTTTTATATTGTTGTACTTTGTGAATATTTTTAACGGCGAAATAAACTAATAAACTAAAAAAAAAAAAAATGATTTTTTTTTTTTAATTTAGGTGCCCCAAGAAGTCCAAGAAGCACCGCGAACAAGTATTTAATAGGAAGTTCACTCCTTCTTTCTAACCTATGTTCCTTGCATGCCCTGAGGTAAGGTTTGAAACACGGATCTTTTGTTTCTGATGCAATCTTTTGTTTTGCTTTACCACTGCGCCGCGGCAGCTCATTTTTTTTATATATTTTTTTCGCCTTCTACAATAAATACAATTTTCATATATATTTAACAAAATAAGTAATGGCTGAAGCAATAAGAATACATAATTCTGTCTTGTTACCTTGCCCCATTTTTATAAAATCACGATAGGTAAATATTAAATTATATTGGCGTATTATTTGATAATATGCTTACATTATCTGCAGTTGAAAAAAGAAAAAGAATGCAGCTGTGGTTGCAAAAAAAAAACGATTATACTCTTGTAATAAAATATAATAAGATAATAATAAAAAAATTAAAAAAAAATAAAAAATTAGGAGATATACATATATTTATATTAAGAGAGAAATATCATTATTAAACTTTGTTATTGTGGATTTTGATAATAGCATACTTTTAAAAGGATTTTTTTTTTAAGTTGTCATGATTATTTATTAAAGATTTACTTTATTTAAAAAAAAAAACATTTATAATCTAGCATAGTGAGATCCATAAATAAGAACAACCGTTAAGACCCTTTTTTAAATCGATTAAGAGTAGTTTTCTTTTTATTTGTAATATCTGAAAATAAATTCCATAAATGTGGCCCACCATACTTAATTGAGTATAAACTCAAATTTATACTACATCTTGGGACAACAAAGTTGCTTACTGAGAATCTTGTGCTATATTTATGGCAGATTTCACTAAAATCGGATTTAAATATTTTTGGCGACATTCCTAGCTTAGTTCTATACATTAAAACTAAAATTTTTTGTAAATTTATTTTATAAATATTTAAAGCTCCAAGTAAACACAATAAAGGCTTTCAGGGTTCTGCTCTATCTGCTACAAATGTAATTCGACATGCATGTTTTTGTTTACTGTAAAGCTTTTTTAATTTTGTATGATTGTTAGTTGCCGAGGCGGTATTACAGTATGTTAGGTAACTTTGGATAAACGAAAAGTATAAATTATTTTATTGATTTAAAATTAAGAAATGGTTTTTATTTGTTCCTATATTTCTAGAAATTTTTCAAGACTGTTTATATGAAAATTCCATCTTAAATTTTTGTCCAATTCAACGCCTAAAAAGTTTAACGATGATTGTTTTTTAATGATAGCTTTATTTATAATAAGATTTGGTAATTTTAATGGAAAGATATCAGTTTTATTCAATTTTTGGAACAATATGAATTTAGTTTTATCAGCATCCAGAGAAAGTTTGCTACTTACAAACCACTCATTAACTTTATCTAATTATTTATTAACATGTTTAAAAAGTTTTTTGAATCTCAATATTTTCGATTGTGACACAAACGAGTTTGAGTTTATTAAAATATAAATAAAATATTAAACAAATTTTTAATGTCATCTTTGAAAATAGTCATTTTTCTGTTATCAATAAATCTACAAGCATAACTGGAAACATTGCAACATCAATAAATCTGAACTGAATAAGCGCAAATTTCATAAGTGCGAACTGTTATAAGTGCAAATTGGCATAAGGCCGAAATGGCATATATGCGAACTGGAATATATTTGCACTTATATCAATTTGCACTTATGCCAATATTCGCAAATTTATTTAGTGCACTTATGATAATTTGCACTTATGCCAGTTTGCACTTGAGCCAGTTTTTATAACATCTTCGCACAATCGCGCTTATGCAAATTCGCACATATGCTAGTTTGCACTTAAGCAAGTTTTTGCGTTGCTTTGCACTTATGCTAGTTTGCACATATGCCAATTCGTGCTTATTCAGCCTTCCGTAATAAATTTAATTATTATCATTGGCGTAATAAATGCAAATAAAAAAGCAGGAAAATTTTCAACGGATATTTCTGATCATTTTGTCATATACATTATCTTCTTTATCGTTATGGCCTTTTTTTTAAAAAAAATTTAGTTTTTTTTAAAAACGGCGATTTATGTTAAAACAAAAACAAGGTTAATAAACTACTTTTCAATTGAATATTTTCATAACCTTTTGTAAAGTTAACTGAAATACTGAATTTAAATGCTGATAAAATCTAAGTTGCATTCATATCAGAATTTTGTAAGTATTATAACAAGTCATTTCCAGAAATTTTAAAAGTAGTTAAAATAATAACGCTAAAAAATTCCTAAATATCAAAAGGTAATTTTAAATCTTTGATTAAACTCCAAAAAGTATAAGAACTCGAGAAAAAAAAAAAAAATAGACATAACAATGAAAAACATTAACAAAATAAATGAGGAACTCAAAAAAAGTATTCTAAAATAAACGGAAAGATTATTAAAAGACCAACAGCCGTATTCTCATCTCTCCGTTATGCTTAACGGAGCGTTTGTCAAAAATTTCTTTTTAAAGATATTAATAAAAAAGTTCTCTAAAAATATAAATTTTTAAAAATAAATATTTTATTTAAGTATTAGTTTTATTTTAAAAATTTTAAATAAGATTTTCGTCATTTTTTTACTTAGATATATTGTAATGAAATTTCAGACAAAAGCTCTGTTAAGCTTAACGGAGACATGAGAATACGGCTGCAGGAAAAATCATTTACCTCAATAATTTTAAGTTGAATTTTCTGTTAAAAAAAATTTTAACAGAAAGAAAAAAAAAAAATTAAAATTAAAATCTGCTATAACTTTATTAGAAATACAAGAAATGTTTATCCTACACAAGAAAGAAATACAATTATTATTTAAAGAACAAGAAAAGGTATTTGTTGGTTTACTTAGTTTATCATACCTGACAATAACAAAACGTTATTGTCAGGTATGATAAACTTATTATATTTAAAAAAAGTTTACAATAAGACGAAATGATACTGTTAGAAAACAATTTTAATCTTAATTATGCATATTTTAATAATAAAAATGGCTAACAAATTAAATGCGACAAACAGGGCCGGCCTTACGAATTGCGGGGCCCAATTTAACAAATGCTTGCGGGGCCCACCTGATTTTTATTTTTACAATAACTACTATTAATAAAATTATTGAAACACATTTATTATACAAAAAAAAATAACTCCACAAACGAATCAGTAAAGAATAATAAAAATATTACAATGAATTTAAACAAAACAGTTCTTGTTAGTGTCATAATAAACAAATAATCTATAAGTCAAAGTGGATCTTTCTTGCTTTTTTGCTTGCGAAATCTTTTAGAATTTTTTCATAATTAATTTCTCTACTTATAGGAGATTCAATTGATATTAGTGCCAAATTGTTTAGTCGTTCTTGATTAATTACTGACCTAAGGTTGGTTTTAATTAATTTTAGTTTTGAAAAATTTCATTCACCGGAAGCGACTGTAACTTGAATTGTCATCAGTATTTCTAGGGCTATGAACAAATTTGGAAATGCAGTCGAACTATCATTACAAGCCAAATATTTAAAGAGTTCTTTGGGTTTTTGTTGTTGAACGGGCAGTATTGGCTTAATTGCCTCAATTTCTTCGGAAAGCATGAACTCTTCTATATCTTTTGTAATGTCTGTCAAAGCAATTTCTAGGTCGGCTGAATGTTTTCTGAGATCTTCTTTAGACATATTCTGAAAATTATATAGAAATCCAAAAAGTTTATGGTGTTCTTTCAGCTGCATAAACCGTGGTTAAAGAGATTGCAATGCTTTGTCTACAACTTGACTTGAAAAAATTTACCCGGAATTCTGTCTTGTGGTCTAAAATTGGTTCGTTAGAAGATTCATAAAGAAACATTTTCTTTTTCTTGTAACAGCGCTTCTGTTGAAATATGGGTTCAACTTTTAACTCATTTGCAAGCTCTTTGGCATCAATCAATGCAGCTACAAAGCCTGTCTCACAGTATGTCTTCAACCAATCAAACAATTTTTCAAAAGATGTCAGCCCCGCGGCAATGTCTATGGTATTGCTTTGAAGTTCCTTGCTAGTAAAATTTACTTGAAACAATAAAGAGTGCCAAAAACATAGTGCAACCAGAAACCTATAATTTGTCATTTAGCTTACTAATGATTCAGCCTCACTTTTTCCTTGAGCATCATTTGTGCTTTTTGCTAGTTCTTTTAAAGCATTACACACTTCTGCGACTTGAAATCGTACAGCTTTAACACTTTCCATTCTACATTCCCATCTTGTTTCTGATAATGGTTTAACAGACAGGCCTCTCACATGCTTTTTAAAAACAGTCCATCCTTTTGTAGATGAAGCAAAAAGGGTGAAAATACGCTGAAGGGTTCCAAAAAATGTCATGGCATCAGAACACGTTTTAGCCATATCTCCTAGAACAAGATTATAATTATGGCACACACAAGGAGTATAGAAAGCTCGTGAATTTTTTTCCAAAAGTCGTGCTTGCACTCCAGAATTGTGCCCTTTCATATTAGCTCCATTATCATACCCTTGTCCTCTGATGTTTTCAACATCTAGTCCGAGCATTTCAATTTCTTTCACAAGAGTGTTAAATAAATTTTCACCAGTGCTGCTCTTAAGTATAATAAACTTTATAAAATGTTCATAAATTCCTGCTGGGATATCTGAGTGTGTGCCGTCAGCGACATATTTTAGCACCATTGACATCTGTTCCTGATGGCTGATAAATGGAGTGCAGTCAAGAATCGCTGCAAAATACTTTGCCGACTTATTTCTAGCAATAATTTCCTGTAGAACAGCTTAGCCTATAGTATCAATAATTTCATCTTGTATGGTCTTGCCTAAATAATGATCATGAATGTCTTTGTTAATAATTTTCTGTATATGATCTTGCATAACTGGATCAAATTTTCCTAGCAATTCAATGACGCCTAGAAAATTGCCATTATGTGGATTTCCAATTTGTTCTTCAGACCCACGAAATGCCAAGTTCCTTTCTGCCGAAAACTGTACAGAAGCAACAAGTCGCTCAAAGACTTGATTCCAGCGTTTTGTTTCCTGTCTTATTAATTTTTCATTTAATGTATCAACAGTTAATCCAGTAGATAACCTTTGCTGCACTTCATAGCAATTAAGTGTACATTGCAAATGTTTTTTTGATTTTTCATGATCCTCTAATCTTGTATGAATATTTGACCAGCTATCAAATCCAGAAGTAGCAAGTGCAGAATCAGAATTTGTGTCAAAAAGTTTGCAATAGTAACAGTAAACTTTATCAAATGAATCAGAATATATTAGCCATGGTCGTTCTATAACTCCCCCATTTTTTAATTTTCTTTTACAGTGAAATTTCAAAAAATGTCTTTTTCATTTTGCGGAAAATTTTCTACAGTGATCTTAGGGGGTCCTTTGTTCACTAAATAATCTCTAACATTTTGATTTCTTTTATTTGGACATGTAGCAGGGTCATCTTTTATCTTTAAAATATCACATAGTGCTGGGTTTGAATTTTCTTCTCTTGATTCTGAAATATCCTCATTATCCTTGTGTGTGTTAACAGATATATTTATACATAATTCAGATGTGTTTTATTGAGCATTACATCCAGAAAGAAAACTACTACTAGCTTCTGATGTAGTTTCTTTAGAAATATTTGTTTTACTGTCGTCTGACTCGACTTGTTTGTCTGATTTTTCAGTTTCAAACAGATCTACTGATTTACTCAAATATTTATCTAACGCACCTTTTTCTTTTTCTGCTTCAGTTTTCTTTACCTTAGCTAAGGTTCTCTTCATGATACCACTTAGATATTTTCTACCGACGTCCCTTTGTCTTTTACTCATATTTTGGCTTGTGTTCTTCAAAACTAAAAGTTTATCTCTTTTTTTACTACTAAATTGCACAATAAAATAAAATAGTTTAATTAAACTAAAATAAATAAAAAATCCCCTTTACAAAATTAAAAGTAAAATTAACAAAACTAATATAAACATTTTCCCTTCAATTAGCTAAAACAATATAGAGATAAAATATAATAAAACATATTGATAAAGAGATAATAAATAAATAAATCCATTAGAATTAAAGTAAGATTAAAACACAAAAATAGCTTTTTTTATTTGAAGCATGAAAACAAACTTAAAAGTTCTTTTGTTTTTAGTTAATATAATGTTTACTGAAGTATTTATAGGAGCCAAATAAAGAGGAGAATATTAAAACAAAATCAAAAGCAGTTTCTTTGTATAAATAAATATATATATATATATATATATATATATATATATATATATATATATATATATATATATATATATATATATATATATATATATATATATATATATATATATATATATATATATATATATATATATATATTTATATATATATATATATATATATATATATATATATATATATATATATATATATATATATATATATATATAAATTAAAACATAAATAAAAATAAATCTTAAGTATCTAAACAACTCAACAAATTAAAACAAATAAAAATGTAAGCAATTGATTACTGCAAATATCTTAATATAAATAAATAAACATTTAATATTAAGATTATTTATTAGACTTGAAAAAAAGTACTCTTAAAATTATCCATTAAAATTTATATTGTCTTAAATATAAAATATTTACTGAAAAGCGAGAAAAGTTTGCGTTAAACAAAAGTAAATAAAACTAATAGTAAACAAAATGAAAAATAATTATAGCATAAACAAACAAAAAATATATATTTTAAACATTTCAAAAGTAAATACAGCTTAATCTTTAACAATATAAAAGCTGCCACCATGTTCATTGCTTGCCTCGTGACTTTTCGGAAATAAGTACTTCTGGAACTTTCGAAAGTTAATATATTTTATACTATATACCGCAATAACTAAGATAAACTAAAAATAACAATAGACGTTACCATGCGCATTAAACGTTCAACGTTAACTGTACGAATTATATTAAGATTGATAGAAATTTATTTGAAAAAATTACTGCTATTTATAATGATATGTTATAAATTGCGGGGCCCCTACCAAGCGCGGGGCCCTATTTGGAGCAATCGGTCAAATCGGCGTAAGACCGGCCCTGGCGACAAATTTTTTCAAAATTTTTAATAAACAAAATACAATTCTTTTGAATAATGACATTGATCCAGATGTAAACTTTTTGAGGACGTCATAATCAACTCAAACTATTGAGGAAGTTTCTAACCTCATGAATGCGTCACAATCTTTATTTTCAATATTAATTTTAAACATACGTAGTATGAGTAAAAACTTTGAAAACTTTATTTCAATGCTAAAAAATATAAATTTTGAGTTTATGGTAATATGCTTAATCGAAACATGGTGCAAAAGTGAAAAAAATAAATTTCAAATTCCAGGTTATAAAGCTATTCACCAAACTCGAGTTGGTGGCGTTGGTGGCGGTGTATGCATTTTTATTCACGAGTCAATCCATTATCAGAAAATAGAAATTCTTAGTATTCAAAATGCGGATTATGAATCATTTACTATTGAATTTTTTTTTTTTTTTTTTTTTTTTTTTTTTTTTTTTTTTTTTTTTTTTACATTTTAAGTTTACATTTGTCGTAATACAATACTTTAACAAATACAAACAAGGTTTCTGAAAGAAGATCGTACTGATCTTATCATCAGAACCTTTTACAAGCATTTAGCATAATTATTTACAATGTATATAATCTATTTATAAAATAAACAGTAAAAGTAAATAGTAAAACAAAAAGATAAAAAGTAAAACAAAAAGAGTCGTTACATATAAAAAGTAAAACAAAAAGAAAAGTAAAACAAAAAGAGTCGTTACATATAACGTATTTTACAATTAACATAAAACGTATTTTACAATTAAAAAGTTCTAAATAAAGGTACATAATTACAATTAGAAGAACCTTATTATGTCATCGGAAAATAAAATTAAATTTTTGAGTTTATGTTTAAAAATTGGAAAAGTGTAAAATATATTAAAGTTTGGCAAAACAACTTCATTCCAAAGATATGGCGCACGATAAGCAATACCATACTGGTTAAACTTTGTTCGACAAAAAGGTTTATGCAAAAATTTATTATTTCTAAGAGTATATTTATTTATTGGTTTTTCACAAAAGAGAACTTTAAAGATAGGTAGGGATAAGTCATTTTTCCACAAATACATAAAGCATAAAACATTAAACACATTAAGTTCGTAAATATTAAGAATTTTCATTTCAATAAAAAAAGGTTTGGAATGAGTGTATCGATCCGCAAAATTAATTAAACGGATCGCATGCTTCTGACGGCGGTAAAGACATTTTAATTTGCTTTTTTCTGTGCTTCCCCAAGCAATATTTGCATAATTTAAATAGGTATGAATAAATGTGTAGTATAGTTGGGTTAAATCTTTTTTACATAGATATGTTCTCGATTTATATAAAATTCCAATGCTTTTAGAAATTTTTGTGCTAATATAGTCAATATGCGCTTTCCATGTGATGTTTTCATCAAGAAAAACACCCAAAAACCTTGTGACATAGTGTCTTTTTATCACAGTATTATCAATAAAGATTTCTGGTAAATTTTGGGGTAAATAAGGTTTTTTTGCGATTGGATGGAAGAGAATCCATTTTGTTTTGTTACTGTTAAGAGTTAGCTTATTGCATATAAACCATTTTGATATGTTTTTAAGTTCATCGTTCATACTAGAAAAGAGTTTGTAAATATCATTATCGGAAAGAAATAAGTTGGTGTCATCAGCAAACATTATACTCATTAAATTTGAGGCTTTATTTAGGTCGTTTATATAAATCAAGAACAACAGTGGTCCCAAAATGGAGCCTTGGGGAACGCCACATGAAACATTTAGGAACTCATTTGGATAACAACTATTACTAAAAACAAATTGTTTACGGTTAGATAAATAACTTCGGAACCATTTTATAACTTTGTAGTTTATTCCATAGTATTTCAGTTTTTGTATCAAAATTTCATGATCTACAGTATCGAACGCCTTCGATAGGTCGATAAAAACACCTAATGTAAATTTAGATTTTTCAAAAGAATTTGAAATTTCACGTACAAGTTGGATAATTGCATGTTCCGTCGAATTATTTTTTTTAAAACCAAACTGGTTGGCGTATAACAAATTATTAGAAAGGAAATAATTGTATAATCTATTATACATAATGCGTTCTAGTATTTTTGAGAATGTGCAGAGGACGGAGATAGGACGATAATTACTGATATTTGTTTGATCTCCCTCTTTTAAAATTGGGGTAATTTTAGCAATTTTTAATTGATCCGGAAAAACTCCTTGGTAAATAGATGCTCCATAAACCTTAAAAAGTATATCTTTTAATTGTTCAAAACATTCTATAACTATATTACCGTTTATGTCATCTGCTCCGTTTGCTTTGTTTTTTTTAAGGGATTTGAATGCTTTTTCGAATTCATAAAAAGTTAGCTCAGAATATAATTCGTTGGAACTAATGCAATTATCCATCTGTACTAGAAAATCGTTAAATGTTGCTTTGGTATAAGGAATTTTATTTGCTAGTTTAGGACCAATGTCAGTGAAGAATTTGTTAAACTCATGAGCTATAGCTTTTGGTTCGCATATGCGTTTGTTATCCACTATAACCATCTGGGGAAGAGAACCTGAGCATTTTTTTTGTCTGCCAGTAATTTCGTTCATTATTTGCCAATTGCGTTTTGTGTTATTTTTGAATTTATCTAGAAGTCTTGTGTAATAATTTTTTTTCAAATTTTTACGAACTTTTTCAAAGAGATATTTGTAATTTTTATATATTTTCTCATTATCTAATGATTTTGTTTTAAGATATTTTATATACAGCTTTTGTTTAATCTTGGATGATTTTTTAAATCCTTTTGTTATCCAGGGGTTATTTTTATATTTTGGAGTTATTGTCTTTTCAATAATAGGAAAGTTTGCGTCATAAACGGAGTAAAAGGTTTCATAAAAGTTATCATAAATTTTGTCTGCATTGTCATTGAAGTTAATATGCTTCCAGTGCAGTAACGATAGTTGGTTTTTAAACAACTTTATATTTGTATGGTTAAAAATGCGGATTTTAATTTTGTTTATTTTATTTTTAATTTCAGAATTAATTGTCAAGAATATTGGAAAATGGTCAGTTATATCAGATTTTAGGATACCTGTTTGAATATTATTGTTGAATATATCTGTTGTAATAATTTTATCAATCAAAGACGTCGAGTTTTTTGTTACTCTAGTTGGCCTGTTTATTAAAGGAATTGCTCCCGCCTCAAAAAAGGAGTCGTAAAAGTTTTTAATTTTGTTATCTTCATTATAAAGAAAACAATTCATATTTAGGTCTCCAATAATGAAGTTCTTTTTGTTTTCTTTAATACCTTTTTTGAAAATACTTTGTTCAAAAAAAATGCTCAAGTTCTCGCTCACGCCGTCAGGTGGGCGATAACAACAGCTTAATAATATGTTTTTAGATTGATTGTTCATAATTTCAATAGTCAAAATTTCTTTATCGCTATCAGAAGCACTTAAATCATTCCTAACGTAATAAACAATATTTTCATTCACATATATAATGACTCCTCCGCCGCGTTTATTTACTTGTCTTTTAAACGAAATTAATTTAAAATGAGGAATATAAAAGTTCGAAGTATTATCTATGTTATTTGAAATCCAGGTTTCAGTTAAACAAACTATATTAAAACGATTTTTTGTTTCCTCTAACAAGTTTAAAAGTTTTTCCAAATTGTTATTAAGACTTCGAATGTTTACGTGTAGTATCATAATTTTATTTAAACATTTGTCATAAACATTTTTAAAAAGAAACCCTTCTAAATCGCTTGGAAAGTAATATGAGCAATCCGTAAGCGCCTCGTAGGAATAGTTTATATCGGGGTCTATATTTACATCATTTATTTCATTAAAGTTAAAACGCATGGATTCAAAGTCACTGATTCCAGCCATGCTTTTTTTTTTTTAAATATAATTTTATTTGAGCATTTACTTTTAGAAAGGCTTCTTTTTAGGACTTAAAGTTAGGGATGGGATTTTTAAATTCTCTACAAAAAATTTTATCATACTTGATAATGGCGTACTTTCCTTCACCGCGTAGACGTTTGACTTCTTCCCACAACTTTTTGCGACTCTCGATAGTTTCCTTTGCGAAATCTTCGTTGATGAATACACCAGTACCTTTCAAGTTTTTAACAGCGTTAAGAATCTTGTTCTTGTCTTGATAATTTAAAAGTTTCAGAACTATAGTTCTAGGTATTTTACTATCTTTTGTTTTGCCTACTCTATGTGCTCTTTCTACAACAACTTCGCTATTTATTTTTAGTTGGTTTTTAAAAATATCTTTAACTGTATCCTCGCATTCAGTCCAGGTTTCACCTGCTTTTTCTTTTACTCCATCTATTCGCAGATTGTTTCGTCGAGATCTGTTTTCGAGATCGATTGTTTTTTTGGTCAACATATTTACTTCGTTGTCATAACACTTTCTAATTTGTTTTATTTTATCTATAAGGTTTGTTTCTTGGAAGTTTAATGTTGTTTTGACATCGTTTAGATCTTTTTCGATATTCATAATGTTGGATTTATTATTTGTTACATATATTTCAATTTTCTCTATTCTTTCCGTTAATATTTTCAAGTTTGCACTCATTATCAACGCGAAGCTTTTTTCTTGTTCTTTCAACAACTTTTCTGTTTCTTGTAATATACATATCTTTTGTTCCTCCAACTTCTTGATAATTAATTTTTCTATATTTTTAAATGAGGTTTCCATGTTTAATTTAAAATTTAACACGCTGTAGAAAAAACGCGTCTGTTCGCTTCAACACGCTGCTTGAAAAAAAAAAATTACTAAACCACAATAAAAAAAACGTATTAGTAACTGCTTTGTATAGACCACCAAGCGGAAATAAAAAATCTTTTCAAAAACACATAAAATGGTATTTCAAAAAAGTAAAAAATAAACAAATTTACATCACGGGGGACTTTAACTTTAATCTTCTTAATGTTAAAATTGATAACAACGTTAAACATTTCTTAAACTCACTTTTTCAATACAACATTCTTCCCTTAATTAACAAGCCTACTCGTGTAACTCTTCTAACTGAATCTCTCATTGATAATATTTTTACTAACATTTTCACAACATGCAACATTCAAAGTGGAATGATAAAAACCGATATAAGCGACCACTTTCCAATTTTTTTTATATCTGTTATTTATATAAAAGAAAAAAAAAGAAAAGTACTAACGGAAATAAAAGAGCAGATGAATTTAATATCAAGGTATTTAGAAATCATTTACTAAAAGTAAACTGGAAACAACTACATAATTGTAAAGATACAAATAAAGCTTATGCATTTTTTTTACAACAAGTTTCTTAATGCGTACGACAAAGCGTTTCCGATGAAGGAAATTAAAACCAAGTGTAAAAACCTACAAAGTCCATGGATTACAAAAGGACTTATTAAATCTTCTAAGAAAAAACAAAAACTCTATGAAAAATATTTAAAAAAAAAACTTATCAAAACAAAAAAAAATATAAAACTTACAAAAACCTGTTTGAAAACTTAAAAAAAAAAGCTAAAAAAAATTATTTCTTAACTTTATTACAAAATAATATTTGAAATAACAAAAAGACTTGGGATATAATGAAGGAAGTGATAGGAAAAAAAAAGAAAACTCGTGGTAATTGTTTACCGAAATATTTATATACTGAGGATTGAGGATGAAAGAACAGTAACAAGTGAAAAAAAAGATATTGCAAACAGTTTTAATAACTTTTTTATAAACGTGGGTAAAAACCTAGCAAACAAAATAACTCCAGGAAAAAAAAAATTAAATCATATTTAAAAGAAAAGGACTATGTAATGGATGAGCTTGAGGTATCGCCTTGAGGTATTCATTAAAAATAACAAAGTTTATTATAAATAACTACGCAACTGAGTACAAATACCTTTCAAACGAAAAAATTAAATTTACGATCAAACATGGGTATAACAAATTTTTTAATGCATTAATGCATTATACAACAAACCTTAAATAAATATTATAAGAGATAAGTAGACATAAAAATTTGTAAACCAAGGTGACCCGATCCGGGTCTTGTTAAGTCTGTTCAACGCAGACCATTTCTATATTATTTGTTTGGCCTCTTTATTTCATTAAATTTTTAATAAACGGTAATTTGCCACCATTTATTAAAAATTCCTTTTGTGACTCGAAATTTAATTTTCCTAAATATTTTGACTCTAGTAGAGGTTCTTCACCTCTTTTTGCTTTAATGGTGCCAGGTGAATAAAATAAAATAATAAAATGTAAAACAATGATCTATATATATAAGAGTGTTTTCTTTCTTTCCTCAAAAGTGTTGCAAATACAGACTAAGCTAACTAATTATTAAACACATAAATAAAACTTAAGTAACTCGATATTAATGCGCTAAACTACAATATTCTCCATGTTTTTAAAGGTTTTTAGTTACGACCCCCATTTACAAAAATCCCCTTAAAATACGTACAACAAATTATTAGGCATAAAATAGATAAAATATAAAATTAACTAATAGCATATATTTATATCTTTTTAACTAACAAAAATTTATAATAAAAAGAAATCAGGTTTTTTTATTTTATGAATCTTACAAATACGTACAACATATTATTAGGCATAAAATAGATAAAATATAAATTTAACTAATAGCATATATTTATATCTTTATAACTAACAAAAATTTACAATAAAAAGAAATCAGTTTTTTTTATTTTATAAATCTTACAAATGCGTCATAACGTAATTCTAAAATAAAAAAGTCATGAAATTATGATATCATAATTACAAAGAAAAAAAAAAAAAAAAACCACCACACAATTACCAAAAATTGATTTACCTTTTTATAGTAACCTATTTTGAAATTGCAGTTAAGGATTTATCAAAAATGTTACTATAAAACCTGTTTCGAAGTACCAAAGCATTAACAATACTAAAAAAAAAATCAAACTAAGATATAAATTGTTGTTTTAGTTTTTATAATTTAAAAATATATACAACTATAAACAAATATGACCTTATGTAACACGTATAAACACATTTTAGAACTATTGAATGATAGATATATTTACCAAAAACTATGAAAAAAAATAAATAATGATAAATAAAGTTTCACATACAAAATGTGCTCACAACCTTTAACAGTAAATTTTCGAAATGAAAATCTTAAGACTATAAATTAAGAACATTAAAAAATAAAACAATATTTATGTTACAATTTTTTACCTACTATACCTAGAATAAGATGTTTATAAATTTTAAAAAACTAACTATTAAATGCTATAGTTCTTGAAAATGCAGCATATAGTTGACCATGAGAGAAACACGGTTTTTGAGATATTTCTTTTGTCTATATGTTTAATTTCGCGTTACGTAATACATGGTAGCCAAAAAATTTTAAAAGTTAATTTCCAGGTCATTTTGTTGCTTTTTCCAGGACATTGTATATCTTATTAGATGAATATTATCAATTATCTTTACGTTATATTTTTTCATATTGATTGAATTATAAAATAGAATATTATTTTATTATATGATTACTACTATCTTATTTAAAATTAAATTCAAACCATTTCTATAAAAAATATTTTCGCATAAATAATTTAATATTACTTCAACATTATTTGTAATTTTTTAACTTGACTCAGAAAAAAAAAAGTTCCAGGACATTTCAGGACATTTTTGGAAAAAATGTAATTTTCCAGGACACTTGCGAAAATCCAGGACATTCCAGGACTGTGGCCACCATTGTAATATATAGACGATCCCTAAAAAAAATACTTGAAACTAAAAGATTTTATTTATTACAATATTTGAACAACCAAGGGACAATTTAAATAATTATATCTTTAAATAGCTAATTATCAATCGCAGTATTAAAAAATACGCAAGAGCTCAGTATCTACCGAGTTTAATCAGAGCTCAGTAATTACAGAGTTTAATCAATTCTCTCTCTACAATTTTCAATACTAATTCTTATTAAGTCCCATCTAAGAGAGACAGGAAGTGTTTTAAAAACAGCATGTTAGAAAAAGTAAAAAAGTCATGCAATAAATAATAGTAACTGGTTTTATTATGCTACCAATACACAAAATTATTTTTACCTTAACTAAAAGTTAATTTCCAGCATTTCTTAATAAAGTTCCAGCTTCTCTCTAACTGTTTACAAATGATTAATATTGTAAATTTCACATCATATTAAATTTACAAAATTAAAACCATGTTTCAACAATAAGCAAAATAATCAAGTGATGACAAAGACAACTAAAAAAAATGAATACAATTATGTTTAAAATTACAAAAAACAAAAAACAAAAAAAAAAACAAAAAATTAAAATCATTTAAAATTGAAACTGTTATTATTTATTACTTTAAATAGTAAAATTCATACTTTGCTTTATTTTAAAGAGTCTTATGTAAAGTCAAATAATAGACACCAACCCCGCTTGACACTGAATTCTGGCAAATAAGTTTTCGGTTCATCAAGCAAAATTTCTTATATTTCAACGACAATTAATTTTAACACGTCTAGATCTATTTCTTTCATATGACAATAACTTCAAGTCACCTATAACCATTTACACTAATAACTTCGTCGAGCCTAATATTATACATCTGTTATCATTAAATATATATTATCAGTAATTATACTACTGTTACAACTGAATAAATGAACGTTTTATATTTTTACAACTGAAAAATATAAATCAAAATTTATTGACATTATTTTAATTTAGCAAAGAATTTAGAACACAATGCAAAGTTATTTGCATAGTGTTCTAAATTCTTTGCTAAATTAAGAAAGCCTTCATGCACAATCTTAATGCACAAAAAATAATAAATGCAGAATCTTGTATAAAAAATAAAGCAATGTCAGTCTAAAGTAATATATATATATATATATGTATGCATATATATTCAAATTTTTTCTATTCTATTTAATTTTTTCTTTGAGATAATATTCATATAGATTCAGAGAAATATAAAATATTTTGATATATAGGCACATTTATGTAAACAAACTTATCTGTCAAAAATTACAGTCAGTTTTCCAAGTTAAATGCATTAAATATATATCTAATATAAAATTAAACAAAACATTAATCTTACTCAAATCAGTAACAGTTCGACTGTCTAAATATTTTTATTATTAACACTTCTATTTAAAAAAAGAAACAATTGATTTGAAGTGACCAAAAAGCACTTTAGCTCTTCCAATTGCACTAAAAAACAAAATAAATCTTGCTTAAATCTGGCTAAGTTGCCTAGTTCTTAAGAATCTGAAAATAAATAAGTAAAAAACCAAGAACAAACAAACATTTATTTACTAAAACTAGTCTATTTAAACAAATTAAATTAAACAGAGAACAACATTGATACTCCTTGAAAGCTGAAAAACCTTTTAGCTCAAAATTGCTTGCAGACCTTGCTTATAAAACCACTTGAATAAGAAAAGCATCAAAAAGCCTAGAAGCTACTTAAAAATGGTATATGCAACATTGAACTTTAAATGTTGATTGGAGTAGATATTTTTAAAAAACTCAAAATGATTTGTTCTTCTATAGCAAATAAATACACAATAAATCTGAAGTTAAAAATGTAACGAATAAGTAAATACAAAGAAAATCATCATATGTGAATTGAAAATCAATGTACCTGATAGAGATAAGCTGTTGTGATACCTGAGAAGTAGTTGCTAAATATTGTTTTTCATGATAAACAAATTGTATTTATAACGAAATGATGTCTTGAATGAATTTTAGTAAATAAATAAAAGCAGTGAGTTCTAATAATGAAACTACCTATTACTCATTTTTAACAGCTGACACCAACGCAAAGGTAACAACATTACGCGAAAAATTATTAAAGATAATGCAATGTGTTTTCAGAATAGTTATATTTAAGGCTAGGCAACACTTATACCTAAAGCAATAACATCGCATGACTGGTAAGGTTGATAAATCTTGCTCTACACGTTAGCCAAGTCACTCCACTTAAATCATGGAAACAACATTTTATAAACATATATACTAATATAAAAAAATTCTCAAAACAAATATATAAAGAATCCAAACTAATGCAAAATAAAATTAATTTGCCATTGTCAAAAGTAATACAGGTTTTTTAAGTTTATTTGATATAAGTTAAGAAAAACCTGCAACCATATTAGCAAAAACTTATAAAAAAAAAGTTAAAATTTATTCTGTTTCGTATAGAAAAAAAAAATTTAGAAACAAACAACATATCTTTGCAGACAGCGTCATAAGGCTTTTGGAGTTTGGAGAAAACATTGAACAAAACGGGTAATAAAACTTATTAACGCGTTATGTACAATAGAAAACGGGTTATTAACGCAGGTTTATAAATTTTTTTCCCCCAACACACTATTATGCTGCCGCAACTCCAAGGATATACATAGTTAAATATATATATATATATATATATATATATATATATATATATATATATATATATATATATATATATATATATATATATATATATATATATATATATATATATATATATATATATATATATGTATATATATATAAAGTATATTTGATAAATAAACCTCTACAATTTCTTTGGTTCAACAACTTGATTATGATTAATAAAAATTCTGTAAAAATAAATTTTCTAATGATCTAAATTTTTATAAATTAGATATTTTATTATATATCTTAATTATAAATTAAATAAATTATATTTATCTTAACTATAAATTAAATCTTTATAAATTAAATATAAATAGAAAAACAAACATATAATAAAACAGTTATATCCTAAACCAAAATTCAGTCATGCAAGGCAAATTATTATATTTTTTGAAAAGAAAAAAAAACATATATTTTTTTAAAGAGCCAAAGTATTAACAATACTATAGATAAATTTTATTTATAACAAAATGTTGTCATGGCTTTTATCCCAATTATTAAAAGCATTTGAAAGCATGAAAATACTCATAAATATCTTTTAATGGTAGACACCATCTAAGAATTATAGTAATCTATATTTTCAATATTAACATGTATAACACGAACTTTTAAATTTAAAAGTACAATTTAAAAAAGATTACAATTAACTAATTATTTATAAAATTTTAAAAAGATTTTATATATACTTAATGTCTACTTAGACATTTTAAAAAGATTACGGTTTTGAAAACTTGAAACTTTAAACTTAAATTTTGAAAAACTGAAACTTTAATTCTACCTCAAAGAAAACAGATATATATTGAAAAGTATTTTTATTTCTTTTTAAAAATTAAAAAATGCTTTTAAATTTACTCCCCCCGACATTATTATATAATATATATATAGTATCTATGATAAATAAACCTCCTCAATTTTCTTGGTTTAACAACTCTATTATGATTAATAACAACTCTGTGAACATGAATTTTCTAATAACCTAATTAAATTATAAACAAATAAACTTAAATAAAAGTGTATGCAAATGATAAATGCTATATTAAAAACAGAAAGGCAAACATAAAATAACACAATTAAATCCTAAACCAAAATTCATTCATGCAAGACAAATTATTATATATTTGTTGAAGAGCCAGAAACATATTTTTTTTTTTTTAAAGAGCAAAAGTATTAACAATACTAAAGATAAACTTTATTTATAACAAAATTTTCAATAAAAATTAAATTAAGATAAATTTATAACAAAAAGTTGTCATGGCTTTTATCCCAATAACCAAAACTATGTGAAATCATGAAACTACCCATAAATATATTTTAACGCTAAACACAATCTAAGAATTCTAGTAATCAATAACACGAAGCTTTAAATTTAAAAGTACAATTTATAAAAAGATTAAATTTAAAAGTACAATTTATAAAAAGATTACAATAAATTAATTACTTATAAAATTTAAAAAAGAGTTTAAATTACCTATAATTTTAAGCTACTAAACATTATCTACTTAATGTCAACTTGGACATTTTGAACTCGTTCCATGAAAGGTTGAAAGGAGATCTTTAAGAACACACGCGCTTAGAAAAGTCTAGAAACTACTTAAAAATTGTATTTTACAGATACAGAACCGTACCGTAACTATAAAACAATACGCGTAACTATGCGCACTATTTATTAGAGTATTAATATTAAGAGATTGAAAAAGACTTATGCGACATTAAGGTCAGCCTAAAATTTTTAAGAAAATAATGTCTCGGAAAAAATATCACAAATAAAGAAATACTATGACAAAAAAATTAATTCATTATATAAAAAATCTATAGATCTAGAAAATCGATCAAAAAGAAACAGCTTAAGAACTGATGGGCTACAAGAAACACCCGGCTTGTTAAAGAAATTTTAAAAACGCAATTAATAATACCAAGTGAAGTGGTGGTAGAACGAGCTCACCGAGTTGGACAATTTAAAGATAGGAAAACCAAAAACATTAGTCTTAAAAATCTTAAATTGCCAAGACAAAAAAAAAATTCTCAACGCAGTAAATCAACTTAAAGGAACTGGCCTATACATAAATAAAGATTTCGCTCAAGAAGCAATATATCATCGAAGAATCGGAAGAAGTAAAAAAACTAAGAAGCAATGGTAAATACGCCATTTTAGAATAGGATAAAATATTTATCCAAGATTTTAAAAAATAGCGCTACCCATTTTTTTTCTTACTAAGTAAACGCGTTTTCAATTTTAATTTTTAGCGCTTTAATGACTTTGAAACTGCGAATAATATACTCAATGACGCTGATACGCAAATTTTTTTAATGAATAGCCGAATGCCGGCTAAATTCGTTAAAAAACCGACTATAACTTGAAAATCACCTTCTTTGGGAGGGGTGGGGGTGCAACACCCCTACACTCTCCCGTAAAATTGCTTCTAAATTTACAGTAATTCAAATAAATATAAGAAGCATAAATAAATATTTTGACCTACTTAAGCACTTCCTAATTGGATGTAATTGTTTATTCAGTATCATTTGTTTAACAGAAACTTGGATTTGTCCAATGTGTTTCAATGAAGACTCTCTTGTGTTGTCTGACAACTCAAAAGATCGACATGGTCTTGCTCCTTTTTAGTTTTAAAATGCTCAAATTGTTTATTTTGCAAAAATTTTTGTACTAAAAAAAAAAGTGGTAAGCAGGGATACGACATAAATAAGCGAGCTATTTACACAATGCGGTCGTTGGGTCATGGTCACACAGGACTTAAAAACTTCACTTCTTTATGAATATTCCTCCGCCAATGACTAGAAAAAACTAAGACAAGCTTGCTAAAAAATCTCTAAAGTTGTGAAAAAAGTAGCAATAGAGACTATGTGTGATGCTGCTGCAGAAATCAGACACGATTAGAATACTGATATTGGTGATACTGGTGTTTCATGTGATGAAAACGTATAGGTACAAGACTGAGAAAGTTGAAAAGAAAACTATAAACCTTGGTAGTAGAGGTAAATTAACAGATGCAACAGTTGATTGTTTGTTATTTTTGTATTGTAATTAGAGCTAATGTAGGAGATTCAGCATCTATGAAACCTGGTACTCTGGCATCACTTTATTATGTTGCCCCCAACAAGGAGAATAATCTACATTTTCCACATTGCCCAGTAGGAGATGATAATTGGTGCAAATATTATTCAGATAAAGCCAATGATACAACTTAAAAGATACTTATAAACCTGGACCAGGTTTACCAATAGCTATTGTTTATAAAATCAAACCAATCTTTGCAGAACTCAGTGCTAACCAACATTTGGAAAAGTGCTTACATGGTAAGACACAAAATACTAATAAAAGTTTTAATGGCACTCTCTGGGAACGTTTACCTAAAATGAAATTTATATAATTCAGTCAATTAGAAATTTGAGTTTATGATGCAGTTGCTAATTTTAACATTGGTCAAAAATCCTCGATTTTAGTTTATGAATTTTTGGAAATAATTCCAGGAGTATATACTCCAAAAGGTTGTAAAAATTTAAACTAAAAACAACTATCACGTTCCAAATACAGAAATATTGATAAAAACAAGTTGCGACAAGAAACTATTTGTGGCAAAAAAACATATTAAAAATGATAATGAAAAAGAAAAAAAAAGGAAAGTTGTATAAAGCAAGAGCTTTCTAATACTTTTTATTAGATATTTTACTATGACATGTGTTTCACTTAAAGTTTCGAAGTTTTATATGGTAATTTTTTTTTTTTTTTTTTCGCGTTTTCTCAAAATAGCCTTTTTTCATACGCCGGTCGTTCTATTTCAGGAACCGTTTTACCAATTTTGATGAAATTTTCTGGAGTTGTTTCTATAATTATAAACTCTGGTTTAATAGAAACAGTTTTTTAAATTGAGGTTTAGATTTTTTTTTATTTTTAACATTTTGAATAAAAAATATTTTCGCCATCTTTAAATGTGCACGCATCGCTCAGATTTTTAGTTACAGGAAAATGCCGCTAATAAAACACCCTTTGACCTTTTGTGAAGCATTTGATGAAAGCTTTTTAAGAGATCTTGCAGGGTTATTTAGTTTTTACGGCCGGTGCGAATGAATTTTTTGCCCATTTTTATGTTTTTTGTGGTTACTATGGCAACCAAAAACCATTTTTTTGTGGTTACTATGGCAACCAAAAACCATTTTATATTTTTTTTCAAGGATTTTGTTTATTCATATTATATTGATGTTATATATTCTTGATTTTGTTTAAAATGTTTAATTTAATACTTCTGTTTAGGGGTAAGGGAGGGGGGGCTTCCCCCTTAATTCCGTTAACTATATTATTTATACCTCCTTCAAAAAGAAACAATTTAATTTTTATATTAAACTTGCTGAAATTTATTATGCACGTCAATGTGCATAACGACGCTTGATAGGTTTTATTGAAACACGCGAGCACGAGGTGCTTTCAAAAGAAAGTTACTTAATTGGCTAAAATAAGATAATCCAACATTGTTATTTTGGCACATAGGTTTTTTATTGTATAAAATGTTTTATGAATACAATATTGTTATGGCCCCAAACTTATGCATTTTTTTTTTTTTTTCCAGTTTACAATTATTAATCGTAATATAACAATATAACAATGTATAAACTTGGTATCTGAAAGAAGATCCAAATGATCTTGTCGCCAGAACCATATAAAAGATATAATACGTGTATATATAATAAAATAAAATACAATTGATCAAATAACTAATAACAATGTAGAAGAAACAAAAACTGAAAATAATTTTACAAATTATCCAGAGTAAAAAAAAAGAATCTTACATTTCAAAAACATTTATATATTGCCAGTAGAAAGGATATAGTTTTTTAATTTAGTTTTAAAAACGGAAAACGAAATTGACAAATCAAAATTTGGAACAACAATTTTGTTCCATAAATACGGTGCTCTATAGTTTATGCAAAATTGATTAAACTTTGTTTGACAAAAGGGTTCAATTAATAAATTATTATTTCGTAAAGCATATTTGTTTATAGCTTTATAAGTAAAAAGATCTTTGAAATTGGACAATGGTCGTTCACTTTTACAACGAAACATAAAACATAAAATATTATAGACATTGAGTTCGTAAACGTTAAGTGCTTTAACGTTTTTAAATAAAATATTTGAATGAGAAAAACGATTTTCGAAACATATTAAACGCATTGCGTGTTTCTGACGATGGTAAAGACTTCGTAACTTACTTTTAGAGGTACTTCCCCAAACAATATTTGCATAATTTATATAGCTATGAATAAACGAGTAGTAGAGTTGAATTAAATTTTGTTTACTTAGATAGTATCTGACCTTATATAGAATTCCAATACTTTTAGCCAATTTAGTAGAAATATAGTCGATATGATACTTCCATGTAATATTTTCATCAATGTAAATGCCTAAAAATCTTGTGACCGACTCCTTTTTTATTTTAATATTATCAATAAAAAGTTTAGGCAATTTATTTGGTAAAAAACGCTTTTTTGCAAGAGAGTGGAAAAGGATCCACTTTGTTTTGTCAATGTTTAAAGTTAACTTGTTGCACTTAAACCAGTTGGAGATCTGATTGAGTTCATTATTCATATTTGAAAAAAGCTCATAAATGCTACTGTTTGATAGAAATAAATTAGTATCGTCCGCAAAACTTATACTCATAAGGTTAGAAGCTTTATTTAAATCATTTAGATAAACTAAAAACAAAAGTGGGCCTAGAATAGAACCCTGTGGAACACCACATTTTATGTCAATTAATTTTTCTTTTTGAAAATAATCTCCATAGAAAACAAATTGTTTTCTATTTTCCAAGTAACTTTGATACCATTTTTATTAATTTGCCATTAATTCCGTAAAGTTTGAGTTTTTTAAGTAGAATTTTGTGATCGACCGTGTCGAATGCTTTTGATAGGTCAATGAAAATACCTAATGTATATTGTGATCTACCAAATGAATCGGAGATTTCACGAATGAACTGTGTAATGGCTTGTTCAGTTGAACAATTTTTTTTAAAACCGAATTGATTTTTATATAGAAGTTTATTTAGATTAAGGTAATTGTATGTTCTATTGTATATAATTCTTTCTAAAATTTTTGAGAAAGTTGAAGAACTGATATAGGGCGATAATTACTAATATTTGATTTTTTTCCGTTTTTGTATATAGGAGTTACTTTAGCTATTTTTAATTGGTCGGGGAATACACCTTGCTGTATAGATGCCCTAAAGACTTTATAAAGAATACACTTTAAGTTTTCAAAGCAATCTATGACTATGTTGCCATTTATTTCGTCCGCACCCGTAGCTTTGTTTCTTTTGAGAGATTTGTAAGCTCTCTCAAACTCATCAAAAGATAAGCCAGAATGTAAATTATCTATAAAAAGCGAATTATTTATAGGCTCTAGGAAATCACTAAAAATTTTTTCTGTAATAGGGATCTTGTTTGCCAATTTGGTTCCTATGTCAATGAAATATTTATTAAACTCGTTTGCAATTTCGTTTGGTTCATATATATTTGTTTTATTTATTTTAATTACTTTAGGAAGGGAGTTTGAATTTGTTTTTTGTTTTCCTGTTATTTCTTTCAACGTTCTCCAAGTATTTTTTGAGTCGTTTTTAAATTTACTAATTAAATTTGAATAATAATTTTTTTTAAATTTTTTACGAATTTTTTCAAATAAATGTTGGTAATTTTTATATTTTTGTTGGTTTTCATTTGATTTTGTTTTTAGATATTTTATATATAGTTTCTGTTTTATTTTAGAGGATTTTCTAAGTCCTTTGGTAATCCATGGACTATTTAAGGTTTTTATTTTTGTTATTTTTTCACAAAGTGGAAAGTTTGCATCGTATATTGAGAAGAACGTATCAAAGAATTTATTATATATTGTATTTGCGTCTTCATTAAAGTTAATATGTTTCCAATGCAGAAGTGATAAAGGATATTGGAAGGATTTCATATTGCTCTCATTGAAGACACGTTATTTTATTATATTTTATCTTTCGGGGTTATTAGAGGATACAGAATGGATTGTTAGAAAAATGGGGAAATGATCGGATATGTCGGTTTTTATAATTCCTTTTTTTAATTTTCTATTATAAATATCTGTTGTAAAAATATTATCAATCAACGTAGTTGAAGTTTTGGTTATTCTAGTAGGGCGATTAAATAAAGGAAAAGCTCCTGCCATAAGTATTTCATCATAAAAACTTTTTATTTTTTTATCTTTATTATAAATTAAACAGTTCATCTTGAAATCTCCAATTATAAAAGTAATTTTGTTTTCTTTGCTACCTTTGTGAATGATATTTTGCTATAAAAAGAAACTAAGATTTTCAGACGCACCATCAGGTGGTCTATAACAGCAGCTTGATAGAATATTACTTTTTTTATTGTTTAAAATTTCAATAGTTACGATTTCTATATCACCGTCAGAAACGCACATATCATTCCTAATGTTATGCGCAATGTGTTCCTTAACGTAAATCAGAACTCCTCCACCGCGTTTATTTGTTTGTCTTTCTAATAAAATTGTTTCAAAACCTGGAAGATGGAAAATAGAATTATTTTTAAAATCATTCGAAGAAATCCACGTTTCTGTTAAGCAAATTATAATATTTTATAATTTGCTTAACAGAAGTTATTAATAGTTATAAATATTTTCAGTTTCATCTAAAAAATCGCAAAACTTTTCAAAATTTGTATTTAGACTTCTAATATTAATGTGAAGGATTCTGATTTTTTGATTTTCAGTGCCATTTTTATTAAGAAATTCTTTTAACTCGTTGGGATAAAAATAAGAACAACATGTGTTCACATCATTAAAAAAGTTGACATCTGGATCTGAATTAAAATTTGATTTTAAGTACTTATCATGAAAATTAAAAGTAATGGATTCGTAGTCATCCATTTTTGTTTTTAAATTTAATTATAGAATATTAAAAGAATTCCTTTATAATAGGTCGCGCGTAATTAATTTATTATAAACTACTTTAGCAAACTTACCTTTCGCTCTCCATTCTTTCGCTTCTTTGAAAAGCTTTCTGCGTAAATCCATTGTAAAATCGCTAAAGTCTTCGTTAACGTACAACCGTTCGTTCCATAGCTTCATCGTCGTATATTTGTTTAACACTAGGGCTTTGTCTTTGTAGTTTTGAAACCGAACAATTATTGATCTGTTTTTTCCGTTTTCTTTTCCAACTCGATGGGCTCTATCTATTAAAATTTTTTCTTGTATATTAAGCTTTGTATTGAGGAAGTCTTTGATTTTTTGCTCACTTTCTTCCCAAGTTTCATTAGCTTTATCTTTAATCCCAATAAATCTCAAGTTGTTTCTACGACTTCTGTCTTCTAGTTCTGCTATTTTCTCTTTTATGTTATTAGTTCCATTTTCAATATTACTTTCATCTGGTGATTTTTTAGATTCTGTTTTTTTTTAATTCTGTAAGTTCAATTATTATTTTATCATAGCTTTTACTTATAAATTCGACAGCTTTCTGTACCTCAGATAAATCTTTTTTTAACGTAAAGTTTTCATCTTTTAAGTTATTAAATTTAATTTCCATTTTTTCTATCCGATCATTAAAAAATTTTCATCATAGTATTCTCGTGATTTTCAAGGATTTCTTTAAGTTGTGCTGGTGTAAAGTTTTTCGCATCCCCCTAGCTTGCCTATAATTTGTGGGCAATTATGATTAAAAAAATAATAATTAAAAAAAATATATATTCCATATGTATAATTATATATTTAATAGTTTAAATTATAATTATTTTAATAATATTTTTTAAAACGAATTAATTATACATTTTGGTAATACTGAACCTTTTAATTTGAACTTAATATATTTAAATTAATTCGTATATTTTAAAGCATGTTTAATTTTAAAAAAATAAATTAAGTATTTTATTTAAACACTGTTTTTATTTTATATATTTAAAATATTAAAATTTTAAAAAGTTAATTCCTTGAGTTTATAAAATTTTTTTCTACGGTACGTGATCTTGAACTTCATAATATTCGAACAACAAATCCATTCACAAAAGTCTTTAATGAAATCAATGTCGTCGTGAAGTTTAAGATCTAATTTATCACAAAGATTAATCCAAGGAAGAAAATTTTCTTCAAAATCTTTTTTTGTTATTAAATAATCTGAGATGTTTATATACAACTTTTTAATCTTATCTTTCGGTTTCCACCCTTCGAAATTAATTGGATTATAAAAGTAGACATAGTGAACATTAGTTGAACATCGTTTTAAAAGATTTTTTTCTTCATCACTTAAAATATTTTTATCAACAAGTAAGCTAGTTAACTTTCTTCCAGATTTTATATAATAATTTAGGAAATAATTAATGCAAGAAGTTTCGTAAGAAGTTTTTCCATCGTCAATCCGAATATCCCAATCTAAATATTGTTCATCAAAGCTTTTATGAACCATATCAACGATTAATTTAACTTCATCAGTTAATGACAATTGACTTTCATAAAAACATTCGTAGAAAAAATTACAATCGCTTTCAGAAAAAATGCAAACCTTTTCAAATAGACGATCTAAAGAAAATTAAATGTTAAATATAACAATAAACAAAAAAAAAAGTAACAATAATTAAAATAATAATCAAAATTGTGATATTTTATTTATTACATTATCATTATTTATATTTTATTATTCTTTTTATATATATTAATAATAAACTATAATTAAAATTAAAAATTGAATACAGTTTCTTATTTTTAATAAATACATTATATTTACATTATAATATTATAAACATATACACAATTATATCAAACTAGAAAGCCCGGGGTAAACGGTTCAAAATAGCTCTGATTTACACAAATCCATTCCCACAAATCCATTTTTGTTTTCAATAAGTTACATAAAATATTAGAAAATAATAATCTTAACCTCATTAGACATTTTTGATAGATAATATTAGTACCTATAAAAATCATGCAATTTATGAGTACTGACTAATTTGGTTGAATAATGCATTAAAATAATGTTTAAATAAATAAAAAGTACAATTAATAACTAAAGTCAACAAAAATGTAACTTGTGCTTGCGAACTATGAATTTTCAAAATGAAAAATACAAAAAACTTCAGAACATTCACAAAATATAAAATCACCTTCAGAACATTTACAAAATATAAAATCATCTCATAGTTTAATCTGATTCTCTATTTATGTTTTAGTGCATAAATTATGTTTTAGTGCATAAATTATGTTTTAGTGCATAAATAGAGAATCCAATCCTCTAATGGACTGATTTAGTGTTTCAACACACTTTTTAAAAAAATCTTTCTTTTAGACAGATATTACGGCACTACCGTTTTTTTTTAATTGACATTGTGAAAACTCTCCTTACAGCAACTTTCCATTATTTGTTTGCAACAACAACAATTCATTTGGTAGGAAAGTGTTTGTTTTTTTAGTGACGAGGACTGAAGTTGTAAAAGCATGTAATAAATGTTTACTGAAAAAAAACAGTGCATGTAATAAATTAGTTCTTCATGCACTATTATTTTTCACTAAACATTTTTCACATACTTTTACAACTTCAGTCCTCGTCACCAAAAAAAAAACACTTTTCTACCAAATGAATTGTTGTTGTTGCAAACAAATAATGGAAAGTTGTTGTAAACAAACAATAAATTGCATTTAAGACATGTTTAAGACATGGTATAATGAATTTCCAGTCCATGTGGCTGTAGCAGACAAAACATTAAATTTAGCAGACAAAACAAAAAATTTAATATACTGTCCTGCTTCTTTAGAAGGTGCTGCTTATTTATTTTTTTACTATAAATATATAGATTTTTACATTTATTTTTTTACTATAAATATATAGATGATATAACGAATATGTTAAAATGAGATAATTAGACTCAAAATTCAAAAACTCTTAACAAAATTTTGTTAAGAGTTTTTGAATTTTGCGTGTAGTGGCTTTTAAAAGCCACTAAACGCAAATGATAAAACTAAAATGATCATTTTTTCAAGAACTTTTCGCTTTGCATTGTGGGATCGCCTGGGAAATAGCAAAGTTTAAAAATCAAATTTTGCGTTACAACTTTATGTTGCTTATGTTTAATGTAGTTCTTATTTAAACTTTTAAAATTTATTAATGGATTTTAAGACTATAAAAGTTAGATTTATTTGGATGACTATAAAAATGGATTTAAAGATTATAAAAGTATTAAAGATGACCGCGGAAAATTAGCAAAGGTTTTAATAAATGAGTTTTCTGCAAATGTTCTAAAACTTGATAACAATGTAAATTTTTCTAAATAAAAGCTCAGTCACATTTAATATTTTTTGAAATTATTAAAGAGCTATGATGATTTTAGTAATTTAAATAATTAGAAAAAGTTATTTACATTTGGAATATTTTAAATCTCCCTGGCAATACCAAAACCCATTGCACTCTTAGCGATTTTAAAGTTGTCTAATATCGTCCGTTGCAGTTCAGTGCGCTTAAAAATTATAAGTGTACTATATTGGTGTTTGCAAAGAATATATAAATCATTTTTTAATATATTTTTTTTTTTTTTTTTCAATTTAATGTATAGGCAGATTTGGCGATTAATTATCAATATATAAACAATATATAAAAACAAATGTTTTTTGTTTATATATATTGTTTGTACAATGTAAAAAATCAACAATAACGTTTTAATCACTATAACGTTTTAATCAGGGTTGTATGTAGTATAAGCAGGGCCTGCCCGAGTAGAGGAAAGTGTTGGGTGTGCCGCCCCCTCCCGAATGCTGTCATATAAGCATTTATTTAATTTATTTAGAATATTGAGAGCAAGTTTTAAACTATAGTTAATAAATATTGATGACCTTATTTTTTTTTTAGTGTTTCTTGTTGTCAATGAATGGAGTAACTTGCCAATGGCATGGAAAATGGTCCGTCAGTTAATGTGTTGAAGAATAGAATTAAATAGTATTTTTTTTCTTCAGCTGCAAAAAGTACATCTTTTACTGAAGCTGCACATACATTAATTATTTTGTGCTTTTACAGCTAAAATACTACAGAAAAAAGTGCAGAGCTTTAGCAGCTAAAATAATGACTCTTTAGGTATTATTTATCATAAACATTAACTTTAATTAACTGAAAGCAATTTTTTTCTCTTTTTCTCAGCTATTAAAGCACAGATAACGAGAATTTTTAAAACATCAAATGAATCATGGGTCTATTTTTTACGGCTGCCTTAAACATTTTTAATTTAGGTAACATCATTTGCCTTACACATTTTAAATTAAGGTTACATCATACAATCAGCGCAGATGCAAAGTTTAAGTATTTAGTTTTTATTATTTTTGATTTTTAGGCAGGCGAGTATTTCATACCCGCTCCCCTCTCTCTCCTTTAGATAGAACGAAAAAAATGTTTTTTACAAAACGAATATTGTCAAAAACCATATTTTAACCAAACCCTAAATATGACCCATAGTGTTAGGCTCTGGATTTGGCTTAGGGTATGGTTAGAGTATGGCCTTCAATAAAAAAACGTTGTTGCTTGGTGTAGGGTATGTTTATTGTTTACAATAAATGTTATGGGTAAAACGTGGCTCGTTTTTTACGAACTTTTTAAATGGGGTGCCTAAAATACATGTCTACCATTTTTTATACTAATTATTTATTTATACTAATTTTTTATACTAATTAATTTTTTTACTTATTTTTATACTTATTGTTACAACTTTTAAATTTCTAGTTTGTTTTTTGATTGTTGGAAAATGAAATCTTTTGCGAAAAACTTGTATTCAAAAAAAAAAGTATTTTGTTGTCTTACTTTTTAGAAAAATATAAAAGTTTAGATTAATTTTGAAAAAAGAAAAGTCATGCTTGATTTTTATGTGAATGTTTTATATGCTTGTAGACTTTGTAATGACTTTATTGTTATCGAAACTTTACAAGTAAGTTTTAAAGATTAGATACATATTAAATTTGTCATCATAAAATATTGTTGAAGAAATGCTTAAAAATTTTGTTTTACATTTTCGATGCACCTGCCAATAGGGTTATTAATGCATTCCTTTATCCATAGAAAAGCGCAAACAAAAATATATAATCAATTGTTTTAAATAAGATTTTGTGACAAAATTAGTTATATATATAAGGGTTAATGTTATGCAAAGCTTCATATTCAAGCATAAA
>NC_061159.1:54793278-54852803 GCF_022113875.1 Hydra vulgaris
ACATATAGAAACTATGTCTGACGCTTTTAAATACATTTGTCAATCTTCTTCTAATAGTGTTGATACCGCAGAATCAGTTGATGGCAGCTGGCAACGTAGAGAACTTTTCTCATTAAATGGAGTGGTTACTGCTATATCAATGGACACAGATAAAATTCTTGATTGCAAACCAATGATTCGATCATGTAATGCATGTAGTTTAAAACTAAAACTTGAAGAAAATAACCTAAATGCCTTTGAAGCTTGGAAATCATCACATCTATGTAAATTAAATTGTTATGGCTTTGCTCCAGTAATGGAAGTAACTGGTGCTTATAGAGTATTAAGCCGTTCTATTTCACAAAACAAACTGAGGTATGTAAAGTTTTATGGTGACGGTGGTTGTAAAATCTATTTATACGTTAAGGATACTTGTCCTGGTATAACAGTGTGTAAGTTATAGTGTGTTGGACATGTACAGATACGTGTTGGTAGCAGATTGCGAACTTTGAAAAAAGACGTACAAAGACTTGGACGCAAAGGCAAATTAACAAATGCTATATTTGATCGTCTACAAAACTACTATGGAATTGCTATTAGGCAAAATGCCAATGATTTAGAAGGTATGAAAAATGCCATACTTGCAACATGCTTTCATGTTGCATCATCAGCTGAAAATAATTGGCATGCTCATTGACCAGATGGCATCAATAGCTGGTGTCGTTGAAAACAGGATAAAGCTAGTTTAACATCTACTTACAATCCAGATGCTAGTCTTCCACTCTTAGTTGTAAGTTATCTAAGGCCTATGTATATAGTTTTATCTCAAGAAAAACTCTTAAAAAAATGTCTTCATGGTAAAACCCAAAACCAGAATGAAAGTTTTAATGGGATGATATGGCAGCGCATACCTAAAGCAAAGTATGTTTCATTAACGCAGTTGGAGTTAGGGTATCAGTAAAGAGTAGTTAAGATTTTAACTACTCTTTACTAAGATTTATTAAATTGAAATTTTAACTTATTTAATCTAAAGTAAAACTTAGTATGAGTATTTACAAAATCTACATATAAGTCAACTTGTTACTATTCACAACTTTTACATTTAATATAATAGTATTTTACAGAATTATATTTAAAAAAACATATTTTAAACTAATACATTTATATTTTAGAGTTGTAGATTTACACCTAAAAACTAACACTATCGATAAAAATCGGTAATAATAAAAACTTAATTTCAAAAACTTTCGATAGAGGAAACAAAATTGAATGCCTTAAAAACCACCTGCATCAAAATTTCCGGTATATTTGTTTTTCTAATAAGTTATCATGTTTTCATTAAGGTATGAGACACCTCAAAAAAAAGTTTGTTAAAAAAAGCTTTTTAACAAAAAAACAATTTTATCATGAGAAACAACTAGATAACAAGATTTTAAAAAATATAAAATAAATGTATTAGTTGTCATGGCTACCAAGTAAAATGGCAGTTGGAGTTATGATGCTGTTTCAAATTTGAATATTGGAAGAAAAGCAAGCATACTTTTGTTTGAAAAGTTAAGGTGGTAGACCACTAATTAAATCAAATCCTTCAAACATTACATTTTAGATAATATTTACATCTAAATTGACTAAAATTTACTCTTGAATGACAAAATTAAAAAAAAAAAGTCAAAATTTTTTTTGATTTCATAAATTTGTTCCCAGAAATCCCAAAATATCATCATTTCGTTGAAGTGATTATCTCAAAAACTATTAAAGCTACTAACTTGAAATTTTCTAAATTTACTTTTAATACAATAAAAAATCCTGTACCAAAATCAAGAAAATTTACTAAACAGATTTTATTTTATAAAAACAACACTTGACGATCAAAAAATAAGGCTTTTTTGACCATATTTGGGCTTTAGTATCTTTAAAGTGGATTATCATATTGTCATAAATGTAGTAGGGGACACCCATAACAACAAAAGGAACAACTTCTAAAAATTTTATGGAAATTGATTAAGAAAATCTTGAGATACTCACCGCAAAGTCGTGAATTTTAGAGATCTGAGAAAAACAGATTTAAACAAAAAAAAGCATAAAATTTTTCAAACGAATATTAAAAAGCCACGTAAAAAGCCTATTGACAAATATCAACTTATATTAAAAGTGTTGTGAAGTAAAAGTAGAGAAAATTATAAAAAAATTGTTTTAAAAGACAGGTTTTATTAATAGGCATTAATACTTTCAAAGTTAATTTTCACTTGCAAAAGTCTCACTTTTGAATTGTAATTTAGTTTCAAATAAAAACTCCTATCAGTTTTATGCCAATAGTTATTATAGTAAATAAATATCAAGTATATATATAAATATATAAAAAAATAAATAAACATAAATTAAAACTATGATGCACCATAATAAATATCCTCATTATGTTCTTATTATAGTTTTATTTTCAGAATATAAACTTATTTTCAGAGCTTCTTTGCTGCGGCATTCATGTTAGCTTCAGCTATGTAACTGTTATAATTTCTTTGTTTAACTAGTTAAAATTTTTTTTTATGAATCAAACATGTTCAAAAAACCACAAAACTTTTCAATACTACAGTATTCTTTACCCATTTCACAAAAAACTATTATTGTAAATAAGTAAACATTAAAAATTTATTGCTGCTGGATTGTTTCTAATTTTGGTAGAATAACACTTCTAAATAAAATTAGGAGACAGTTTTATAAGCTATATTACTTGGTAGCCATGACAACTAATAAACTTATTTTATATTTATTTAAAGCCTGTTATCTAGTTGTTTCTCATGATAAAATTGTTTTTTTGTTAAAAAGCTTTTTTTAACAAACTTTTTTTTGAGGTGTCTCATACCTTAATGAAAACATGATAACTTATTAGAAAAACAAATATACCGGAAATTTTGATGCAGGTGGTTTTTAAGGCATTCAATTTTGTTTCCTCTATCGAAAGTTTTTGAAATTAAGTTTTTATTATTACCTATTTTTATCGATAGTGTTAGTTTTTAGGTGTAAATCTACAACTCTAAAATTTTTTTTCTAAGTTTTTTTTAATTATAATTCTGTAAGACATTAGCTTGATACTGCATAATATTTTTGTATTTTGCTTCTGGAGTCACTACTTACTCCGGAACAATTTAATAAAATGATTTTTATTAAAATACTATTATATTAAATGTAAAAGTTTTGAATAGTAACAAGTTGACTTATATGTAGATTTTGTAAATACTCATACTACGTTTTACTTTAGATTAAATAAGTTAATATTTCAATTTAATAAATCTTAGTAAAGAGTAGTTATAATCTTATGACTAACGTATTTCAAATTGTGATAATACTTCATGGGTATGATAGAAAATATAACTTTGTTAAAGTTTTTGCATTAATGTTTTATTTCCATTTAAATATATTAATTTGATTGTTAGAGGAAGTAAATATATATTCTCAATAAAAACAATGCTTTATTAAACAATAAAGATGAATAAAGATAAAAAATGTCCTGCAATGCAGAATCACCCTTGGTATAACTAATAACATTAAATCACCTGTATAATTGGCGAACCGTATATTAACATGCTTTGAAAGTTAATGTAATATTTGCTGTTAACTTTTTTTTTTTTATTTTTATTATTTAATAATTATTTAAATTGTATAAAAATAGTTAAGATAATAATTGAAAAACAAATAATTATTTCTTCGTTTTCTTATGTAATTTTTGATTATTTCCCATTCTATTTTACAATCGCTATAAAAAACAGTCGCTTTTGTAATTTCATTTATTGATCGAAACTTAAGCGGGCTTGTGACCTTTTACTGATCTCGGCATAGCGTCATTTTACTGATCTCGGCCCGACGTTGTTTTACTGATCTCGCCCCGAAGTTATTTTACTTTTATCGGGCCGATGTCCTTTTACTGGTATCGACCCGATGTCATTTTACTGATATCGGCGCAACGTCGTTTTACTTATATCGGCCCAACGAAATTGGGCTTACATCATTCTGATAAGCAAAAACGTCGGCCCGACGTAGTTAAACTACAATCGGCCGCTGTGAAAGGTGACGTCGGGCTAACGTGTTCATGTTATCTGGGCATAATGTTCGTTTAGGTTTGCAGAACGTACGCCACAAACGTTCTTTGAACCAACTCTTGTGAACTCTGATTTACAGTTTTTGAATGTTCGCTGTGAACGTTCAAATAAAAAGCAGCGAACGTTGACTCAACGATCGCAAGCGTTACTTTGATAGCTCTTGAACGTCCACCCCAGCTGACGATTAACGTTAAAGAGACGTTACCATAACGTTCGTTTAGACTTGCATGACGTACGCTTCAAACGTAATTTGAAAAATATTTTGTGAACTCCAATTTACAGTTTTTAAACGTTCAAATAACAAACAGCGAAGGTTGACTTAACGTTTGCTGCAAGTGTTACTTTTATAGCTTTTGAATCTCCACCTTAAACGTGGTATAACGAACACGGACGTTTACCCAACATTTTTTTTTTTTTTAATATATAGATTTAAACATAATTTCTGTTTAAACCTACGTTAGCTAGTATTTGTAATGTAATGCTTTTTTGAACTTGCATAACCTTTTTTTACTTAATAAATACAAATTCACCATGTTTTACAACTAAATTACACCATATGAATCTGATATAAAAACCCACGATTTAACTATTACATTTCAACCAAAAGGAACAAAATTAGCAATTAAAAAAACAACCTCTATTAATGAAAAAGTTGATTTATTAGTACTAGTTAGCGCCATATAGGGCATAAAAACAATTTACATCAATTTAAACAAAATTTTTACAAAACAGCAACAATATAAAGAATAAATACATGTTATTCCACTAAAAAAGTGCAACTAAATCCACTAAAAATATAAAAAGCACATCGTACTCTAAATATCAATACTTACCATACTTCATCATAAACAAAATTCTTAACTAAAACCATATGCATTTTGTGGATTTGATAAACAAACTAGTTTTATTTATGGGTTATCTATACACAAAGAATGACGTAAGTTTACAATGTGTTTTAGGGATAGCATAATTAACTTTACTTTTTAACAAGTTTTTTAAATAATATTTTGAAAAAAAAAATTCAAAAATGTTATTTTGGATCTTTAAAGTAGGGAAGTTATATAAAAATTTCAAATAAATAATCAATTAATAATGCAACTATTATTGTAGATTTAATTAAATAAAAACTATAGTTTTTTAACCAAAAATTAATCTGGTCTTATAACATAGATATAACATAATAAAAGCAAGTCTGTACTGTCAGAACTTTCTTCTTAATGTTGCTGCAGCACATCTTAATTTTGAGCATTTGAGGTAATTTTTGTCTAAATAAATAATAATTTGTAATTTTATTACAAAGACTTTACAAAATTTTATTACAAAGACTTAAAAAAATTTACAATAAAGATTAACACTATTATGTGAATTACTAGTAAAAATTTCCATAGATTGATCTAAGAATTAACTTTACTGGTAGAAAAAACAAACAATTGTTTTCATTATTATTAGTTGAATTTTGAAAGTAAGTTATATAAGAGCAACTTACATTTCTTATTTAGGAATTGTCTATAAACTAGCTATACACTTTTTTACAGAAAAAGAAACCTTAATTTAAAAAATTTACTGAAATAAATTTCATTTTTGGAGTAAAATTATTTGTTGCAGTTTCTCGTTCTGTAAAAAAGTGCATTCGTAATTTATGGAATTGATTTGAATTCAACATTTTGCTATCTAGCAGGTTTGGGTCACAAAATTTGTTGGCAAACCTGATAAGTAGCATCAAATTTTTTTAAGATCTTATAAAAAACAGTAATACTTTTGTTCTTGTAGTTTTTTTAATTGTTACAAAAAGCATCAATTAAATTATTGTAATTTCTACTAACCATTTTCAATTTGATGCTAGTTGATGAAATATGAGTTGATTTCAAATAACTTACATATGCAGATGGTGGGTCAATAACGTCAGCAGCAACTGACACAAAAACAGCTGCACTTCCCACATGTTGCTGCCACTTTTGTTTTCATATTTGACGATTCATTGTAACTATTGCCCAGCAGGCACACAACGTTGCATTAACGTTTTATTTACATTAGATTTTATGTTAGTATAACGTTGCCGGTTCGGCAAAATGGAAGGGTTTTGTAACGTAAAATTCTTACGTTAGATATTAACGTTATATTAGCGTAAAATTCTAAAGTTAGATTTACGTTATACTAATGTATATACAAGTTGGAAAAATATTGGCGTTTTATTTTAACGTAAAATATTGATTGTAATTGTGTAATATTTAATGTTAATATAGCTATAGTTATACTCATATAACCCTGAGCCGAAGCCCTTTATACGCTTCGTATCATGGTTTTTCTATGAATATAACCAAATATATTAACATTAAATGTTAAGCACAATTACAATCAGTATTCAAAGTTAATATAAAGGTTTTTAACCAGTTAAAAAGGGTTAGAAAAATAGTTTTGGGGATATTCAAACAAAAAATACATTAAATGTTTTTAAAGAGTTTTTTTAAAGATGTATTATATATTCTTTTGCATTATAAACTTACAAAAGAACTCAAAATAAATAATTGTTCAATGGAGAGAACTTTAAAATGCTTCCTATTTAATCTTTTGTTTGCTTCCGTCGAACTCTCGTGCGTTAGCTGCATGACTTCTAAAATATAACATGGGATACTGTAAACGGGATAACAGCTAAAAATTTATTTGTTTATAATTGAATATTTGTTTGATTTTCAATGCTAACATTTAAGGTTCAAGACTTATATAATCTCAGAATAAAAAATATATGTAAGAAAGAAGGTATAGATAGAACAATATTGAACTATTATTAACGTACCAAAATTATTGCTTTACACAACTTTTTATCTTCGAATGATACCTTCTTTATATCACAACGAATTTTGCTATTTATATTGAGCTAGGGTTTCACATGAGGCTTCATAATTCAATAAAAACGTAATATAAAATAATAAAAGAAAAATAACTATTTTTTATACTACATTAATTGATCCAGCAAACTAATTTAATTAAATGTAAACACACATTAGAGTAATTATTTACAAAGTATAATTTTTAAAAGGTTCTTACAAATGTTTTATATGCAAAGTTTTGCCATCGAATTAAAGCTGAAACCTTTAGCGGAGAACCTAAATGAATAAGATTTTTTGTAAAAGACTTTCAAAAGTTGATAAAGTTGTCTAATTTATACATTAAAAATTGTTTGTTCCGCCAATAGAAATGTGCCATTAATTCCCATTAATACAACAATTTTAATGTTATGTTGGCCCATCATGTTTAGGCCATGATAGGAATAATGATTCGGTCTGTTGAATTGTTGTGTTTAATATTTCTTACAACAGGAGTTTTTTTACCAATTAACCTTAAATGTTTGTAAGTAATTTTGATTTTGTCCCATTCAATCAGCGTTCCATTCAATATAGTTCTCCCCAAATATTAATATTAAAATTGTTTGTTTTTCTAAATTACTTTTCTTGGGCTAGATTATTCTTTAAAACTTACTCACAATTTAAACAGTTTGATTATTCAGAATTAAACAAAAATACATACCTGACCATAACATTTTTTGTATTTTCTTTAACATTTTTCCTCCTGCTTTTATGAGGTGACAAAGCTAAAATATAAGTAAAAAATTAGAGAAAAGTTCATGTTGGAATAAGACAGGATTAGATTTATTTGGTTGTTTTTCACAATTGTTCTATAAAAGCAATAAAATAATAATTGCTAAACCAAATATAAGACAAAATAATTTAACAAAAATACAAGACTGTAAGATACTCTACAGAATAAAAATGGCTATCAGGCCACTAATATAATTCTCCATTTATAAGTAGGAATTTACTTTTTAAACCATATTGTGGTAAAATGTAGCAGCAGCTGTGGCGCAGTGGTAGTGCACTTGCCTCAGAAACGTAAGATCCGTGGTTCAAACCCCACCTCTGGGCAAGTTTTGCAAAATCGGTTGGGAAAGAGGCGTGAACAGTGTTTTGTGATAAGACTGCAAGTACTTCTTGGGGAACCTAAATCAACTTAAAAAAAAATGTGAGAATCATTTAAATAGGCTCATCAAGAAAACCATGAAGTTAAATAGCATTCTATTAAACAGACAAACTTTTAAAATAGAAGTTATAAATATAAATTACCAATTTAATGTACTCTCCGTTGTCTTTTAATCTGTTTTCAAGCCCATAAAGGTCTTCAAGGGACTCTATTTATTTGAAAAATGTTACGCTTACACTTTCCGACTTTTTATTCGCACATTAGCAACACTTTTTCTCAAGAAGTAATTGAAATTATACGAATAATACTAAAAAACATTTGTAAATAATAACTCATAGTCATGCAAAAAATCATATTAAAAATCATCACAATTATTTGGTTTGTTATCACTAACAAATAATGCTACAGTAAATGGTATCACTTAGTGAAACATACATAATATATTAGAACTCTCAGTCTCTCAGTTCCAGAAGTATATTTATGATCAGAGACAAAATAAAAGTCACTATAGTTCTCAATTTTAATATTTTTGAAATCAATCCAACTCTCAACTCTATTAATAATAGATTTGACATATAATGTGAATCAATATCTTCATTTACAAGTACATTGTTTTAGACTCGATTACTTAGGCGCTATTTCCTCAAGTATTGATTTTTCTCTTGTTTATTCATTTTTTATTATTCTGAAATAACCATAAATTTTAGTAGTTTTAACAATAACAAGATAATTAATGAAAACTAATTACTATGGAAAAATAATAATAAAGAAAATTAAGTTTTATTAACAAAAAACCAAGATGAAACTTATATAGAAAAAATAATATTCTTATATTTCCTAAACTTTAGAGAGTTAATATTCTTATCCTCTCATCAAACTAGATTTGTTTTATGTAAGTTTTTTACTCGCTAGTTTATTAATCTCATATATGTTTGTATATAATTGTCATTATAAAAATCATACTGTTGAATGCTTGTATTATAATTAAAAGCTTAAAGTTTAAAGTCTTATCAAATAGTAATAATTAATAGTCATTACTGTGCCAGAAAATACGCTGAAAACAATTTTTGGAAAAATAGTAGAAGCATTGCTAGCCTTTTTTAGCTATGGTTATAAAGACTAAAATAAAAAGTAGCTTAAAATAACAACTGAAAATAAAAATTAGGTATTACAGGTTTATTAACAACAAAATGTTAACGTTAAACTTTTAGTTTAATGCCAATTGTATTTTTTTTTTCAGTTCATTAGTTTAACGTTTAATTATTAAGTTAAATAGATTATCTTAACTAAAACACAACTAAATAAATATACAAATTAATCCTAAAAATGTGAATATACAAGAAAATTAAATGTATAGTATATATTATAAATATACAAAAAGAACTGCTTAACAACTGCTTGCATTCTCTAAACATATTGTTTGACATTGATTTACCATAGGAGAAGCCTTTTCAATATTTGCAATTTGATCATTTATTTGAGCTTTTGTTGAAGACTCTGTATGCTTTTTATAAATGAAAATTTTAAAATATATTTTATTTTACTTACTTTACAATTTGATTTTTATCTGATTTAAAGGGTTGCCATAGCAGTTTTATTACTGTTTTATTATTTAAATATTGCATGAGCATTAGGCTCTAACCGACTTAATATTCGTAGGTAATTTCCTCGCATCTAAAGTAAAATATTTGACATATTACTTCTTTTCATTATTAAAAAATCTAAACTTAGCAATAAATTTTGATTCTGTTAAAGCAATATAAAATAGTTGCACAACCCTTTATAGCTTAAAATGAGACTAAACGAAGAAAAATTAAGCAGGATAAAATTTAGATGCTAACTTATAATAATATATTAATTTTTCTAAAATAAACCTTTCTAATCAAACATTTATTAAATCTTTTATCAGCAACTCAAAGTTTTAAGTAATTGTGCACTGTTTATTATCAAACATTTTTTGAAAATTCCTCAAATGTCTTTTAAAAGACATTGTAAACCGCCAAACTTAGCTAATTATCTTTTAACTAAAGTTATTTTCTATTTTCTTATACGCCATCTTTAAGAAAAAAATCAATAATTATTTACGGCAGATTTTTTTATAGTTAGCAGAACAACTTTAATATTTCATTATTTTTTTACGTTGTCTGTATGTTAGCTTAATGTTAGAATGTTAGGTTGATACTTCTATGTTTTTCTCAAGGTAAGAATATTACGTTAAAAAGATTACGTTGACTCAACGTTGAATTAACATTAAGTAACGTAAAACGCAATTTTAACTAAAAAAAAAGTTAGCACAACGTTGTGTGCTTGATGGGTGTATGTAATATAAATGAATACTATATAATATACAAGTGAATTCTATTAAAACAACTAAAATATTTTAACATAAAATGGTAATAGACAAAACAAGTGTAACTTCTTAATGTAAAGTAGTGCAGTACCTATATATAAACTAACCATTATTTGTACTTGTCAGAGCCAACTAAACGAATCTGAAAGTCGATTAGTTTACAAGTATGAATAGTAGTCAGGTTTGTAACATAATATGTTTATAAACTTTAACAATAAAATAACAGTCAACAACAGCAATTACAACAACAACAATATTAACAATGTATTTACCAGTAAATATTATACATTGTTTCTTCAATAATATAATATTGACTGGAATGCTCACTCTCATATAACCTGGTTAAAATAAGAAAACAACCTTGCAAGCAATGCAAACTCAAAAAAGAGAAATGATGAGATATAAACACAGATAAAAAAGCAAATAAACTAAAAAAAAAATGAAATGAAAAATGAAGCAAACTAAAACGCCTAGTAGTTTAATGAGTTTAATGATTAATATTAACATATATATATATATATATATATATATATATATATATATATATATATATATATATATATATATATATATATATATATATATATATATATATATATATATATATATATATATATATATATATATATATATATATACATATATAAATATATAAATATATATATATATATATATATATATATATATATATATATATATATATATACATATATAAATATATAAATATATATATATATATATATATATATATATATATATATATATATATATATATTTATGTATATATATATATATATATATATATATATATATATATATATGTATATATATATATATATATATATATATATATATATATATATATATATATATATATATATATATGTATATATATATATATATATATATATATATGTATGTATTTATAAAAAGACGAAAAATTACAAATTCCTCAAACATAACCTATTTGTCATAAGATTTATTTATTATTTGTCTGTTTTTTAAAAATATTTTACTTTAACCATATTTTTTTGTAATTTCAAAACAATCATCACTTTAATTAGCTGAAACAAAACACTTTAAACCTTGATAGTTTTGTAAACAGTGTCTCAATGCAATGATTACTACCATCAAAATAAGGAATACTAAACTTCTCTTTATCTTCATGTACGTGTTTATATAAGCAACCCTTTGGTCTTTGAACAAGCTTTTTTAATTGACGTGAAAAAGTTTTGTATATGATGGAGCGACATTAATCCAGTACTTAAAATTTAAATGTATTATCTTTTAGATGTGCTTATGAATGGACATTGTACACTAGTTGATCCTTACAATAAAGTTCACCCACAAAACTGTACAAAATAAGTAGCTGAAAAGCAATCAACATATTTTTTCAAAAAAATAAAACATAAAATTAGAACCACAACTGAAAAATCTAAAAAGTTTGAATAGATTTTTTGCTAAACCATTCCATTTAAACACTGGTCCAGTGTAAATAGTCTAAGTTCAGTTGCTTTCTATTTTCAAATATCTAATTAAGACCTTGATTTTCTAGAAAAACTTCTAGGAATGTAATGACATATCTGGAACACTCCGATAAAGTATTAACTGTAATCTGAGACAATTTGCAATATTTGGGCAATTTAACCATAAGTTGACAAATCTTCACATTACCCCTAAGTATACTAGATGCAAATTTAACACACCACTAAGATGTTTAGAATGCTTTTAATGACAAATATCTGAATCAGTGCTTAAAATTAGTGAAATATGTGGGGAATTATTTGCCACACCTCTTTCCACATTTACACAACACTTACATCAGTTATAACCATTGTGTCCTTTAATACACTTTACAAATGCTCTAGCTAGTGCATCACATATGATAACAGCAACATTGATTTTAAACTCAAAATTTTCATACATAAAACAATCGTTTGCAATAACTTTGAAATCTACCAAAAAATTATGTAGATAATTAAGGTGACCAACTCTTCTCGTTTTCGAGTTTTGTACTCTTTTTTCACAAACCGTACTCTTTCAAATCCTGTAGTCTGAAAGTACATTTGTATAATTTTGTACTCATTTGTATTTTTAAAACATTTTTATAGATTATTTAATTTCAATTTTATTAATTAAATATTTAAAATTATATTGACAGTGATTTCACACGCGTGCATATTGTTTGCCATTTCCAACACGTCAGAGGACAGGGCAAACATTAGACACAGGTTTGACAGAGATTTAAATTTAAAAGAGGCCGTATCATGTACATGGAGAAATAGATACTACAAACCTTTTTTTCTATCAACGCCAAAATTACATTTGTGAATAGAGGTATATCTATCTCACCAATATTTGTGTATGTAATCCCCAGGGTGATCTTTGATGTGCAGTATGTACGGCATGCTAGACGCATGCATAGTACGTGCAGCAAAGAATTTTTATCCACTTATTTAGTTAAAAAAAGGATAAAAAAAACTTTTTGTACATACTACGAATGCGCTTATGGTTAATTAACCGTAAAATCAAAAATAATAAACTTAATTATAATTTACAGATTTATGTTCAGGGTCACTCATATTAAAAACTAGTCATTGGAGCAACACCTTAATTAAATAAACTAATAAAATAAACAAATTTCAAAACAAAGAAATAGTCAAAAAAGTAAACTAAATTAATACAAGTATTAAAAAATGAAGTATAAGGAACAATAATATTAAAAAAGTTTGAATTAGCACAAAAATATATAGGAATAACGCTGAGAAAAATGAAAAAAAAAAAAAAAGAAAAAGAAAGAACGGATAAGATAATTGAGAAAATATGTAAGAGAAAACAAAAACTTAACCATATAAGTTCAGAAGGATAGAGTAAAAGAAAACAATTTTTGCAGAAAAATATAAAAAAATAAATTAAAGGCAAAGTTAAATAAAAAAATGTATACATACACTACTCCATACAATATTAAAGGCAATATATTAAAGCCTATAAACTGACCACTTTGGAAGATTGCAATCCCGGAATTAAAAATGAATTTTTAAAAGAAGTTAAATATTTTTATAAAACTTGCTATGAATATATCGAGGAAAGGATATTGAACTTTAGAGCATTGAATTGTTTCAAATGGACCCTTATAATTAGTAAAAATGATCAGAAAGAAGTTTCTTCAGCAATTGAATTTGTAATGAAGGAAGTAAAAGACATTGTTATTAAGGACAATTTTCTCTTTGAAGAGTAAATTTATATTTAAATAAAGAAAAATTGAAAAAATGGAACAATGAGAAAATAGAACTTGAAAAAAGATGGGTAGAAATCTTTTGGCGTTTTAGAATTTAGAACAAATCCCACATAAAAATTTGAAATTTTTAATAGAATTTCTTTATGTTGTCCAGGCAGTAAAGTGCTGTTGAAAGGGTATTTTAACTAAGGAATGATTATTGGAGCAGTGAGAAGTTGCAACTTTTTGTAAAAACATTAACTGCCGTCTTAACAGTCAAATCTAATATGCAATTTACTATGTTCGGATGCGGCTACATAAGTAGACGAACATCCTCATTTAGCAAAAAAAATCCACTCTGAAGAAAAATATGTTTTTCAAAGAAAATAAACTTTTTATTGTTTTTTATTCTTTTTTTTCACCTATGAAATACTTGCAAAGTGAACTCTTTTTGAACATAAGATAGTTGGTCCCCTTAAGATAATTAAAAAAGGAATTAGATTTTTGGGCACTACTTTTTTAACAAATTTCTAAAAACCCAAATTAGGTCCACTAATATTGTGAGTCCTAGGCTTAGGCTTTGACAACAACATTAATAAATAGCAACAACTTCTGGCAAACTTTACTTGAAATTTTGTCGCTATTTTAGATTTTCATTGAATATAATCCTATATAAAAATATATTTTATATAAGAAATCTGTAGAGTATTACTATCTTTTACTATCAGCTATCAAGCTAATTAAACTGACTTGATCAGCTTCAGCATTAATCTGAAGCTAATGAATTTATAGCTGAAGATAAAATATCAGCTGCAACCCCTACTTTAGAGACAACATAGTTAATGTGATGTGTATACTTTATAATAATAAATGTGTTTTTTTTTATACTCAAATACTTATTTTTTTATTTTATGATACATTTTTTAAACCTATGTTTTTTTATAATATTTAATGCTTAGGAAATACTGACTTTTGCTAAATATTCTTTAAATAAAAATTATATTTTCTTATATTACTCTAATCGAGGTAATAAAAAATGATAATATTTACTTAAATCATTATATTTGTACCCCAAAGTTAATGCAGTTCTATTATACATAAGTCTCTCACTAATGCTAATAAAAAGTTATTAACATTATTTTTATAATTATTTTTACTAACCTGTTATTACTAATATTTATCAAAAATACATTCTGGTTGTTAAAGCCATTTTTACTCATATCAGTATGCAAATATTGTCAACAGTCATAGCGCACCATGCAGAAATATTCGTGAACATGCTGCAAAATACAAGATATACATAAGATACATATTATATAAGACCTATTACCTGAAACTTAACATTTTATAGTGTTTAACTCACTATACCTCAATTATAATAAATAAGCATATGGTTTTTATCTATAAAATAACTATTATCTTTTTTTAGTTATTGTTATTTATGTTAAAGTTATCAAGTTAAATTAAAGTTTTATAACTAAAGTTTGAATGCAAAAGTTCATATCAAAAAAAATTTTATCAGTATTATAAACATAAATATTATATTCCAAGCATTTACAAGTATATGTATTGTAAGTATAAGTTATTATTACGTATATTATGAAATTATTGTAAATATTGCAAGTGTACAACTTTAAATTAAAATCAAAAAAAATCAATGAATAAAAAATGACGTTGATGCATACCAATAAAGCCAATTTTTTGCATTTAAAAAACTAATTATATCTTTATTTATATCTGACGGTGGGTAAACTTCGTTAACATCAGTCATTTTGCTCGGATAAAAAATAGAAAAGTCAATGGACCTCTAAAAACAATTTAAAAGCTTTTAATTCCGTAAATATAACCTATCCATTACATTAAATTCACCTGTTTGCTCTTTTTAAATGTTTCTGACTAAACCAATATTTTGATTAAACTCAAACCATTTATTACAATCACTAGCAGAAACAAAACTTTATTTTTTGATTATTTTAAAAATGCAAACAGTGTCTCAAAAATTAAACATGTAAAAAATGTAAAATATTTACTACATGTTTAATAGTTTCTGGAATATATGTTTAACAAATATGTAAAACTTTGTAAATTTATTTAAAAAATATTTATAAAAAAATTATTTTAAAATGGTAATAAATAAATAAAATTTCAAAACAACGTCTTTTTATTGGAGTTTCACTGTGAAAAAATGCATAAAAAAAAATATAATGCATAAAAGTTAAGTTTTTAATTTTATTTCATGCACAATACGAATTATAAACGGCATCCATCAAGTAAATTTTGTTATTATTTTTTTAATTAACTGTTTAAACCTTTTGGAAACCTTATGGGAAACCCATCAAATTCCCAGATTCTTTGGCCCTGATAAAAACCAGATAAAAACCAAACGAGCAAATATGCTCAATTTTATTAGCGTATGGGACCCGTCTCTAAACCAAAACACTTACCCGTCAAAATCTCGTATATATATATATATATATATATATACATATATATATATATATATATATATATATATATATATATATATATATATATATATATATATATATATATATATATATATATATTCTGTAAATCCGAGTTTTACGGAACTGTTTTCTTGTCCAAAATTTGTGACACGCTGTTTCAAGTTTGTTGAAAAGTTGCATAGTATGAACTTATTTTGCTCTGTTATTTTATAGAAATTTGTATCAAAATAAACTATTTTTGAATACTAGAATTATGGAACTTTAATTTTGCATGGATATTTTTAATGTAAAACTTTACTACCTGCCAAATTTCATTGAAAAATAAGCATACCCAGACACCTTAAAACTTTACCCTAATTAGGTAACTACTTTAGGGTTTGTTAATGCTCTACACAGAGGCTAGGAAGAGGGGCCAGAGTGTAATAGTAATAACAAAAATGATGTTAAATATAGATTAAATAGTTCATTTAAATAATTGTAATGTAGTTAACAACTGTAATGTGAGTATATTTCCCATTATTTTAATATATTATTACTTTTTAATCATTAAAAAAAATTTTTTTTTAGCTATTATAGTTCCAAAAATGAAGTCTGTCTTTTATGGGGATTCCAAAAATGAAGTCTGTCTTTTATGGGGATTGCAAAAATTATTTAACTGATAATTTTGCATTGTCTCATTTAAGTATTGACTCTAATACAAAGTGCAATACAGTTTGTAGAAATGTACATATTCTTTTATTATTTATAAAAAATAGTGGCTTGTTAATCAAAACATCTCAACAAGTCACGAAACGTTTTAAGATAAATACCTGTAAAACCAGGTTAGAAGTTTCATAAATAAATCATTGAATTAGTTTAGATAGTTTAGAATTAGGTTTTCACAGGGTTGAGGACAGTAATCATTTTGTTGACTTTTGCAATTAACTTTTTTTAGACCATATATCAAATTTCCTAATAATATTCTATCATCCGGCTCTTCAGATGTTTTATTTGCAATATGAATGTTTCATATCCTTTAAATCATGAGCTATCTACATAGGCAGGTTATAGCGAACGAAATGTTACTAAACATATTGTTAGAGAGAAATTAAGCCCTTTAAAACAAAAGCTAAAAGATAGATTATCTTACGTGTCGTCTCGGTTAGCTAACTCTTATATAGAACGTCAAAGCAAGATAGCTCTATTAAAAGCTGAATTAAACAGCATGCGAAAACAAATACGTGTTCTAAGACAAAATGTTAAACGAAATGACAAAATAATTAAAGCTTTGAGGGCAGAAATACGTGATCTCAAAAAAAAACAAAAAAAACAAAGTTACAGTGAGCAGGTTCATCACTTTAAAGCTGAAAAAAAAGCTTTAAAAATAAATGAAAAGCATAAGTTAAGGCAACTCATAACTAAGCATAATGCCGCTGTTTTGACAAATAACAGGATAAATGCTAGTTTGGAGAATGATTTGCTATTCATTAGAAATAAGAATGACATATTCATTAGAAATAAGAATGACAATTTATAATATGTTTTTGTGTAATGTACCAACAGGTTACATTCCATATCTTATGAGCAAAATAGGGCATTATATGGGTGCTATTTTGAATAATATTCCTCATCGCAGTACTGTCGAGTATATAACTCGTGATTTTGGCAGTATTTCAGATTTGCAAGTAGCGGAGTGGGTAATGCATAATAATAATTTTTCTCTTGGATTCGATGCTAAACACAAGAAGGTGTCCACATTAATAGCATTAACTTAACATCTAAAGATAAATGTCTAGTTATTGCTCTAGATCAGTTACCGGGAGGAACAGCTAATGATTATAAAAGTCATATATGCACTTAAATTGATTATGTGGCATTTGTTTATTCAGATATTTGTTTATTCATTTTTTTTTTTTTTTTTTTTTTTTGTACATGATTTTAATATTTTAATTACTCATAAGTTATTAGAAAATTTTCATACAACTGCTTGTATTTAAGACAAGTTTTTTAAGATAAGATTTTATGGAATTTATATTTTTCAGGAGAGATATTGAGGAATTTTGGTATTAATTTATTATACAAGTAAAGACCACGATATGCTATTAAGAATTGAGACATATTCATATGTCTCAATTCTTAATAGCATATGTTTCCTTTTTTTAAGGGGTACTATTTAATTTCCAGTTGCTCTAGTGCTAAATTTGTTTATATTAGTTTTAAAAAAGTTATTCATAAATCGACTTGGAATAATTCCTATCTTATATTTGAACATAAACAAAATATTTTGATATATATTAATTTGGTAAATGTTTAAAGCATTCATCTGTTTTAGTAATGGGTTTGCATGAGTAAGTTTGTTTTTATAAAAAATAATACTTGAGGCGAGTTTCTGTCTTCTATAGAGCGAACTTAATTTAGTTTTATGGGTACTTGCCCGTGCTATATTAGCATATGATAGATAGCTGTGTATAAAGGAAGAATAAAGAAGTTTTATATTTTTGAACCAAAAAAAGTATTTCTTGCTTTATAGAGTAGACCAATATTTTTTTAAACTTTTGTATTAATGGTATTTATGTAAGAATTCCAAGATAATTTCTCGTCAAGAAGCACACCAAGAAATTTAGATGATTGAGTTCGTTCAATAATTGTGTTGTCTATGCTTAGAGTTGGTAAAATTGATGGGATAGCCTTTTTTTTGATTGGGGTGAAATATGATGTATTTAGTTTTGTTTAAGTTTAATGACAACTTGTTAGCTCTGAGCCATGTGTTAATTTTAATAAATTCTAAGTTTGCGGTTATAAAGAGGTCACTGATTGAGCTAGAAGAAAAAAACAGATAAGCGTCGCCTGCGAAAATTATGCAATCTAACTTAGATGAGACTTTTGGGAGGTCGTTGACATAAATTAAAATTAGAAGAGGAGCTAGAATAGATCCTTGAGGAACCCCACATTTGATTTTTAGTTGTTTTGAGTTGTTATAATGATCTATGGTAACACGTTGTTGTCTGTTGTCTAGTTAGTTGGCGAACCATTTTATAGTTTGATTTTTTATGCCATACTTTTCTATTTTTCTTAGTAGTATTGTGTGGTCTACTGTGTCAAACGCCTTTGTAAGATCAATAAAGACTCCTAATACAAATTTCCTATCATTAAAGGAAGTTGTAATGTTATTAATGAGATCTAGGATATGATGTTCTGTTGAATGTTGCGTTTGAATCCCGTGTTGATTTTCACTAAAGATTTTGTGTATTAAATATTTATACAGTCTGTTGTAAATTATTTTTTCAAGGAGTTTAAAAAATATAGGAAGAATTGAGATTGGTCTATAATTGCTAATTGCAGATGTATCTCCACCTTTAAATCTAGGTACATTTTTTCAAAATTTTACGTGTCATGGAATGTTGACATAATTTGTTTATATCTTGGTTATAATGGCATTATAACTAGCCATTAGTGAGTATGGTATAAGCTTTAAGGGTTATCTTATACATCTTTACTAGATTTATGAGATATAGCTTAAATTAGATTAAATAACTATATTAAATCAGTGAATGCTCAATATACATAATTGCTAATAAGTATAATGGTGTTGCTAACAATACAAATAACACTAGTGCATATTCTTTTTTTACTTTTTAGGTTGTAAGCATGGCTTCGTTTCCATTTGTGGCATGTAAATTAGTTAGCAAAAGCAAGCGTTGACTTGCACTTTTTTAAATAGAAGGCTCTGGCTTACCTTCACGTGGTGTCTATTGTTAAAAATTATTATTATATAGTTTCATTAATAATGAAACTTAGTAATTTAATCATTTATAAAAAGCCAAGATATTATTATTTAACACTTCGGCGGTCGTGGTTGTTTTAGTTAATACAAACCAATCATTATTATCGTGTTTGAGTTTTGTAGTAATGATTTAGTGTTCAATTTTTCAGTATCCTGTTTTTTTCTTTTCTCTTTAGTTCTACCTCAAAAAGCACAATTAAATAACTCCTTTTTGAATGGCATTTTTTTATCATTTTGTGTAAATTGAAACTAGGCCTTTACATGTTAGTTTTTTTACTTAAATGACATATTTAATAAATATAACTTTTTTAAATGGTTCTAATTGCTTATAGCTAAATTTTTGAATTTTTTTGTCATTGTTATTTTCTTATTAAAACAGTTTCAGACGTATTGTATCAGTTTAATACATCATGCCTTCTCAAGTTAAAAAAAGACTGCGTTCAGCGGAGGATTAAACTAATGCTTGTAAAATATCAATTTAAATAGACAATTATTTAATTTAAATAAAAAAAAACAAACAAACTAAAAAGAAGCTTTTTAAAAGAGGAAAGAGGGGGTTGTAAGAAAATAACGTCACTTTATAGATTTTTAAAATTTTTTGTTTTAACTTGATTTACATGGGAAACTATGTAAACAATTCTTTTTATGAATTTACTGTTTAAGAATATTTTTTTTTATATTTTAAAATTGTGGCAGAAATTGTCAAACCTTGTTATTGTCTGTTGCAATTTTTAAAATTATCCTAAATTTACTTCTTCTTTTAATTTTAAATCTAAATTTACTTCTGCTTTTAATTTTAAATCTAAATTTACTTCTTCTTTTAATAATGGCTATCTGAGTAAAAAAACACTTTTTTCATGAAATTCTTTTTGACCGATTGTCAAAAAGAAGTTTATAAAATAAGAAATGAGATCAAAAAAAAATTTTATTTTTTGTCAAGTAAAGTAGTCCCAATTTTATAACATCCTTTCAAGGGTGGTATAGGGGAAAAGGACAATCGGTGACAAGGGGGAAGTCCTTTATAGACGACCCTTATCTTTATTTTTTGTTGGTATTCTTACTAGAATATAATATGTATATACTAGAATACATACTTAATATAAACAACAATATACATATGTTCTTTTCGTACACATGTGTTCTTCTTTATTAAAGTAGCTATATTTGAAGCTAGTATTGCCGTGTGTTTATGTTATGAAAAGTGTTTATGTTATGAAAAATAAATTAATAAAATATTTGTTCTCAAATTTTTTTGTTTTTTAGTAATAATAAAAATGAATGATAAAATAAAATATCAGCTTTCATTATCACGTAGATTTTAATTTGTGATTTTATTATATTCCAGAAACCGATTATATAGATTATGTAATTATTGAGAATTGTTAATTTAGTCCGTTTATTCTAAGTTTTTTCCGTTGTTTGTTTTACTTGTTTATGTTTTATCCTGTTAATATCCTTAGATGATTTGACTTCACTTTTATTATAATCTATTTACTTACTTAATTTAAATATAAAATTACCTATTTTTAAAACTTCCTTATGATATTCTAAATAATATTATACTTTAATGGTTGCTCGGATGAAGAGTTTTTGAAAGGTGCATTTTGATTGGTTTCATAAGTATTTATAAAGACATACTAAAATATACATTAATATATATACGCATTTTTTTTTTATTTAGACAAGGAGACACTGGAAAAACTGCGTAAGGGTTAAAACTAAGTTAAATTTATAATTGCCTAAAAAAAATTTTATAACTGTGAACCTCCATAAGTGTGAAGTATAAGTGTGTAAGTTTTCTCTGGCATGTGAGCCAAACAGTTTCAACTTAGTTTTAATAAATAAATATTAGAAAATTAATGCAAAGTTTTAATTTTCTTATATTTCCCAACTAAAATCTAAAGCATGTATATATGTAAATTTTGATGAGAGTATGTCTATATACATATCAGTCATTGTATGTACTTTACCTTTTTTTTTTTTTTTTTAACATGTTTATTTCACAAGTACAAAGTATTTACAATTGACCAATCATCGATTGGCGCATAAAGATATACGAATATAAATATCGTAAACATAAAGTCCAAAGTAAATAAGGGATAAATCTAAAATATTGTTAAATTCAACTTTGAGGCATGATAAAAATAAATACAAAGTACCCAATAGAATAACGTGAACGTAAAAATTACCCAAGAAATAAACCTTCTATATTCTTTCAATCAGAATAATATATATATATATATATATATATATATATATATATATATATATATATATATATATATATATATATATATATATATATATATATATATATATATATATATACATAAATATATATATATATATATATATATATATATATATATATATATATATATATATATATATATATATATATATATATATATATATATATATATATATATATATATATATATATATATATATATACATATATATATATATATATATAAAAGTATATTAAAAACAAGGTTTGTATAAGATTCAAAAAAATGATTAATTGTTTTTAGTTATAGGAAGCTCGCAGAAGACTGGGGTCAGTCTTGTCATCGAGTATTTTCTAGACGTGTAATACACATAAAAATCAGTAGCATACGTGGCAAATATGTATGTGATACATATATGCCTTAAAATTATTAATGTTCCTATCTCCTTTTAGTATTATTTTCATTGATTCCTTTGAAAAGTTACATTTTTTGTATTTTCAGGGTTGTTTTATATTATTTTTAATTTTTAAATTTTAAATTGGAGTTTAAAAAAACTTCTTGTAGTTGTTTAACTTGATTGTTGTAGATTTTAACTTTGTTTTTAGGGATTGTTCGTTGTTTAAATTTATTAGCGATTTGTTTCTAGAAACTATTTTGTTAAATAAATAGGGACCACGATGTTTTATTGAAAACTTTGAGAGTTTAATTTTTTCGAAGGGTTCTTAAAGTTTCTCGTTGCTCTTGTATTGTATTTGTTTACGTTGTTTTCAAAAAGTGGGCTGTAAAATGTTCTGGAACCAGACTTAGTTTATATTTAAACATGAAAAGTATATTTTGATAAATATTAATTTGAAAAATATTTAAAGCGTTCATTTGCTCTAGTAGGGGTTGAGCATGAGTAAGTTTGTTTTTGTTGAACACTAGCCTTAAAGCGTGCTTTTCTATTTTTATTATTATTTTTTTTTCTCTATTATTTTACTATTTATTTTACTACTCGGTCGTTGTATGCACATTTTTTTTTTGTAAAATTCACATTTATGAATAGTTGCCCTTATGCCAGTTTTTGCATTTTCTTTATGCACATTTTGCACTGAAAATGAAATAGGTTTTAATATATGAAATCTATTTTCTATAACTTGTACAAAAATCTTGTTACAAAGTGTATTAAAACAGTCGATGTGTATTTAGGGTAAAAATTTCTCAAAAAACACAAAAAATCACAAATCTGCACCCTATATCACCAAAATTTTTGAAACTTATATTTGTAGACAAATGTTAGGAAAAATTGTAATTTTTTTTTCATAAAATTCCTTACCGTTTATAATTTCCAGCAATTTGAAGTTTCCTTGATTTTGAATAAAAACTGAGGGGGAAAAAGTGCCGTAAATCATTCCGTTTTCTTTCACCTTAATATGGTGCTTGTAGTGATGCCACAATTCTGAAATTTTGTACCAAAAGAGTTTAAAACCTGCAAAATCCGAAAAATATAGTTTTTTATATGTCAAAACAAGGGAATGAAGCTTTTTTTAAGATCCATAAAATACACTTTATAACGCCGAGAAAAACGGGCATTGACAATTTTAGCTATAAAAAAAATCTGACTGATATAAAAAAATTTAATTTCGATTTTCATAAAAATAAGATCAACACCTACTTTTCGAACCAATTTCGTTTTGGCCTTATATTTACTTGAGGAATTATTGATGTTTGATATAGACACAAAATTTTTTAATATTTTTTTAATTAGACATTCAATATAACCCCACCTTTTACCAATCAATTAAATTAGAAATTAAAAGTTAGTGACTTTATTATCTTTTTCATTTTCACATATTACTTACAACAAAATTTAAACGTATATAATTTTTTTTTTAAATACTAAACTTTACTGATATTATATATATGCTATACATTCACATTATTTACAAGTTGGTTCACAAAACATAATATTTTAAAAAGAATGGATAAGATATAATAGACTCATAAATATAAAAATCTCTACTTCCTTAGGAAAATAATTTTTTTTAGGTCCTCTTTGGCTAAATAGTAGCAAAGTCCTGTTTTTGTTATCGGTACCTCAATTTTGCAAATAATGTTGACATCAGGAATCCAGCATTGACTTTCCTTTAATGGCCATTTAAACGACCGTGCAGGACCATTAGGACACATAAATTTTACAACACATCTTTTTCTTCTAAATTAATATCTTCAATTACTCCTATCCACCACTTTTGCTCATAGTTAACACAGGCATAATCACCAGGTACTAGGTTTACAGTTTGTTATCTGGATATTTCCAAAGTCATGAATTAAAGCAATTTCTTCATCAACACTGCATAGCTTAGTGCCTACCTAAACAAAATAGTAACATATGCAATTATTTCGTTTTACTTATCAAACATGTTTTATTAAATGAATAGATAGCAAATGCAGAGGAAATAAAATTAAATACAAAAATTTTTGATAATGTTTCTGCAAAAATCTAATATCTATTTGAGTTTATCAATTAAAGTTATGCGTGTATTTTAAAATATGGTAAAATTTATAATTAAAAAATAATGATTTACCTTTTGATGGCCAAGTGGTACAAACTGATGGTAACTACGTGTTCCAATTATTGTATTAGCAGTATCCAATCGTTCTTTAAGGGCGGTTCTCCCCAAAGTTAAATCTTCTGATGAAATATAAATGATATTTATGCCTTTAATGTTTTCATTGCAATATTTATACATTGCTAGTGGAGATAAAATATGATTACCCATATCCCTTTGCAAACTTGCTAGGGTTGCCATACGTTTGACTGTACCACCTATCCCATCACAAAGTTGCTTACCGTGACTAGCAAAAAAGTTCCAATTAGCAGTAAAACGAAAGTCTTCACAATGGAAACAAAGATTTAAAATATTTTTGCAATTCTTATATTGACCTGCACACCCATCTGAAAAGTATTCAATATTTTTTATTTGAGGCAAATTTGTTTTTATATCTTTGGAAACAACCTCAATAATTTTAAAAACCATGTTCACATCATGGATCATACCATCCGAAATAATACAATAGGATTTGTGCTTGAGAATGCCTTCTTTTTTGAAATAAATAATTACTTGATGAAGTGTACATTGTAAATTTGTCTAGTGAAAGCTTTGCACTTCATCCTAAACTACAAATTTATAGTTTTCTGAAAAATCACCCAGAAACAATGCTGTTACCTCATTCATATTTTCCTTTCTTGATCTTTCTTGATCTATTGCTATATGTGTTCCTGAGGCGCCAACATTAATACACCATTTAGGTAGAAAAGTGCAAAACCTTGAAAATCCTATTTTTATTTCTGTGTTCTTGGTTTTAAAGGCAACAAGCAATTCCTTTAAATTTCATAAGAGCAAACGTTTTTGCATGTGGAAATTTTTCTTTATGCTTACTTAGTCCATTTTACAAGGCATTATACGGCTATGTTCATTGTCTTCGTAAAAGGTCTTGACCAGTTGAACTATTACATCAGGAAGAGCTTTTCCTAATTTAGGATTAGGCATATTTAAAATACCTATTTCTAATGTTAACTTACGTGCAGTTTGAGCTACATAGATTATTACATGCAATGTTTCGAATACCTTTTTTATTGACAAGTCTATTGGAGCAAGTGTCGCAAGTTGTACTTTTTTTGATGTTGATGTAGACTTTTCAATTTTGTTAGTTAATAATGCCATCATGTTATCAAACAAGTTTGCTTTTTCCATACAGTCATTATTAAAACTTGGCTGTACTTTAAAACTTTCTTCTGATATATTAAGGGGAACGGCTACCATTGTTCAAACTTAAATTGTGAAAAAGTTAAAAATAAAGTATTATACGCAACAGCATTAATGCTTAATTATTAATAATTTCAGTTTATATTTTATTTAAACCATAGAGCTCACACTTGTTATTAAACTGATACTAACAACTTTATTAATAATAAATAAAATGATTATTTAACCTGCAGTGGTATAATTATGACAAAAAGTTTCTTTTCTTTACTTGAAAGAACATGTTTTATAAAAAAATATCCAGTGCCAATCAAAACAATTGTGGTAACCATACCATAATGGAGGTTGTTAATGCCGTCAATTTTCGTTTACCTTCTCTGATTTTACCTGACTTTTGCAATCCTTTGACCTTAATTGGAGACACTCTGGCAGATGCAAAATGTGTATCTACACTTTCTTTTTTATTTTGAATCGATTTTTCATTAACAATATCAAAGTCTTCATCATTTTTATTTTCACTTATACTTTTTGATAAACATGTCATAACTTTACTTTGACAGGTTGGACACAATTTTTTTCCAGGTTTAAGATTTAAACCTATGGTTTCTGCTTCTAACACAGTGTGCATTGTAGTCACACGTAGAGATGCTTAAAAAGAAAGTAATTACATTACTTAAATAACATTAATTATATATATATTATGTAATTATATTTATACACAATTTGTTATATTAATAACTATGAAACATTGAACAAATCTTATTACCAAAAAAAACTTATATGACTTATTAATAATAATGTTACCTAATCAAAATATAAATACATAAATTTTTACCTCTACATGCCTTTTGGTGACTCGGTTTTGGTGAAATGGACTACAGCAACTTTTCTGATTACCCTCATATCTTACAACTAACATATCATGATGGTGTGTGCATATATTAGTAATTTGTTCTTGTATCAGATTTGTTCATTTTTCAAGTAGCTTACAATCATTGCTATCAATATCTTCAATCAGATTTCTTTCTTGAGTATATGATTGTTTATAACAAGCTCCATAATTATTTACAAAGCAGCAAATAATTTTGTTATCCATATAAAAATATAACGAGGAATCTCTGTCTAAACATTTTATACAAGAAATCTTAAATAATCTTAATGTCCCTATCAAGAAAAGTACACTTGAACATAAACAATATCATATCAATATGTATTTATAAAGAACATATTGCTTGAAAAGTAGCTATTAGTTTAATAGACATATTTTAAATGCCTAACTATCTACTAATTATTGTAAAATCTCCATTAACTACTTACAAAGTTATGTAAAAGTAAAAGAAAACTAAATATAATTTTATTTAGCTATGTAACTTAACATGGTAATGTTAATTAGACATTATAATATCATTTTATTACTTTTTTATTGATGACAATAAATGTTTTATTACAACAAAACAATCAACAACATAATTACATAATATTGTTAAATTTAATTACATGATATTCTAATAATATTAATACGCTAATTTAATAAAAGTAGCTAATAGTCTACTTACGTCATTTTCTAGGTTTTTCTATTTTAAAGTAGTTTCTAGGCTTTTCTAAACGCATTTTTTTTTTTTTTAATTTTATTTACTAACACCCCGTATTACTGGTTGCTTACTGCAAGTATGTAATGAAAATGTCATTATTATTATGTAAGGAAAGTAAAAAGAAACAAATTTATAAAATGTTCAACTATGTTTTGTAATAACTTTGAAAGTTTTGTACAAAGCTATTACAAAACAAAAATAATTGTATTTGTATTCAAAATATATTTGCAAATTTTTTTTTTTTTTTTTGCAAAATACTTTTTTTTTTTTATTTGCATTCACTCCCAACAAGGCTGCAATCAACTACGATTAATTTGGGAGTAAATAAGAAAAAAAAAGAACAGAGTTATAGAGCAGGGAAACGGTTGACAGAAGACTTGAAAAGTTGAAAGTTGTATGAGTCAGGAAAACATGAAGATGGGAAAGAGTTCCAAAGGATTAAAGTGTGGGGAAAAAAACTAGATGAACAAAAGTTTTTAGAGCATGCAGGGACAGATACACTTAACAAATGAGACTTAGCTGAATGACGAGTAAAACGAGAATGACTTTTAGTTGATGGAATTAGAGATGATAACTCCTTTGAAAAGTGACCATGATAGTATTTGTAGAAAAGAGAAAGAGATGCAACTTTACGACGATGGGAAAGAGGTTCAAGCTTAGCAGATAGTCCAGGTCCAACAACATTTACAATGCGTTTTTGGACCTTGTCAAGAAGAGAAAGTGAATCGTTAGAAGAACCAGCCCAAATATGACAACAGTATTCCATACAGGGACAAATAAGAGATTTGTAAAGGTAGAGAATGGAATCAGAAGTAAGGAAATGGCGAGCACGATAAAGAGAAGCAATTTTAGCAGAAGCTAATTTAGCGATCGATTGTATATATGGTTTCCATGAAAGGTCAGTAGTACGCGATGGAATCCAAGAAGATGAAAAGAGGAGAACTCAGTAAGAGGATTGCCAATCATTAATATAGAAATGTTGACCATATTACGGTAGTTGTTTGCAATAAGCAACTGGATTTTTTTAGAGTTGAAATTCACTGTGAACCCCAATCTAATACTGAAGTGAGATCGGATTCAAGATCAGTTGCTTGTTCTAGGCGATCGAAAAGAGAAGACTTTTTGTCTAGACAGGAGTATAAAGTTGAGTCATCAGCAAAAAGAGCTACTTTAGATGAAAGGTTGTCAGGAAAACTGTTTATGAAGATAAGAAACAAAACAGGGCCCAGGATAGAACCTTGGGGAACCCCAGAAGTTACAGGAAATGAAGAAGAGTAATGACCTTTAAGGATGACTTTAATAAACCGGTTAGAAAGAAATGATTTGATAATCTCAAAAACTTTCCCAGAAACACCATATGAAGCAAGCTTATGGAGAAGACCAGCATGCCAAATTTTGTCGAAAGCTTTAGATATGTCAAGAGCAATAACCCTAGCCTCACCGCCTCCATCTAATGCACAATAAAATCTTTCAGTTACAGCAGTTAGCAAGTCGGCCGTAGAGCGAGAGGATCCAAAACCGTATTGATTGTCTGACAGTGGTTCATTTGAATCAAGATGAGATGTGAGGAATTTGTTGATCAAAGACTCAAAGACCTTGCTAATAACAGAAAGAAGACTGATCGGACGATAATTGGAGGGGTCAGAATTTTCTCCAGAGGTTTTGAATATTGCATCCACAGATGCCCGTTTCCAACAAGCAGGAAAACAAGACTCAGTCAAACACTTGTTAAATAGTTTAGAGAGAATTGAAGAAAGTTCTGGAGAACAATTCTGCAAGACTGTGACAGGAATGTTGTCTGGACCACAAGCTGTAGACGAGTTTAATTGAGATATGACTTTAGCAACAGAAGCCGGAGTGATTTGAATGTCTAACAATGGGTCAACCTGTTTGACTGGAATGGAAGGAAGAGAATGTCCATAAGATTCAAGAGTGGAATTAGAAGAAAAGTTCTTTGCAAACAGTTCTGCCTTATCCCTGGGAGAGGTAACAAGATCAGTCCCATGAATGAGAGATGGAATGTTAAATCTACCCTTGTTAACAATGCTGTTGAAGATTTTCCAAAAGTCTTTAGAGCCTAATTTCTCCGATAAGATGCGAGATTTAGTGAACTGAGAGTAATGGAGTTTAACATCAGAAAGCACCTTTTTACATCATTTTCTTGCAATGATAAATAGCCGTTTGTTCTCAAGAGACTTGTTCTTTTGAGAAAGATGAAAAAATGATTACAATTGGATATAGCAGCCGCACAAGAAGGAGAAAACCATGGAGTAGAGTGAGGCTTGACTTGAAACCGACGCGAAGGAATAAAAGCTTCCATTCCAGCCTGAATCCAGGAGGTTACGAAAAAGACGCATTTGTCAGCTGCAGAGAGAAAAAACATTAGCCCAAGGACCATCACGAAGAAAATCACAAAAGGAATCCCAGTCAGCTTTAGGGTAGAAGTAGGTGGTGCGATGATAAGGTGAGCCCAAAAAAGAAGTACAAAAACAAATATTTATAGAGATCATTGCATGGTTAGAACCACCTAAGGGAGAAAAGAGTGAAACTGAACATAAGCTAGGGTCAGAGACAAGACATAAATCAAGGAGTGAAGGTAAATGATTAGGGTTGTCAGGAAAACGAGTCACTAAGTTAACTATCTGAGTAAGAGATTGAGAAACGCAGAAGTTAAAGGCTTTAGTGCCAGCAGGATCAGTGGTGTTAGAGCCAAGCCATTCAATGTGATGGGCATTAAAATCACCAACAACAACAATATTGGCAGTGGGGTAAAAAGAGAGGGCATGGTCAATTTGATCAGAGATAATATCTAAGAGAGTGCAATCATGGGAAGAAGGAGAACGATAAAGAACAAAAACAAAGGTGACAGAATGAAGAGGTGATAGGCAAAAGCACATAAAAGAATGGTCAAAGGATTCGAACCTGATTTCACGACAAATAGGGGAATTAATGCGTATGTATACCCCTAAACCTAGCATGTGTCTATTTAAGTTTTTACGAATTAAAGGATAGTACCCATCAACACTGACATCTGAAGAAGGAATTGCAGAATTTAAATTTGTTTCACAGAGTGCAAGCAAGTCTGGTGAATTTTGCAGGAGGTAAGACTCAACTGATGTAAAATTGCTTCGTATACCGCGAATATTTGTAAAAGATATATTTAATTATTTAGGTGGTGGGGATGGTTTTTTAGGTTTTAAATTTTTGGTTACTTTGGCCATGATTTGGGTCTAATGAGAACTTCATTCATAGATAGAGCACAGCCTCCTAGTCAATGAGTTATGCAGTTGTCTCAGTCCTGTTAATTAACCCTAAGCCGTGACATAGGGCTCCTTATGTGGCCTTGACAATGCACACCAAAAGCATTAACAGGGACACCATCCATGCGCAACATGGCACTGTTAATACTCTGATACTTTGCAGCTGTTGATGGAATCAGCCTCTCTGAGAGCTACCACAGAGTTCGGGAAACCTTACTACCAGCCGGCCTCAGAACCATTAAACTGAGTTTTAGAGCTGTGCCCTCATAAGGAGATAACAGGAAGAGTTGCATAGCCATTATCAAGGAGGCATAAGCAAGATTCTATGAGTAGAATCAAGGAGATTCAGCATTTATCATCCTAGGCAGGAAACAATGTAACACAGGTAACATCTACGCCAGCATAACAGATGAAGAAGGGGTTCGAGGCTGGTTAGCAGAATTTTTCTGCTTACCCCTAAAGTCTTTGCCTGGGAGGCCTTCTACAAGACAGTAGCTGGATGCAGTTAACATCTGCAAAAGATGAGTATTTTTATCGAGACACCATCTCTAGCCTTTACTCATTCAAGAGCCCCAAGGCAAGGGAATTTTTAGTTGGAGTTTATTTCTCCTAGCCTTTGCATAAGAAGAGCACACTCTGCGAGGCAGCAGAACTTGTGGCAGGTGGTACTGGGTTACGTGATACCAGTAACAAGATTGATCTCGATTATCCTGTTCTGACCTGGAGTAGTTAAAAGGAGTTGCTTACCGCAACAGTACTTTGAGAAAACCAGGCATGACATTTTGGAAGTGCATTAGGAAAAACACTGTATCTAACAAAATACAATATTCTATGGTGAGTGTAGGTTTTTTAGTTGGAGTAAGTAGTTAGTTACTGAGCTCACGCTGCATTAGAGTATAAACAGAACACAAACGAACATAAATCAACTTACGGGTGAGTCAACACCGCGCCAGAGGTTCAGACAGAACACAAACATACATAAAAAAACATAAAAAACATAAAAATAAAAATAAATCTTTATAAAAATTGAAAAGCTAAAACATCAATAACTCTTTGATAAAACATAAGGCCAAATAAAAATTGGTTCGCAAAGTAGATATAGGTTTAATACTTAAAATATAGAAAGCCAAAACTTTTTTTTGCATCAGTCAGATTTTTTCTAGAACTACAGTTGTCAATGGCCTTTTTTATTGTCATTAACAAGTGCGTTTTGCGGATCTGAAAATAAACTATATTTTATTGTTTTGAGAAATATAAGTTTATAATTTTCAGGTTCAGCAGGTTTTAAACTTCTTTGGTACCAAGTTTTAGCTTCGCAACATTACTACAAGTTTGTTAAAAGGGAAATGGTAAGTTGACATATTTCCGGCTTTATCCCCCTTTTTTTTTCAGTCAAAAAATGACTAACTTCAAGTTGCTGTATATCTTAAAGGGTTGAAAATTTTTTGAAAAAAATTTACAGTCTTTCCTAACTTATATTTTTAAATATTTGTGCCAAATTTTAGCGAATTTGATGATGCAGGGTGCAACCCTTGTTAATTGAAATATTTTATCCTATTTTTATTTTTCTGATTTGAATCATGAGTTAAATCGAAACAACCTTTTGTACATTACATCTCTATGAGGCAGAGGGACTTTATTATTTTTAAGTTTAATATGATATTTTTCATATTTAGTTTGCGTATAACAGTAAATATTTTTAGGCTTATACATTAACTTTAGATATAACTTAATTATTAATGGTTTGATTTATAGCAATACAAGATTAAATTTAGCAAAAGACTAAGCTTTTGCTCTGGAGACAAAAAAAAGACAGCGAAAATGACCAGCCAAAATTAAGATTAGAGAGACAAAAAGTTGTGTATATATAGGTGTAGATGATTTATCCTCAATTTCTTATAATAAAAAAAAATATATTATTAAACTTTGGCATTTACATGTAACTCTAAACTCTTTACAGAAGTTCAACGTTTGCTCTGAGAAGTTGAATGAACAAAATTTATTAAATAGTAAGTTTTTATATAAAAGTCTCTATGTCTGATGATTGAAAATCTTTATTCATAGCTTTAACTTTTACAATTTTAAAGACTTTTCCATATATTACGGTCAAAAAGTTGAAGTGTTGATTAACATTTTATTGTATAATAACCAACATATCAAAGCTTACACCACAGGCTCGGTCAGGAAGCGGGAGCCATCAATCTCGAATACTGACCACCAAAAAACTCAATTAAACTATTATGTTTTTATTTTGGTGCAACCCATTTATTTTTTCTGAAACTTATGTTTCTCTTAGTGCTCATTCTTAATCATTCTTTTTAATAAGATCCATACTAATACCTAATTTAACAAATAGCTAAGTTTTATAAGTTTTGTTATTCGAAGCATGTACAATCTTAGCATTTCCATTACAGTAGATAGTAATTTTAAATATTTTGTAAAAATTATTGTTAAAAATGGTCAGGAAAATTCATCTGATTTTTCAAAAAAGTCATTGAATTTTATATAAATAGTTGGCTACGAATCCTGTTGGAGAAACATTGTTTTAGTATGAATTTTTTTGTTTCACAATGCAATCTCAAACATTAACAAGAATTGTTTTGTGTAAGTGCCAGAAATTAAATGCACACTTGCGAATTTCGTAATTCATAAAAATATTATGAATCCATTAGCAAGTATATATTTTTATCATTAAAAACTGCCCCTCTGTCTTTATTTTTATTTGTTGTTGATTCTTAATAATATAATTAACTTTATTGTTTCAGTTAAAAAAATTTGAGTAACGAAGGTATGTTAATTATTGTATTGTCTGAAAGAATGTCATTGCCATTAAAAGCAGTGAGGAATTCAAGTACTCTGGAAGAAAAAAGACAAGAAAACACTTAAGTAAATTGTAATTATTTTTTTATGATCTGTTTATGGATTTTGTATGATATCTTAGTACCATTTATATGCTTTAAATAAAATACTCTTTGAAGATTTTTTGTAAATGACATTTTATATTAATATAAATCTAAACAAAAGTTACTTTAATTATTGACAGGTTATGCATTTTTGCAGGGTAACATTTTGGCACAAATTGGAGTTAAAGACGAATGAGATTGTATATGTTATTTACTCAATGTGTCAGTTTTTGGTTTAAGTTAGGTGTTTGCAATATGTATATTTAACCGAGAAATTATGTTATTTAAATAGATTTTTATACTTGTATCATACATTCTTTTTATTCTCTATAATTTTACAATGTAGCGATGCAAATCATCTTGTTTGTATCAACGATCTAATGTTGCATAAACTTTAGGTCGATATAAAAATAATTATGGTATAACATACGATATTGGGCAAATGTTGTATACAACGTTAGGCTAATTTTGTATACAAAATTGCGCCAATGTTGTATACAACGTTGGGTCAATGTTGTATTCAATATTGGCCTAACGTTATATAAAACGTTGGGCCAATGTTGGGTAAACGTTGTATACAATATTAGGCCAGTTATGTACACAATGTTAGGCCAATACCTAACCAATGATCAAACCTGCATTGGGCCAACATCGACTTTCAATGTAAGCTTGCTGTCTAGTAAAGCATTTTACAAAATAAATACTTCTGATGAATTTTGAAACTTTAGTCAATATCCAAAATTATTTGAAATAGGTGGATTAAAAAGTCCTTTTGTCAATACTGTTTAATAGTATTTCATCAAATTAAACTTTGTTTGACTGCCATATTTAAAACTTTTATGCTTTACATTATTAAAATTGAGTGTTATCATCACAATATAGAATAACAGAACACAATATAGAATAACATCACAATTACAGAAGCATGAACATCACAATAGCAGAAGAATTTTTTATTTTTAATAACATAGAACATTACAATAACAGAAGCGTTATTAAAATTGAGTGTTATCATCACCATATAGAATAACAGAACACAATATAGAATAACATCACAATAACAGCAGCATGTTGCTCGTCTTGGTAATTTTAAAAACAGATTTACTCATGCCAAGCCTCTTTTATTTGAAATAAAAATTCTTAATATATATCAACTGAATGTTTTTAATTTTCTTTGTTTTATGAATAAATGTAAAACTAACTTTTCCCCAGTTTTTTTCCATAATTTTTACGCGCTGAAATATAAAAAATGAATACAATTTAAGAAATGATAATTTAATTCGTCAACCATTTTTTCAGACTAATTTTTGAAAATCTAGTATTTCTTTTCGAGAAGCTATTCTTTGAAACATTATATTTTTAAAATATTTTAATTTTTCTCTGCAATGGAATTATTTTTCATTCAGAAATAAGCTTAAAGAATATATTTTGTCACATGATGATATATTGTCATATTTTACAACATTACTAATTTGATGTATTATGTTAGTTTATGTTTATTCAGTTAAATATTTATAAGAACATGCACTTAAAAGTGAATAACTATATATGCACTTAACTTTATATATATTAAATTTTATTAAATTTTAATTTGCGAGCAGTTCTTAATGACAAGACCTAATGGTCTTCTGCGAGTCTCCATTCTTTTTATATTAACAAAAAAGTTTTAGTTATCTTTTATTTATTTCTCATTGAATAACGTTTTTAACAATCTATTTGTAAATTTTTTTAATGATCTAATAGTAAATTTGTTAACTATTCTTTGAATATATTGAAATAAGAACAAACAAATATATATATATATATATATATATATATATATATATATATATATATATATATATATATATATATATATATATATATATATATATATATATATATATATATATATATATATATATATATATAATATATATATATATATATATATATATATATATATATATATATATATATTAATTTATAAAAATAAAAAAAACAACTTTTTTTTGGTACTAATAGTTTCATGCCTAAAGGCAATCATCAGCCATGTAATACAAAACAAGAAACAAAAAAAACCGTTAAAATATAAAGTTACAGTGGAATGTGCTCCGTCGTCAAAACAAAACAAAAACAAAAACCTAAAAACGGCTGCCTAATCACCCGTATCGAAATTCGAAAGGAGGAACTTGCTTTTATGTCTACATTTAGATACTAATAACTATATATATATATATATATATATATATATATATATATATATATATATATATATATATATATATATATATATATATATATATATATATATATATATATATATATATATATATATATATATATATATATATATATATATATATATATATATATATATATATATATATATATATATATATATATATAAAATATATATATATATATATATCCCAGTAAACACATGAACGTTTTTAAAACGTTTTTTTACCTAATAAATAAAACGTTTTTCAAACGTTTGAAATGGCAATATCTAATATACGTTTTAAAAAAAGCGTTTAAAAAACGTTCTAAAAAAGTTGTTTAAAAAACGTTCTAAAAAAACGTTTAAAAAAAAGCTCTTAAAAAACCCAAATTAAACCATAAAAAAAAGTGTTTTGAACGTTTAAAAGACGTTTTATTTTCAGAAAAAATTCCCAAGTCTATAGGGACTATTATTAAAATGTTTAAAAGAACCTGTTGGTTAAAAAAACAAGAATAATAAAACATTTATTTGAAAAATATTTTTAAATTTGTTTTCTAAAACAATTTACAAACAAATTAAAATCGTAACAATGATGTCTGTTGGATTTAAGGTACTTTAACACAAATATAAGTTGGCAGCTTTAACAAATCAGTAATTATTGCATCGACAATCGACTCTGTTTATGATTAGTGAACAGTCGATGTACAAACTAAAAGAATAAACTATACATTTACAACCGACAATCTGAATAGTAATAATAGTATTATAGTATAATAATATTAATATAATAGTATAATAATAATAATAATAGTTATAAGTTTTTAAATTACAAATATATGTCTTAAATATATATATAATTTCATAATAAGCACAAATAAAAAGTATATTAAGTATATATATATATATATATATATATATATATATATATCTATATATATATATATATATATATATATATATATATATATATATATATATATATATATATATATATATATAAATATATATATATATATATATATATATATATATATATATATATATATATATATATATATATATATATATATATATATATATATATATATATATATATATATATATATATATATATATATATATATATATATATATATATATATATATATATATATATATATAGTTATAGATATATATATATATATATATATATATATATATATATATATATATATATATATATATATATATATATATATATATATATATATATATATATATATAGATAAAGATATAGATATAGATATATATACATGTCTTTTTTTTTCATTTTTCTTTTCAAGCTGCCATATTAAATTTGATCATGAATGAATTTGTAATAAAACTAAAAATACCATAATTTAATATTATATTTTATAATTTATGAAATTATAAATAACTACTCTATTCTACTCTAAAATGTTGTTCTTTTTCTAATAATTTAAATTTAAATGTTTAATTAAACTTAACGATAAAGTTTATCTATCAATTATTAAAAGTTGAAATAATAGCATATTAACAATTAGTGCAGTTCAGATCATTAGTGTACACTAACCATTATTGTAGTCATATATATAATATTCTGGTTTAAAAGAATTGTCTGAAATAAAGTTAAGCTAGGATAACCTATAGCATTAAACTTGCAAACTGGCAAAAGTGTGAATTGAGATAAGTGCGCTAAACAAGTTTGCAAACATTACGAATAAGCATAAATGCAAAAATTTGAATAGGTCCAAAACAGTTACAAAAGTTGGCAGAAGCGCGAACTGACATAAGTGCGCGTAATAAATTTGCAAACATTGACATAAATGCTAATTAGCAATTTGCCCTTATGCTAGTTTGCAGTTATGCCAGTTTGCCCTTATGCCAATGCTTGCAAATTTATTTGGTACTCCTATGCCATTACGCATTTATGTTGTTTGGACTTTTGCTAGTTTTTGCAACTGCTTCACACTTATATCAGTTCCCACTTATGGCAGTTCACACTTATGAGAATGTTTTATATCTATTAAGCGCACTTATGCAGATTCGCAAATATTTTAATGTTTGCAAATTTGTTCGACGCACTTATGCCAATTCGCACTTATGCCAGTTTGCACTTATGCCAATGTTTGGAATTATTTTTTGCGCAATTATATCCATTTGCACTTATGCTATTTGGCATTGTGTCTGTTTTTGTGACTGCTTCGCACATGTGCTAGTTTGCACTTATGCGAATTCGTACTTACGCCAGTTCGCACCTATGAAATTCACGGTTATTCACTTGTCCCATTATAGTAAAACACCTTAGGTAGAGCCGAGCATGGGATTTGTATAATGGATTGTAAGATAGGAGTAATATAGTTATAAACTTAAACAGAGTATTTATAGGAATGCACTTTTAATTTACTAACCTCTTCATCATAGCTATCACACATTTTTGACAATTCTTACCACCAATATTTTAAACTCTTTGTTTCTAATAGAAAGAAATTATGGAAAAACAATTCCTAATAAAGTAGTATAATTTATAAATTTTAAAGAAAATTTTTAAAAAAGAAAAAATTTGTCAAATATGTATTTAGCAATTTACAACTGCAGAGTTACTACAGAGTTACTAGATGAAACATTATCAAGTGCTAAGTCAAATTTATCAAACTCTATTCGGCTGTTCATTTCAGTTACTACTTCTTGCTCACACTATTTTATATTAGGTTTTTTGTATCCTTGGGTTTTTATCTCATTTAGGAGACGCAACACACGATATTAAAAGTCTAAACAAACTTACAATAATTAAATTTTACATAGTCTTAACAAAACTACTCATATTAATAAATTTAAAATACATAAAATTAATAATTTAACAACTTTACTGGTCTAACCTTAAACTAGAGAAAAACTAATAGACAGTTAAATACTTGATTGTAACAATGCTAATTTTTGGTATAGCCACAATTAGTATTATAAAATATATTACAGTTTTTCTCAGATTTATGGTTAGAGAAGAAAGATTGTTCCATAGATTTATAATTTTGACAATATTGAAACAATAGATTTCATGCAGGTGATTATTTAAAGTTAAAATTGGAACCTCATCTTTTCAATGAAATCTTTTAATATTGACAGTCCTGTTAGCATTTTACAACAAACATTACTTCATTTTTTTTAACTAAAGACTTACTTGCTTGAGATAATGGAAATCTATCATATTTATCCTTTTTATTTTAAGATGATGAAGGTTGATGTATCTTAAAATGAATCTCTTGGTCATCACAATCAATACCATCTTTATTTATTATTTTTTAACCTACAGAACATAAGCATAGAGAATAATTGAATTTTATCTAAAAACTTGTTTTCTCTGAAAAAATTTTACAATTAAAAATCTTTTACAAATTACTTTACAGATTATTAATTTTATAAGTAAAATAGGGTATATAATATTGTATATAATATTATAGGTTTCATACTGCCAAATATTTGGTAATAACAACAAAATATTATTAAAAATTAAAAATCTTAAAATGACATTTTGAACTAAATCACTTACTTTCTTTAAACAAATCATCATATTTTTTCCTTTCAGCTTTTTTAACTATAGTAATTCCTTTATAAAAACCACTCATATTATTATATTTTATTTTTTATTCTTTAGAGTTAAAGAAGAAAAAATCTAAATAATGTTGTTCCCTTTTCTCAAATCCAAATGAGTTTTTTGGCATTAAAGGCAGTTGATAATCAAGTAGAATTAAAAACTTAATCTAGTTTCTTTAGCAATCAAATTTACTCTACAATTAAGCTATTTAATCTAAATAACCACACCATAAAAACTTTATCATTTTAATCATATCTACTTGACTCAAGTAGAAATACAAAAACAACCTAGTTTTAACGATGATAAACTAAAAATATTCCAATATATTTGAAGACCAAAACATATTTTTAACAACAACTTATATTTTTTTGATTTAAATATATAGATAAATTGATATGATATTTTTTTATGAATTATTTGGCGTAAATACATTTACTAGCAGAATATTAGGAGTTAAATGTAAATACATTGTTATGACTAAAGTCTGAAAGAGAAAGTCAAAAAAGACACGTAAAATATCATTAAGTTAAAAAGTATTCAGTTTAACTTGATGGTTTTAGGTGCCCTAAGAAGTCATCACGGTCTTGTTACAGAGCACCGCGGAAGTGCATTTAACCAGGAAGTTTACGCCTTCTTCTTTACCCTATCGCGAAATATGTTTAAAGCTCGTTTCAAACCTGGATCTCCTATTTGAATAGGTTTAAAAATAGGGGAAAACTAAAAACTGTTATAATGTAGAAAAATAGTCAAAATTAATTAAAAATACAAGGCAGTGATAATGATTTATTGAGTGTTTTTATAGAGGATGAATTTTTGATATTGGCAATAAAAGAATTCCTAGTTATGTTTCAAAGACTTATTTTTATTAAAACTTGGAGAGAGTTTCAAGCGTGAATTGATTAGTATTCAGTAGATTAAACAACATATTTGCTTGTTTTTTTGAAGTTAAAACTAGGTACATATAGAAAGTAGAGCTACATACACTTTAGATAAAATTTATGTATATCTAAGGCAATCTTACTTTTCAGAAATACTATATCCAAGAGTGTACAGTGACTATCATTAATTACAAATCAAACCTAACCCTGATGGATTTTAAACGCAAATAATAACTCAATAAATTAATAATGCACGTATGCTGTTTTTTTTTATTGCTATCTGTTGTTGTTTTTATTGCTGAGAAATTACTGAAAAAAATAAAATTGTTGCGAGTAGAATATGATCTAGACACAACAAGAAACCATATTTATCAGGTAAATAGTAAAAGTTTAACTTTGAATGTTAGAAATAAAGAATAAAAAATTTATTTTAAAAAGTTGGTACTACAATTTTTATTGTTGAAAGTAAAAAAAATCATTACAAAAGTAAATTTTAACTTCGATGAAGAACTAAAAAAACTTTTCCAATTTGTACCTTTTCCATATTTTGATACTTTTTAGTCTATAGTGTCTACTAACAACACTGAGAAATGTAGCTGCAATCATCCGCAATCTTGAGCGCAAACAAATTTTGAAAAATATATGTTTTTTTTAAAAAAATAAAAAACTTCGAATAAAAACAATTTTTTCGTTCATTTCTAAAAGTAAAAAAAAGCTACTTAAAGGCATGAAAGACTAAACTAAATTTGTTTTCGTGTTGTTATTGAAAGAAAAAAAGTTATTTTTTTATATTAAGTGTGTTTAAAAGTTATTTTTTTATATTAACTGATTTTAAGATACATAATAAATTTAAAAAAATAATTCTAAAGTGCATTTTTTATGTCTCACTGATTGACCAAAAACCACATGAATTTCTAAATGTTAAAAGTTTCTTTTAATTTTGTAAGTTTATTGTTGAAAACTAAGATAATGGAGGAAATCAATTTAAGACAAGTTGTGCAATGTTTTCAGGTTTTAAAAAATACTTTATATAATGTAAATAGTGGGTTTGAATACATTATTACTAGGATTCAAGTCAGAGAAGACAAAATAAATTTATTAAGAAAGAGATTAAAACTAACTCTTACAAAGTATGTTGCACTATGGCATGCATCATATCGAAAAAATAAAAGTTTTTGATAGTAGAAATCAGATTTGGCTAAATTCAGTTTTTAAAACAAATGATTCAGTTGAACCACCTGGTAATCACGAAGGTTTAACAAATGAATCAGCAAAAAGAGGTCGACCAAGAAAAAGTTCGATAAATCGAGTTCTCGCACCAAAAGACGATTGATAGCAAATTTATCACTTGATTCAAAAAAGGAATCCGTCGAAAAATTATTGTTAGTGGCTCAAAGAATAGCATTTAATAAACGTGACTTTGATTTAGTCAAGTTACTTAGTGTCATGACGAAGAGGCGACACAAACCGTTACTTCTTTACACTCAGCTAACCAAGTTGCAAGAGAAAATGACGTCTAAAGAAGTTTTTGCATATTTTTTAGATAACAAACTATCAAAAAGTGCTTATGAAAATTCTCATAAAGAAGCACCATACAGATTTCCATCTTATTGAGTAATTTCCGAAATCAAAAACTAGTGCTCAACTTTAAAAACATCCATTAAACTTACTGAAACAAAGGCCAAAGTTAAACTACAGGATCTTATGGATCACACATCCAAGAGGCTTGTGAAACTAAAGGAAAAGAAAAATCTAACACATTTTGATAGTAAAAAAAAAAGACTTTGATGAATTAATACTAATTAGTAGTTGGGGTATGGACGGAACATCATGTCAAACAAAATACCATCAATGTTTTAATGATTCCAATCAAAATAACCTTCAAGATTCGGATCAATTAGTTACAGCTATATCACCTTTTCGACTACATGTATAATCAGATTCAAACAATATTTTATGGAATAATATAATGTCTCAGAGTAATAGATTCTGTAAACCAATTATGCTGGAGTATATATAGGAAAGCAAAAAAGTAGTATTAAAAATTAAGGAGGAAATTGATAAAGAAATTCTAAATTTACATCCTGTTAAAGTTTATCTTCTAGAACATAAATATGTTTTTATTAACTATAGTTTTTTCTTTTCAACGATTGATGGAAAACTCTTAGTTTACATCTTAGACACAATGTTGTCCGATTTGTCACGCCACACCTAACATGATGAGCGATCTAAAAATCTTTATGGAAGGTTTTGTTACAGATGGGCAGGCATTGTGCTACGGCATTTCACAACTTCATGCTTGGATTAGGTTTTTTGAATTTATTTTACATATTTCACAGAGAGTTAAAATGAAAACTTGGAAAGTAAAAAAGGTTTTAAAAGATCAATATTTATTGATGTTTTAGAATATTTGAAGAATTTGGTTTGAGAAATGATGAACCAAGAGCTCGCGGATCAGGAACTAGTAATACCGTAAATTTATGCCGACGAGCTTTTTCTGACCCTCTATTACTCAGCAAAATTTTAGAAATAGATGAAGAAATTATTACAAGATTACGTAATTTTCTAATTGCAATCAATTGCAAAGACCCAATTGATCTGGAAGAAAATGATAAATACTGCAATGATACATATAAGAAGTTGTTAGAGACATATTGGCTCAAGGTCCCAGCTTCCGTTCACAAAGTATTAGCACATACTGGGGAAATTATTATTAATTCACCAGTTCCGCTTGGTTTAATAAAAGAGGAAGCAGTTAAATCTCGACATAGAATTTATAAATTCGATTGTGAACATCATGCAAGGAAAAAAAGTAGAGAAACAAACTTGTTTGACATTTTCATTCGAAGTATACATACTTCTGATCCCCTAATTAGTTCAATCTCATTAACTAAAAAAAAAGAAAATACTGTGAAAAGTAAGAAAGTATTGTGCCTACCGGAAAAAGTTAAAAGTTTGTTAGCAGTTTATAGCGATTATAAAGAAAATTCATCTGAAATGGAATCAGATGAAATAAAGACTTAGATGATTTATATTTAAATCATCTAAGTCTTTATTTTTTGGAAACAAGTATATCTCAAAAGTTTATTTATTAATTTTTTTTTATTATTAGTTTTATTATTATTTATTATATGTTTAGAAGAATTAAAACGATAGAATTTAATCCCCATTTAATAATCTGTTAAAGTTATAAAAACTATAATGAGGTTTTTTAAATTTAGTATCAGATAGCAGCAAAAACCTTTTTTTAGACTCATTGCCCTCATTACTATTATTATTAATATTTTTTTTTTTTTGTGCTGATTTTAGGTGCCCCAAAAAGTCATTACGATCTTATCACAGAGCACCGCGGAGGAGCATTTGATAAGAAGTTCACGCCTCCTTCCCAACCGATGTTGCAAAACTTGCCCAGAGGCGGGGTTTGAACCACGGACTTACGTTTCTGAGTCAAGTGTGATACCACTGCGCCACGGCTGCTTCATTATGCACGGCTGCTTCATTATTCATGGCTGCTTCATGATCCATGGCTGCTTCAATATTATTATTATCCGGTTATTAATATTGTTTTTATCCGGTAGACGTAATATTATTACTTATGGACATAGTTATATTATTTTTATAGACATAATATTAATACTTTTTTTTTTGGCGGGGGGGGGGAGGGGCTAACCTTTTGGGGTAATTTTGATCCCGAGTTTCTCTCACCACAATTTTTTGCAAAACATATTTTGACTTGAGAATGAACATAACAAGTTTGGAGCATTGGAAAATTATCCATTATATAAACAATGTCCGAAAGTATGACAAATAAAAAAAAAATTCCAACTGGTGCCCCTAGTGCTCAAGTGGATTTTCCCACCCCGTTGATGCAACTGACCTGTTTAAATACAAAAATAAAAAAGAATAATATCTCAAATATCTATTTTATTCAATTAAGCCTTAATATCCACATAAATACAACGGTTATATTTTTAGCTACCTATTTCAATGGAATGTTCCCACTGTGCGATGTAAGGAAATACTAATAGTATATAAAATGATGTATGGAAATAATAATAGTACTTCAGTCATTTTAACTTACCATTTTCGTGTGATTTTTTATTTTTAATATTTTTTTTTTTTTTTTTTTTTTTTTTTTACTAATCAATTTTACAAATAATAATAAAATTATTTATAATTATTATTATTGTTAAAATATTAACAATAAAAATAATTTTATTATTATTATTGTTGTTTTTATTGATATTTATCCTATTGATATCATTGTTATTATTACTATTATCATTGTTACTATTATTCATATTTTGGATTCTTTTACAATTGTTTCAAATTATAATAGAATCAAATATCAGTTTCAAAGTGTCTATTTCAAACTAGAAAAATTATATTATATTCAGGGATATACGTTCTAGGTAACCCTAGAACTTACACGCCTGAATATAATTGTTTATTATTGTTAGGTATTTACATATAATAACTAAAAGGTTTTGTTTTTTTAGTATAATATTTTTTAGACTGATATTATTTATTATTAATTTTTAAATTTTTATTAGAATTTCAATTTACTATTTTTTACGGGTTTTCTTATTTATCAAATTATTGAAAATTTTAATGTGGTCACTCAACATATGAAAAGAACGCTCTCGAGTAATTTAAGATGTTGTTCCTTGTAGTTGGATTAAAGTAGGTGTATTGTGTTAGCCACCAAAAAGAATTTCATGGAAAAAAACAATGAGTACAAATATTTTTCTAGTGATATTTGGCTATCTTTTCCAATTTTCAAAATAAAGTAAAACATGTAGTCAGTTACTTATATTGACTATTTAAAAATTTACTTTCTAATTCAAACATAGCAAGTTATGATATTTAATACATTTAATATTTGTATTAATTTATTAGTTTAAAATTATTTTGCAGCTGGTAGAACTGAGTGGATGACGCCTATAAGAGATTTTTCTTATTCTAAGTTAAGATAAGATGCTAAATATTTATATTAAAATTTGTTATTCAAAACACTGCTCTGTTTGTATTTTCTATGGTAAGTTATTATATTCCATGTTTAAATCTTAATGAAGTAATAAAGATATTCGTTCCATTTAACCAAAAATGTACAGGTAACAATCTGTGACGTAAATAATTTCAAGAAAGCATCGTGATGTTTTGAGTTTGATGTTTTCATTTTCCGTTTGATCAAAAAATTTCGTTCTGAAATAATTAGTAAAATGCATTTATATTTTATCTACTATTGTACTCTAAATTTTCTTCTCTATATATATTTTTTTTAACAGAATAATACTACGTTGAGATGCTTATTTTAAAAAAATTTCAATAAGATTCTAAATACAATAGCCTTTTCAATAAACTTATCTTAAGCAATCACGATTTCAGAAAATTGTATTATAATACCATTAAAAGTAGTATTATTAATATATGATTTTAAATAATAGAATTTTGTTTATGGAATGATCGCGTAGTATGGTATATAGGATATGTTAAGCGTATGTAATTGTTTGTCGCTGTTTGCGTATTTGCATTTTTATAACAACTTTTATTGTATGTTAATATAATTTTGTAATCTAAACTTAAAAAATAAATACTTTTTAAAACCTCAAAATATATGAAAACTATTAATTTCCAAGTAGTTTTTATAAAATAAGCAAGTACACAAAATGTTTGAGCAAAGGTTGTTATTAAAACTTGTTTTTAGCACTGAACTAAACTTTTTCATAATAACTATTTTAGTCATCGGTATCGTTCTATGTCAGAAATGTATGGAGAATAAAATCGAAAGTGTTGTTGAGGGAGACTTTAAAATAATCGGCTTGTTTCCCATGGGATGTTCAACACCTTCTAATATAGACAATAGAACCATTGCATGGATGGAGGCTGTAAAGTACACCATAAACGAAGAAAATAGTTTACACAACAAAAGCATATTTGGTTATGTGATTTACGATACGCATAACACGTCGAACACGGACAAGACAACGTTTGCTGTACTAGACAGTTTTTTATACTCCTCTTTGAGCAACACTAATGAATACAATAATATTAGTGAAAGCAACGGCAACAACTGCAACAACAAAGTAAACAGCTACAATATTTGCGCTGATTTAAATGAAAACCTTAATAATAGTAAAATATTAGGTTTTGTTGGACCGGCAGAATCTTCTATCTCTATTTACGTTAATCAATTAACGCTGCCTTACAAACACTTTCCTATAATCAGCTACGCAGCAACAAGCTTAGAACTAGACGACAAAAATTTATATCCAAACTTTTTCCGAACAACTTCCTCTGATGCTTATCAAGCGGATTTTATAAGTGATTTAATTAAAAAGACAAACTCAAATTATATATCGTTATTATGGGTGGATAGCTCGTACGGAAGGGGTGGAAAAACTCAGCAAATAAATAGTTTTCAAAAAAATGGCATTTGCATAGACTACATGGACAAAGTCCCAAATAACTTTGAAGCAAAAAAATATGCCGAAATTTCAATGTATCTTCACACTAGTTTATCAAAAGTTATAGTGTTTTGGGGAACATTTCTACCACTTCGTAACTTGTTGCAAATAACAATAGTTCAAAATTTAACTAATAAAATATGGATAGTCAGTGAAGCCGTAGGTAAAAACTCTTTTTTTTTTAACTATCCAAATATATTTTTAGTAGTTCAGACAGACGGGGAAGATCTTGCATTTAAAAATTACTTTTATGGTCTAAGTTATCAAAATTCAAGTCAATGGTTAAAAATAGTCTTTCAAAAATATAAAGTCAATGAAAACACAACAAACTTTACTGTGAAAAATATTTCAGAAGTATTTGATCTCAGCAAAGTTGTGTATGTTCAAAACGCTGTAAAAGCATTAATTCAGTCATTTTTTTGTTACCAAAAATTAGTTTCTTTGAACCAAAAAGGTTTTGGCTATCAGAGTATTAATAATAGAACAAAGTTTTTAGAGCTTTTAAAACAAGTTAACTTTTCTACTTTAAACGAATTTAATTTTACATTTAGTTCAAATCATAACCCTCAATCGATGTCTTATTTTGAACTTTATACTTGTCCTAGTAATTCGTTTCAATTGGTTGCTAAGTGGTCTAACTATAATAAAACTAATGAAAGTCGTTTAATAATAGAAAACAAACGCCTTCTATCAAATATTTTCTCCGTTTGTTCGGATCCTTGTGAACTAGGATTTATAAGATCAGGCAACTTTTGTTGTTGGACATGTAATCCATGTCCTGATAATTCTGCAGACGAAAATTGTTACCAATATAAAAGGTTGTATTGGAATTTAGAAAGTAATGAACTGCTGTTACATCAAGTTTTAATTTTATTGTTTTCCATTATCGGTATAATGACGTCAATATTTTTTATATTTACGTTTTTAAAAAAGAAACTCACCCTAATTGTTCGGTCATCTAACTATGAATTGACTTTGCTACAAATGACAATGCATCTTGTTATGTTCGTTTTACCACTTCTAGCATTTGGAGAAGAGACACAGGAAAAGTGTATAGCAAGAATATATATTGGCACTTTTTTACACGTCACTATAGTTACAATTATTTTAGTAAAAGTTAAAAGACTCATAGCAACATTTAATCATGGTATACACTCCTTACATTCAAAAAAAAAATTGTTTGTAGTTCGATCCCATATTGGTGTAATGTTAGTTTTTTTCCCTTGCGTATTCATAGCGTTAATATTTGTTGTTCACAACCACAAATATAAAATATATGTGTCAGATGATATAAACATAAGATTACATACAGTGCAAAAACATTGTGAATCTGCCAGTTTTTTAGTATTTTATTTATGCTACGTAATTTTTTTATCACTGTTGTGTGGCTTTCAATCATTTAAAGCAAAAAATGTTCCATCAAAGTTTAATGAAAATATTTATATTGCCTATTCTTTGTTTTTATCATGTATTACTTTGTGTGTAATGCTTGGACTAATGAAAAGTAACTTTGATTCAAACAATAAAAAATTTTCATATTGCTTGCTAATGAACATTTCAAACTTTTTTCTTATAGTCATTTTGTTTTTCAACAAAATAAGAACTTTATGGATGAATGAAAAGATGAAGCCACAAGAAAGTTCTCGCATTGAATATGTGAGAAAAAGTATTGCAATCAAACACTCTAATGACACATCATGCTCTAATGTTTTAAATCAAAATAAAGCGTCTACAGACGTCATTTCTGCTTATCCAGAAAATGCAATAGATGCATTATCTCTTGCAACTACCAATGCATTACCTCTTGCAATTACAGAATCATTATCTCTTGCAACTACTGATGCATTATCAGTTTTAACTACGGATGCATTATCTCTTGCAACTACAGATACTATACCTGTTACAAACATAGATGCATATTCTGTTGCGAATACTGATCCAGTAGCTCTTGAAAATACAACTCAAATTTCTCAGCATATGTAAAGTTAGCAATGCAATAAAATTACATAAGCATAGATACACACATAGTTTTTTAAAAATATTATGTATATATATATATATATATATATATATATATATATATATATATATATATATATATATATATATATATATATATATATATATATATATATATATATATATATATATATATATATATATATATATATATATATATATATATATATATATATATATATATGCTCATAAAAACTTTAAATCAAACAGTTTGTTAAAGTAGTTTTTATTGTTTTAATCCAAGTTTTTATGCTTTAGTTCCACGTTAAGTTTGAAATTAAAATGAATAAAAATTAAGTTTTTTTTCTACTTTAATTCTAATGTAATAAATTTAAAAAATTAACTCTAGCTTTGTTTGACTAGCGTAGGGCAGCAAAACAACAGGTGTGACAAAAAGGAGGAATAACTTTTTAGATTTTTTTCTCAGAGTCTAGAAAATTGTATTTCTAACAGCATTTTATTCTCAAAACAGAGACGGAAGTACAAATGGACGGAAAATGAAATTTTAAATCGTTTTAAAAAAAGTTAGCATTTTTAAACAATGTTTTTTCAAGTCTTGTTTGTTTTTTGTGTAATTTCTGGCTTTTCTAGTTTTTCTATATTTTTAACATTGGTTTTTGAAAATGTTGCACGTTATTTTATTGACATTTATTATAGAGTTAGTGGCGTAATTGTGTAGTATCGTATTTTATTGGCATTTATGATTCAAGTTGAGGGCGTTAGTGCTTAGTGTCGTGATTAATTGAGATTTATGATAAAAGTTAGAGGCGCATTAGAATGTTAAGGACTCCGTAGCAAAAATTCTTAGGTACTACTTCTTAAATGTGAAAGGTACCTAAACTAATACCAATATGTCTAAGTATCTGCAATACTATTTTGAATGTAAATTTAGGAGGATGCTTTCATTAACATTATGTAAAATAGATATTTAATTGTAAACTAGCATGAGTATTTATTATACATCTTATTTATGGTGCTAAACCAATTTTGGAGTTTTTAATAACTTATAGAGGCGCGCCACAGTGCCTCAAAATTCTTACCAAATTTCCATAGATACATTCAAAAAATTCTTAACAAGTTGCCATAGATATAATGCTACAGAAACAGAGATTATTCAATAGTGCTACAGAAACAGAGAATATTCAACATGGAATAATAGTAACGTCATTGAAAAGAGACCTTGGTGTTTATATTTCATACAATTTAAAATGGGAAGACCACATTGAAAAAATGGTAAGTAACGCGAATCAAAAATTGGGTATGTTAAAGCACGCAATCCTTTATCCAGATAAAACATCAACAAAATTGTTATATATGTCACTCGTTCGGCCACACTTAGAATATGCTTTTCAAGTGTGGAACCCATATTTTATTAAAGATATAAACTTAATAGAAAAAATTCAGCAAAAAGCTACAAAATTTGGCTACAAAAAAAAGAAAGACAGTTACGAGCAAAGATTAGAGAAAATGGACTTACAAAATCTATCAAATAGAAGGGAAAAAGGTGATCTTATCCAAATGTACAAATTCATGAACAAAATTGATACTATCAATTGGCATCGTGAACCAGAAGTATTGGGTAGGCTAACTAGAGGACACAATCAAAGGTTGCGAAGGCAGTATGTTTAAAGCTTTTTGCCGAGGCATCATTTCTTCACGAACCGTATGGTTGAAAATTGGAATCGTTTGGACAGTAAAGTTGTTAACGCTAATTCAGTGATTGATTTTAAAAATAAACTTAAGAAGTTTAGCGAAAAACAGTTGTTAAAATCTAACATCTACAGTTGTTAGATTCTTTCTTGAAACTCTCAAGAACACAGCTTCAATTATTATAGATACATTCAAAAAAAAAAAAAAAAAAAACTTTCGGCTTTAAAATGTTTTAAAAAATTTTAGTTACTTTTTATTCAATTTTTTCTGAATGAAACTAGTAGAGAATTTTGCGGAAAATTTAACATATTCTTACATAAGTTTTTAGACATAAAAGTGTTAGATTGAAACATTTATTAGTCTAATGAAATTAAGTTAATCTTGTAATAAGGAAAGTCTTCTCTCGCACACTTACACTGGTTATAAATACAAAAAATAATTAAAAGTGTTAAAGAAAAGATTGAGATTTTCAAAATTCTAATAATGTTATAAATTGATGTTTGTCATCTTATCCAATATTTGTTTTTCATCTTATTTTCATATTATTATTATATATGAGTAAAGAGTAAAAAACAAAAAAAAAGATTAGCAAACTTTACTAAAGCTGGAAAGGTTGGAATATTTAGTTTTTTGAAGGACACCGATTATCTAATTTAAATAGCTAAAAATTTATTATTCTAACGGATTGTCACTGAAAAACTAGTAACTTTTTAATGAATAATTTACAACTTGACCCCAAACAATGACGATTTATAGAAAGAAAACCATTAGTTTAACTTTTTTATATTACTTAGCTGCAACTGCCCACAATGATATATGCAATAAAAGAACTTTAGTGTGTCTATTAAAATATTAACTATAGTCCTGTAGGATCAACTATAGTCCTTTTAAAACAATATCAACTATAGCCCTGTTAGAACAACCGATAAATCCTGGGTTAGTTTCTAAATCTACTTTGCAAATATCTTTACTAAATTTTTCCCAGTTAACTTATGTATGTGAAATATCATTTATACTGGCTTCATGATGAATATTCTACTCTACGGTATATTCCATTGTGAAGAGAGCATAATAATTCTGCTCCATTTATGATTGTTTGGAATGAAAACTTACTTTGCTAAATAAGATATTAATGACATTTTTTTTTGAAGACATTTTTTTACAACCTTTGTGTTCATTTTATGCATCGTTATATGAATTCAACTCGAATTGATTTTGGCAGTTATTATTATTATTATTATTATTATTATTATTATTATTATTATTATTATTGTTATTATTATTGTTATTATTATTGTTATTATTATTATTATCATTATTATTAAACCCTACTTTTAATTTATTTTAGCTTTTCAAGCCACTGTGCAGACAAAGGAAATATTGATTGTCAAACATTGGGTCAAAGATCTCGTAAACGTTAGTTTTCTAATGAAACCAGTAGTTCAGTAAGAACTTCAATAACTGTTGTTGTGTCCCGCGACACCATTGTGACATTGCCATCTAAGGAAGAATTATTAATATTATGTTAAATGTTTTTTACTGTACTTCAGGTTTCTAAAAGTATTATAAAGTTAGGTATAATAGGTATGTAGTTTGGTACACGTTTTGAAACTTTTATATTTATTTAGTACTTAAATGTTATATGTCATTGGAAAGGTTTTTTAATCGGATTTTAAAAAAAGATTTTTAATGTTTTTTTTTAATTTTTAAAGTAAATTGTTATCAAAATCAAAAAGTCTTTAAAATCTTTCTAAATAATAAGTTTATAAATTATAAGGTTTATAAGTAATTGGGCACAAATGTTTATAAATTTAGTGTTGCGTATGCGTTATAGACTCTGCACCACAACAATTATATTTCAAATTCTGAAATATAATTGTTTTGGTGAAATATTTACAAATTTCGAAAAAGAAAAACTAAAATTCAGTGTTAAAAAACTAATAAAACTTTCTTTACAAACATTGCTATAATTTTGCCTACTTGAAGTGAACTTTCTAATAAAAGGTGTAATTGTGAGCTATAAATTTACAAATTTACAGTCAGGTAGAGCTTCCGTCTATAACCGGAGGGCAAAAGGGACTCTCTGGCACATTCATTATCATTCCCATAGCAAAGGGAAAGATGATGGGTTTTAATTATTTTATTCTAGATCACCAGCAAATAAAAGCTGTCTATCTTTCAATAGTTATGTGTGTGTTTGGTATAATTTGTCACTGCAAACAATAAAAAATGATTGACTTTTATAAAAATGATAATAATAACAAAAATAGAAACCAGTTTAAAATATATTAATGTTGTTTACATTGACAGAAGGTTAAATGTATATGCAATAAACCTAAAAATAATTTTTTAGTAAAAAATAATACAACTGTGTCCTAAAACAAAATTTAAATATGGCTTTAATACCATACATTTATTTTTTTATTATATAACGTTATTTTAAATTAACTTTTAAATAAAAATCTGTTAGTTCTAGAAAACTATTTAACAAAAAAAATTCAAAAATATAATCAGTTTTTTCAACATTAACGTTTTTTGATCTAGTCAAAAAAATCAATTTTTTTGTTATACTGAAGGAAATTATTTTTAAAGTTTTATTTTGTAATTTGTAAAAAACTAACTAACAAACCTAGTTTTGTAAAAATTTAAAACTATAATTGAAATTACTATTAATAGTTGCCTAATCTTTCTTGACGGTGGTCATTTTGCAACAATAAATTAATTATAAACTAATGATAAGTTATTTATAAATTTAAAGTAAATTAAATTAATTAACAATAAATTAATTATTAATAAAATAAATAATAAAATAAATTAATTAACAATAAATTGTTTAATAATAAACTTCTATTTATTAACACACCGACCATGGCTAAAGTTAACTAAGACCTTTTCTATTTATTGTTTCTCTTGCATTATCGATATTTAAACAGTGCAACTATTATTTTTCAGTAGGCAATCGAAAAAAATCCGCTATTTATTAAAATTTTATCAATTTTTAGCAATCTTAAGATTAATTAAAAGTTACCATGGCAACAAACTACTAACTGTTTTTAAATCTAAAAAAGTTCTTGAAGGTTTAGGAATGATGTTTAATTAGTTTACAGGGTTTTATTACAGATGTTAAAATTTTACAGATGTTACATTTTACGTAAAATGTAAACTAATAAAACATCTGTACAGATGTTTTATTAGTGTACAGGGTAGGCTATAAAAAGTGTCCATGTTTTAATGTACAATAATTGAGATAAAAATTAAAATTATGTTTTATTTCACGTATGCAACAATGTTGCAGGTTTTATTGAAAACAATCTTATCAAAGCCTGTACATTTTAAAAAGTCACAGAATCAATAGTTCATGATATGCTCAATCCATGCTCCGCGTTGTTGAATATCAAAAGCGAGATGAATGTTGAAGTTATCTATAACTAGTGAACGTTGAAGTTGTCCACAACTCTTTTCAGCATCTCTGCAGTAATCCTTCTGATTTCTCTTCTGATGCTTTCTTTTAGTTCTACACTTGTTCTTGGATTGACTGTGTACAATCGTTCTTTCAAATAACCCAAAGAAAATAATCAGTAGGGTTCAAGTCTGGTAAGTATGGAGGACAGGGATTGTCTGTCCGGTGAAAAAGAAGTCTGTCGACTGGGAAATAGGAACTGTTGTATTTCTTTAAATCTGCAACAATTTTGATTCCATTTCTAAGGTTTAATTGAAATTTTGAATTTTAGTGAGACTGATATTTCTCTTCTTTTTCTCAAGGAATATTGATAAATTAATTATTATATTTACTCGAATCGAATAGACGTTTGTCTAATTCGGTTACGCAACTAAGTTCTTATCATAAAAAAGAGGCCAGTTAAGACAAAAACATAAGCACACTAAAAAAAGATGAAAAAAGGTGGAAAAGGGATGTTTTGTTTAAAACCTACAATAAAGGCTCCAAATTACCAAAAAAAAGAAGTTACTTAAATTTACAAAGTGGTCTCTAAATTTTCAAATCGGTGTGTGGGATAGCCTAAACATGGTCTTCATATATATATATATATATATATATATATATATATATATATATATATATATATATATATATATATATATATATATATATATATATATATATATATATATATATATATATATATATATATATATATATATATATATATATATATATATATATATATATATATATATATATATATATATATATATATATATATATATATATTTTTTTTTTTTTTTTTTTTTGACTATATATGAATTTCAAAACAAGCGGTTAAAAGCGAAAAAATAAAAACTTTTATTATTGAGCTTTAAGTTTCATGTCTAATGGCAATCGTCAGCCATATATTACAAAATCAAATAATAAACGTTAAAATTACAATTAGAATTACGGTGGCGTGAGTGCTATTGACTCCATGGAAACAAAATTTCAAAAGTTTTAAAAGTATTACGTGGCATAAAAGTAACGTAAGCCAACCAGGATCAATCTTCGGTATCAACTAAGATGAGTTATAGGAATAACCAAGTTATTTTCTGAAAATTTAGTAAGATATTTATAAGCAGGGTCTTTGAGAGGGAGGGGCAAAGGGGGTAAATTGACTGGTGGTACACCAGGGCGCCTGGTGGTACACCAGGAAGAAAAATGACAAAAAAATTTTTGTTATTTTTAATTTTATGAAAGATTGACCCTTCATGTTGTCTTTTTAAAAAACTTTAGACATACGTTTAAATATATAGCTTAACTTTGACCTAATTGAGCCCTATTATCATATAAAACTCTCTAGCAGCCTCATAGCAACAAGTTTTTAACTTGTTTCGGAGCTGATTTTGGACTTGTTTTTTTAATGGCAATTTTGAGATCGGTCTAAACTGCATTGAAAAAAGTCACAAACCTTATTAAACAGAGCACAAACATTCTTGTTGCTTATTTGATTATTTTTTAAGATGTCAAGTAAAAAAATCTATCTTGAAAATTTAAAAACAAAACGAAATGGATGTAATAAAAATTATTTTACTGTTTAGCTTCATGAATAAGAAGTTCGTGAACAAAGCAGTTTATGCTATACTCTTTAATTTTACTAGCTTTCCTGATATTTATTAAAGACACCAATTTTGCCCTAGAAATGCAACTAAAATAAAGAAGTACTGGAATAGTAGCAAGATAAATTTCATTCATGTAAATTCCACCACGGATAAAAACTTTAATATTTTTTCTATTATTTAAAACTTACTAGCTAATTATTTACTCAAGAAAAAACTGCCTGGTAAAACACAGAATGACAAAGAAGCATTAAACATTTTGATATGGTCTCGTGTACCCAAATAAAACTTGATAGGGAAAAGGTTCTTGAAATGGGTATCCATTCAGCCAGTGATCCATTATAATGATGGTGCAAATGATGTGTTAAATGTACTAAAGTAATATGACGTAATTGGTTCAGTAACTTTTAAAAAATAAATTTTAACAAATATTGATTGTGCTAAACGAATTAATTTAAAATTGAATAATGAAGTAAAGAATAAGAAAAAATCTTTAAGATCAAATAAACTTGCGATTAAATAAGTAACTTTCAAAAAGTTTAAAAACGCATGCGTTAAACGGTGTATAATAAGTTGTTTTATAACTGTTCCGATTTTCAATCTATAATCTTTTCACTAACAAAATATTATTCAAGATGTAATTATTTAAAAAAAACCCAGCACGTAAGTAGTTTTTTAAAGAAGGTAATTGTCCCTTCTTTATTGAAACAGGGATCAATGGAGGAAATTCATAAATCGTATGAAGTAGCATCAATCCATCCCATTGCACTAAAAGTTTTACTCGGATTGAAAAGAGTCATACATTGGTCTTACCAGCTCCACTGGTAAATATTTAGAGTTCCAGAATTAAATAAATATTTAAGGGACGATAATTAAGGAACAATTCTTCGTTGAACTTTGGATGCGACTATTTCCTGGCAATTTAGCTTCCAGGAATTTATTTTTCTCAATATCAACTGTTGAAATAATCTAATTAAAATTGTTATCCACAACTATGTTTGCAGGTGTAAAACACACGTGAAGAAAATGGAGGGCAGGCAAAAAATACACGTAAAGAAAATGAAAGCTTTTTTCCTAGAATAGAGCTTATTGGTTGCCACAACCCCTTTATTATAAGACACCATCAACAAGAGGACAGCTGCTGGAAAGTCTTAAAAGAATTAGAGGCTCTTGGTTGCGAATTTTAAAAAAGGATATAGTTTTAGCTGACTCGTTAGGGTTCAAAGCTAAACTCGCTGCTATAAGAAAGCGTAAGCTAAAGCACTTTCATGATGAGCCATCAAGGCACAGCCCATTTTCACTTCAGCCAAACAAAAGAACTTAAAGTGAACATTTCAAATGTTGATTTTAATAGTCTGATCCAGCAGATTGATTCAAGAATTAAGACAAGAAAGATGATTGGCAATATATATTAATTCGTCTGGTTATATTATCATAATCTTTCTGTTTAAAATAAAGTATGAAAACTTGCACGGTTTTGTCTGAGAGCTGTGAACAAAAAGATTCTCACTAAAAAAGTGCGCCGTTTTAATAATGCCCGCTACTCAATCTAATCTTTTAGAAAAAGCTTGAACGCCTTTTTCCATAAGGTTTTATCATTCTCAGGATTTTCAACACTATTCCTAAGTCAGTTGCTGAAGGTGAACGAAGTCAGTTGCTGAAGGTTGTTTAGTAAACTAAAAATTGTAAAAAAATCTCTTCTTTGAATATGGGTCAGGACTTGATTATTTTAATTTTAAAAGATTCTAGCTAAAAAGATGAGCTACGACAATTTCATCAATATTTGGGTGGCCGTAAAGGTGCGGAAAGTTTATTTTTAGGCGCCTTACTTACCTTTATTGAAGGTTTCGTTGCTTGATTTTTTAATATTTTTAAAATGTTTTGATCATATCAAAGAACCTTTTCTCAATCCAGATAATTAATAGTAACGCAAAAGTATTATGAGCTGTATCAGAAATTAATAACTGCTGTATTTACATAATTTTTAAAATTTCAAATTTTTAAATTTCTTCAATTGTTTTGAAATAAGGGCGACATTCTTTCAAGGCCCTGTTTATGAGAAACTTCATTAAAATAAGATTGAAATTGCACTAGCAAAAAACCACGCTTTGCTTTAAATATAAATAGCATCAGTTGATGAATATTAAGTTTGAAAATATTTAAAGCTCCACGTTCAAGCAAAGAGGCTCACAATATGTATTTCTGTTTCACCAAATATTATCCTGCAACCATGTTTTTGTTTACTATATTTTTTTTTTAGTTTTGTGTGATTTGTACTACCCGAGGCAATGTTACAGTAAAAAAGATAACTGTGTATAAACAAAAAAAGTAATTTGTTTGATGATGCATTAATAAAAAAATGTTTTGTCTTATATAAAATGAAAATACGTTTTGATATCTTACTTTCAATATAAAGTATCGGACAAAACAAGTGCAACCAAATAATGCAAATTTAGTTTCTTTATATAAAAGTGCTGCATTTTTTCAATTTGAGAAATAACTATGAAACTGTTTAGAGACAACGTTCTTCATGTTTTATTCATCACCAAGTTCATTATTTGTACACGAAAATTAATAAATTAATTAAAAGTATTAAAAATAGTTGATTTCCTTTTGGACAAAAAAAGTGCAAATCCACAAAATGTTAACCAAGTTGTATTTCGCTATCAATATTTTAAGTCTTTTCTCTGGTTTTTTAGTGAAATCAGCGGTTTCTTTCCAGGGCGTCGAGAAAACAATCCGGCTTCAACAGCAGTCTGGTTGTTCGGTCCAATACATGGAGCTCTAATTACTTTTTTATCTCAACTGATGAAATCCAGGGATCCTTTTTGACAGATTTTCCACCTTTGTTATCTGCAGCCAACTTCCCTGAGAACGATATTTGGAACATAGTCTTGATACGATCCATTTTTTCATGTGATATTTATCACAAATACTTTTTTGTGACATTTCATTTACGTAATCGCCGATAATTTTCTTTCTTAGTTCCAATCCAAGATTGTCAAAATGAAACAAACCAAAAAAGTTGCACTTCTTTTGTCTGCTGCAAAATGGCACTTGTCAACGAAACTCTGCCTGTGTGCTGTCACCTGGCAGCTGATTGCTCATGTCATTTTGATGCTTCTGGAAGCGTCTGGATGCGTCCGGATGCTTCTGAATGTTTCTGGATACTTTTGTATGCTCCTGGATGCTTCCAGATGCTTTTTGTGGAAAACTTTTGGAAGCTTCTGCATGCTTCTGGAAACTTCTGAAAACTTTTGGATACTTCCTGTCACGGAGAAAACAGTCCGCCGGAGTAAACTGTCCGGCCGGACTGTTTACTCCGGAGTAGAATGTCCTACATTGGAGTAAATTGTCCTACTTAACAAATAATTAGTTAAAGAATCGCGGCTGATTTTGTACCAATAATTGGTACAAAATCAAAAAATTGGTACAAAATCAGTACAAAATTTTGTACCAATAATTGGTACAAAATCAGCCGTGATTATAAGATTTTATATTTGTTTTATATTTAGCTATAATTAATATTGTTCAATTTAAAATAAATTATTATTATAAAATATCAAAAATCATTTTAAAAATGGATGAACAGAAGAAGAATTATGAAGAAATGATGCTTGCTGATGTTAGTAACTATTTATCTAAATCTGTTTATCGTCATGACTGCACCCTAAATGATAAGCAGACAATTAGACGAAAAGCAAAAAGGTAAAGATTGTAAAAGTTAAGATGCTATGTTTGTATTATTACTAGTACATAGTTATAATTTCTAACTATGTTACTATGTAACTAGTAACTCACTATTTTTAAAATAGTGATTTACTAGTAACTCAACTAGTCTAGTTAGTCTAGAGTTACTAGTGAGTCACTATTTTACTCACATTAAATGTGAGTAAAATAATTTTACTCGCATTTAATGTGAGTAAAATGGTGAGTTGAAATAGACTCGCAATACAGTAATGTGACATAACTGTATTGCGTATATATAATGTATATACATATATATATGTAAATCGTAACCTATATATGTATATACATAATGTATATGTATATACATTATATACGCATATATATAATGTATATACATATATA
>NC_061159.1:54858803-54881303 GCF_022113875.1 Hydra vulgaris
GCAAGGCAAGTAAAATCCAGTAATAAAAGTGCCGTAAATTTCACAAATATGTTTTATTTAATGTTAATTGTATTAACATGTAGCAAAATTGGTTATAATGCTCTACAAAACCAGGAAACAACAAAATCTAATTTAATGAAAATGTGCATTCAAACTATGGTTTTATGTATTATGTTGAGGTTATGTAAGCTTTATATAAAAGTTAAAAGTTAAAACTATTTATTTTATTTAGTAAGTTAAATATAGTTAATCTTTTATTGTCTGTTTATAGTATAAAATTTTTAGTAGCAGTTTAATATTTAGAGTTTATCTATTTTATAATAAACAAAAAGAAAAAAGTGCCGCTATAACTGCACTTTTTTACTGGAACAACACGTATTTAATTTTAATGTTGCCGACGTTGTTTTCTGAACAGATTTAACTTAAATTGATGTAAATTGTTAGTAGTGTCCTATTTGGTACAAAAGTTGGTTCAAATAACATTTGCGGCGTACGTTACGCAAACCTTAAAGAATGTTATGGTGACTTTTTTTAAACGTAAATTTTAGCTGCGATTTAACAATTTTCCATAACTTATACGGGACGTTCATAGAACGTTCTTGAACGTTCACAACGTTCGTTGAACGTGCTTGAACGTTTTGTGTTAGCTGGGTTAGGTAACTTAAGAGGAAGGTTTTCTTCTTGTGTTTTTTTATGGAATAATATGTAGTTTGTTTTCTCTGAGTTAAGCGAGATTTTGTAGCCCAAATATAACAATTTACTTTATTTAGTTCAGTGTTCATGTCTGCATATGATTTTTTGTTAATATTGTTAAAAAAAAGTAGATTTGTATCATTAGCAAACATGACTGAATTTAGATTTTTCTTTCTATTCACTGTCTATATATTTTGCGTCGATCGAAACTGCTGTTTTCTTACATCACCGCAGCCGACCAGAAGAGCTATCTCTGGCGTTACTGAAAAACTATGCAACTTTTAACACAACTTCTTTTTTCGTGATGCCGAGGAAAAATTGAACAGTTAAAGCTATAAGTATATTATAATAAACTAATCATTATTATAATTATCATAATTAAATAAATCGTAATTATTATCATAATTACTATACATTTAAGAGACTGTAACATATAATCATATCAACAATATTAATATGCGTATAAATATAAGCAAATTGTTAATAACAATAGTTCGTTACTTCATTTATTGTTTTAAACAGTGATTGTAAGTCAAATGGGTTACTCACAAGATTGTTATTTAAAGTTTAATATCAATATATTTTTTATATCCGAAGCATTCAAAATGGCTCTAGATTTGACTCACTTTTAAGCAGATTTTCTAGGTGATCAAAAACCTTTTGCCATGTATTCCGGGCCTATTGATTTTTTTTTGCATGTCTTTTTTTAGCAATTTATTAGGCACTCTTGAAATATGTTCATGACAGCTAAAAAAGTTTAGAAATGCTTTATATAATTATTATTACACTCTAAAATCAACAGCTCATGGCTACTACTTGCATATTCAGAAATTAATAAAAATATACCATATTCTTTGGGTGCTTTTCAACTTTAGAATATTGCAGTACAGAATTGAAAATTGGGAACTGGAATTCGCTGATATTCTGATCAACAAGATCATTACAAAAACGTTCTTCCAACTTTCCATGTCTTTGTTCAACTTAAATTGAATATAATTTAGCTCACAAAAAATGTACGCACTCATGAGAAAGTGACCTGTTATTAAAGAAAGTGCTTACGGGGCATAAGAACATGCTCTGACACCTTGCAACATACCCCCAGAAAGTTTTTTTTCTGTTTATTATCATAAGACTCTTCTATATTTCAAAAATGTAAAAACCAACTTATTTCTCCGGGGACCTACGAAGAATTAACGTATTTTAGGCGAGTGCCTAGTAAGTTTATTGTTCAAGATAGGTAACTAAGAGCTATGTAGCATACTCTAATTTTTACTATGTTAATACTGGTATCAAATTAGAATTAATTGCAAAAATTTTAGGTAATTGGAGCTAACCCAACCGCGTCCCGACCCCTAATTGCCCCCTACCTAGAACTATGTGTTCTAAGATAATGATTTATTTTTTTAGGTTCTATCATAAATTAGACCAAAACTTATCAACAGATTTCAATTTTAATCAAAAAATATGTTTTCGTTTATGATTTTTGATCATAAGAAGTTTGAAATTTAACAAATTTACCCCTTAAAATAAGTTGGGGTATTAGGGGTCTAATAGGGATAACTACAACTACTTTGTCGCTATAAAAAAAAAAATTCTGTTCTATGTGGTTAAATTATTTTATATTTTGCATGTCATATATCATCATATCATATATGAGGAAAATTATGTTAAGCAACTGTTCAAGATAATACTTTTGCATGAAAAATAAATATTTTGCGGCATACATTTCAATGATTATTTGTCTGTGGAATGCTTGAAACCTACTCGAAATTAAAAAGACATTAATATAATCAAACTTATTATGTGAAAGATATAGAAGTATAATACAATTTTTAAAACGCTGCAGCTGCCTGGATAGATGCTGGTAATTGTAAGCTAGAAATCTTTAAAACATATATATATATATATATATATATATATATATATATATATATATATATATATATATATATATATATATATATATATATATATATATATATATATATATATATATATATATATATATATATATATATATATATATATATATATATATATATATATATATATATATATATATATATATATATATATATATATATTTATACATATATACATATATATGTATAAATATATATATACATATATATATATATATATATATATATATATGTTTTAAAGATTTCTAGCTTACAATTACCAGCATCTATCCAGGATATTTTTGTGTTATATATATATATATATATAACACAAAAATATATATATATATATATATATATATATATATATATATATATATATATATATATATATATATATATATATATATGTATGTATATATATATATATATATATATATATATATATATATATATATATATATATATATATATATATATATATATATATATATATATATATATATATATATATATATATATATATATATATATAACTAACTTAAAGTTTTACTATCTACATCTTTCGAAAAGAAATTCTTAAATGTTCTTTTTTTCTTGCTGAATTGACTAGGTACCTATTTTGAGTATTGCGGAGTATTAATAAAATTATTTTATAAAGAAAAAAGGCCTAGATAGGTAAAATAACTTTTAAGATAGTTATTACAAGAAAAATTATTACTTACATTAATCTTTGTAAAATTTTAAGATTTATTATTGACTTCATATATTTGCTTTAACTTTTTTTAGGGAAAAGCAAAATTTTGAATCGCATACTTCAAATTTTGGAGGAGCTGAATGAATTAAAGAAGTTGTTACTAATAAAAATTCATCAGGCATATTACATAAAATAAACTCTATTACATTAACCATTACATAAAATGAAATATGTAACAAATGTAACATTATATTACCAAATACAAAGATGTATTTGACCAAAATATATAACTGACACTTGATGTAGTTGACGCTCCTAAAAATAACATCTCAATTAACAAGTAAATAAAATTTATGGAAAAGTAAATAATATATTGTTACAAGTGTTATTTTTTTAGCATTATCATTTTTTTTTTTAATTTTTCTGTTCAACTTTAAATTGTATCTAATTGATGTTTGACATTATCTATTTCTAAATTTTAACTAATGCTACAAATTCTACTAATTTTAACTAATAATATATAATTAACTAATAATAACTAATAATTCTAAATTTTAAGTAATTCTACTAATTTTAAATTTTAACAAAACTCATTTTTATTTTATTTATTGACATATTTTTTGTATTTTTAGCAAAAACAAAATCAGAGTTTACATTATTAAAACTGACACTAAATGTAAGGATTTTAAGGAGACATTTTTCTAATATTTAAAGAGATTTGGTCACAAAAGACCAAACCTTTTAAAAGAAAAAATAAGCAGAAGTAAAGAGAAAATAACTACATTGAAAACAGAATCATATTTTTCTCAATAGATTTTAAATAAAAACAGAAAAATGTTTATAAATTAACATATTACTTATATATATTTATATATATAAATATATATATAAAATTTCCTAGATGATAAAAAAAAATAAGGAGAAATTAAGGAGAGTTTCTCATCGGTTACTTAGTAAATTGCCAATAACATTCTAAGAAGTGATAAAGTGGTTATTCATATGTTAGCCACTTTTGGCTGCTGCCACTAATGGGCCATAAATGATTACCAAAACTGCAATTAATGAATTGTTACATTATATAGTGAAACAAATGATTAATTATATATGATTATATTATATAATGATTACATTATATAATGATATGAATGATTACATTATATTATGAAACAAATAAATGATTACCAAAACTGCAATTACCTAAAATGCCTAATTAGATAGACTGAAATTCTGATTTAAATGTTTTTGCTGTGTTATTTATTTTTTACTAAATACTAAAACTAAAACCATAAATCATTTCAAAAAATATTAAATCAATTCCATCTTTAAATATACTTTTCTTATTCTTATTTAAGTTGGATAAGTTACTAAAAAATAAATTTGATCAAATAATAAATATAAATATTGATTTTAATTAAAGTTATTCATTTTGAACTTTTAAAGAATGATAAAAGAGAAAAATTATTTACATCTATCGTCTAAAGGATACTTTTAGAAAATCAGATAATAAAAGAGTAGGATAAGTCACTGAAAAATGTCTAATTAAAAAAATTAAACAAGTCATAACAGTTATATAAGAGACAGGTGGGTAGAAAATTTCCTTTAGTGTAAAGGAAATTTTCTACCCTCCTGTCTCTTATATAACTGTTACGACTTTAATTTGTTTAATTTTTTGAATTAGACATTTTTTAGTGAAAACTTTTGAACTTCACTAATAACTAATTACTAAAGTTAAGTAATTAGTTATTAGCGAAGTTCAAACCTTGATATTGTAATATTTCAAAAAGTTCATTAACTAATGTACTGGTCCAATTATTTCGAATCTAAAAGTTGTTAATTAAAGATATTGAATTATACTGAATTATCAGCATAAACTCTCTTTGCAATTCTGCGATCTCTAAGTCTTTCAAACAGTCAGAACTTGGTTCTTGATATCGCATATCAATTATTATACTTAAAATACTATATCAAGTGCCAAGTATATACTTAGTATATATATAGTATGTCATATACCCAGTTTTTAACTATTTCTTTCAATATCTGTATCAATTTTAATATCTGTATTAATATTAACAAGTAATTTTATGTTTAAAAGTACATATTTATATATTTATATATATATATATATATATATATATATATATATATATATATATATATATATATACATATATTTATATATATTTATATATATATATATATATATATATATATATATATATATATATATATATATACATATATATATATATAACTAACTTAAATATATATATATATATATATATATATATATATATATATATATATATATATATATATATATATATATATATATATATATAAATTAGCATGAATCTGTCTATAAGTCGCTTTTCTTTAGGTGTTTTTAAAATTCTCCTTGCATCTTTGGGAAGTTCCAAACCTTGATTTGGCAATATTTCAAGAAGATCATTAACTAATGTACCGGTCCCATTATAGAATAGCACAATGTTGTCGAGTAAAGACATTGAATTCAAAGAATTATCAGGATAATTGTTCTATGTATCATTAACAGGTTTTACTATTGAAAAATTCGATTCTGCATGAGATGTCTAAACCTTTGAAATTGTTAGAACTTAGTTCTTGATATAGCAATACTATACTAAGTTCTTGATATAGCAATACTATACAAGTAATTGATAACAAAAATAAAAATTAGCTAGAACGTGTCTATTAGTCGTTGTAAAAAGACCTCTTTTGTAATTGAAAAAAAGCCTTATTAAAAATGCGTTACTTAAAAATTTTAGGAAGTTTTAGCGCCTGCGTGATATAACTAATTTTTTTGATTTAATAAAGCATTCTGGATATTTTTAGACGAAAAAATTATTGGACGCGAAAAAGACGTTCAAAAGACGTTTAGAATTTTAATGGGTCGGACGGACCCGATTTGAACGCCCTAAGGACGTCTTTTTTACGTCCCGTGCCCACTGGGTAATATCAAGTAAAAATCATTATTTTAAATAAAATTAGAAATAGTTAAGTCCAGTAACATTACTGAGAAATGGTATGATTACATTTTTATTTTTATATGGGAAACAACAACAGTTCACCTACTTTCTTAACACATTTCAATGGCTTAATGTTACTTTTGATAAAATGAATATTAAGTCCCTTCGAGTCTACAAATAAATTAAAAAAGGTTTCCAAAATGCCTTTACTGTAAAAATTGCATTGAAAATTGTCACATTTAAGTTTATTAACAATAAAAACAACTCCACCTTGCACTAAAGAACATCCTTAGCTTTAGTAGATATTGTAGTACTAATAATCTTTTAAAACCACAAGTCAGAACCGATACTTTGATAGTGATAGCATATTGAATATGTAGAACATTGCTTTCGCCAATATTATTTAATTCTTGAGGTTAAGTTAAATATTGACCATCGGTATTTATCGGTTATCGATAAATACCGATGAAAATCATCGATATCGATACCGATATCGATCATCGATTTATCGGTAAACTTGATGTAGATGAAACATAACTGTTATTAGGAGATTGTTGTTTTGGCAGTTTTAAATTTTGTTGTTTAGATATTTCTAGAACAGCACTACTTTTTTTTCTCTAATGTTGAAATCTTGAAAAATAGAAAAACAAAACAAACTAGTAATCATTGTTTTTTAAGTAACTCCTTCAATTTTAAACTCAGTTTTTTAAGCGCACATTTTACAAAATGAATAACAATGAAAAATACAATAAACTATTTTTAAAAAAAATTATAAGAAAAATCCAGAAGTAAATATATAACATTTTTACTTCTGGATTTTTTAACTATGTACAGCAATTAAAAATAATTAACAAATTCAATTAATATTTTTATATTTCATATTTATATATTTGCATATTTCTATAATTCATATTTATAATTCATGTTGTTTGGAAAAATACTTACAAATAATGAACATAATAATGTCCGCCTAACATTTGAAGCATGACCAACTAAACTTAGACGTCATTTGGACGTCTATTGGACGTCCAAGAAAAACTTAAACGTCCATTGGAGATCCGGTTCTTCAAACGGACGGACGGACCTGTTTTGGACGTTCATTCCAATCGACGTTCGATGCCCACTGGGGGCTGTCGTTTTCTATTTAAGCCACAGGTTAAATAAGCTTGTATAAAATTTATTTTGTTTTCTCATAATCGATAAAAAAATTCGGTTTGAAAAGTTTTATAAGGGAATAGTGTGTATTGAAAGAACTTTAAGAAAATGTTTTAAGTTTTTATTTCTTTAACATTCAGAAGATTCAAATTAAAGTCCTTCGTGATGCAAACAAATTTGTTTTTTACTTTTTTTTAACAAGCATTTCAGTTTTTTTTGAAACAGTTTTTTATTTCCGCACGGTGGCGTATATAATTAAGCTATTAAAGCATTTCAATTTTATTCATTATTGGTGTAATGATTCGACATTCATAATCCGCGTTTTGAATGCTAAGAGTTTTTATTTTTTGAAAATTGATTGAGTCTTGAAGGAAAAAGCATACTCCAGCACAATTTTTCACGATCTTTAATACGGTGTGTCTGTTCGCACGATTTTTTACGTGCAAACAGACATTCAAAATAGTACTGTACACTTTTTTTTTTTTTTTTATTTTAATTCACCTCCTCAAGGCCGACAAGGCCACTACAGATGAGGAGGCTACTTATTTGTGGCTATAACCCTCTCTCAACTCTATAACTCCGAAACACGAACCTTGATGAACAAGGCCGCTGCGCGGAGAAACAAGTTGAGCGCGGTACTACCAGGGACGTGGTGAGGATCGAACTCCGAACCACTCGTTTATGAAGCGAGCGCTCTACCACTACACCACTACCGCATACTTGTTTGTGGCCTATTCGTTTAGAAGATGAATACTGAAAAAATTAAGATTTTTTATGATTTTTTAAATAAAAAAACAAAATTTTAAATCTAGAGCAGATGAACACTCGTCGCGAGACTTTTTAATGATAGACGCAATCGAATGTAAAGACATTAACGAGGGTTTCGGCTTGAGAATGCAATCTTTTTAAAGTTCAGTTTATTTAGTGGCGCATTATTTATTTATTTATTTATTTTTTTTTTGAAAACCTAATTATGCTTAAATAATTTTTTTTTTTTTTTTTTGCTGTTTTTCTAACGTGCAAATCGTGCCAGTATATTAATAAAACAGAAAAAATACTTCTATACAAATTAAAAGACAAAGTAATTAAAGTCAAAAAATTATTTAATTCGCTCTGACATTAACCATTTGTGGTTTGTATAGAAATGTATGAATCTAAATTTAAATATTTTTTTTATTTGAAAAATTGAACTAATTTGTTTGATGTCGTTACAATTTAAGTATAATTGTTTTAGTGAAACTTTTTTTTTCATCAACTAACTTATTTAGGTATTAGCGAAGTGTACACAGAATGACTTACGTAGAAGTTCTACGTAAGTTATTCAGTGTCAACCATTCGGTTGTTTTGCTTTATTCTACGGTAGAACAAAGCAAAGAGTGTACTCTATACTTTGAGACATAATATTAAGAGAGAGTGAACTTACATCGACTGAATAGATAAATAGAACATGCGAGAAGTGTATATACATCGACTGAAGGTTCCATTTTCGTTATAAATCCGGATTGTTCATTTTGAGCAATTTCTTTAACATGATTTCAATCTAAGTAATAGTGCCTTAATAAGATAAAGTCTATTTGAAAGTGTGAGCAAAAAGACTTACCCTATTATACCCTATTACGTATTTTTTAACACTTATTTAAAACTATGTACTCGAACTATTCGAACTATGTATGTTTAAAATTGTATAATATTTGTAACGCATAGACGCTTATACAATCTCAAAATAGTTAGATGATTATGTTTTTCTCAAGATCATTATTTTTATGCAAAAGAAGTGTGTTTTCTTTTTTATTAAAACTGTGAGAAAACTTTTTATGTTTATTGTTTTAGTCATTTTAGTTATAAACATTGAACATTTTAAAATAAAAATGGCCATTTTTTCCATCTACATCAATTTAATTTGATCTGAAAACTTTTTGTAATATATTAAATTTGTCATACCTGACAACATTTTCTTTAACAGTTACATTGTTATTCTTTTGCTTCTGTTAATAGTTTTTTACGCATGTTTGCTAGCTCTGGATAGAAGACCTCATTTATGTAAATATTGAGACCCTTTAAGGTGGTACTAAAGCTATTATTAAAATGTTAAATAAAGTAATAAAAAGTTATTAATTAGAAGTTTTATATATATAAAACTAAAATATACAAATTTTGAAATAATTTGTAACAAAAAATTTTTCTTTGCCTCGCTTACACAAATCTAAAAACACATAAAAAGAAAAATACGCAGAATGCAATATCTCAAGATAGGGTCATTTATTTGCTCCAAAACTTTATAATAACATAGGTCCCATAATGATGTAGGAGTTGTACTAGAATCATCTACTGTATGCATATAGTTTAGGAGTAAAGGCAATTTTATCTTATTGAACCAGCTGCGGCTGTCAGGTGGGGGACATATCTGTCATTATTTCATGAACTATTTTGTATTAAAACTTAATTCTAGTACAACTCCTGCATATGAGTATCATGAATACATCTTGAAAATTTCATTGTAATTGCACCTTTAGATCTTGAGATATTTAATTTTGCGTAATCGTGTATATTGAAAATATTCAAATGGCAAAAAACATGTTTTAAAAACAATAAACTTTCACAGTCAACTACCAACCACCAATAGAATAAGCTGGTAGTTTTTCTGATTCATTTTCAATGTCTGAGTAACCCTTTCTTATATTTTTAAGGATTTTTCTTTGTTGTATTCCTTTTTTTGATGATTTTCTCCTCATATTTCTGATTCGTTCATTGTTTTTTTTTATAAATTCTTTATTCATAAATTGTCCGACAGGAACTTTTAAACGTTCAAAAACTTTGCAAATACCAGTAGCACCTTCATTTAACTGTAGTATTGCAGATGAAACTCCAATCTCCAAAACCTTTTTTTCCAACAAAAGTATTTTTAGAGCATTTTTTCCATAGTATAGAATTTAAAACTTCATTGTTGTTTTGAGTTTGTCCGTGTAAACATTTGGAAAGTAACTCATCACTTGAAAGATCATGAAAAATTGGGAAAAGAACAGCTTTGATTGACAATGGTATATTCAATGTGGGTTTGTATTTGTTTTGATCATTAAATCTATCTGTTTGCCAAAAGCACCAACTGTTTTTGGATTGAGGGCAGAATTGATGGCGTTCGATGGGATTACTTATATTATTATTATGAAATAACACAGCCTAAACAGATTTCTTCATTGGGTATAATAGTTTATTCTGCCTAATTGCCATTCCATAATAGTTTTGAAGTTTATTTATAACTTTATCTGTCAATCTTCCTGCCCCATTAAATTTTTTTCCATCACTTAGTTTTTTTCTCTTCATACTTTGAAGCAAACTGCGGCATTTGCCATGTACCATCAACTGAGACCTGGCAATTTGTAATGCTATTGTTATCAAAAGTATTAGTAGGAAGTAAACTCTTTGTTTCTAAAGCTGCATTGCTCATACTTTCTAAAGCTGCATCGTTATAAAAAGTATGTAATTTATTATTTATTAATTGATATCCAGGAAATGGTAATGGTGTCAGCATGTTCATAATGTTAGCAAATGTACGGATTCCCTGATAACCTTGATCAATCTCACGAAAAGCTATAACCATTTGATAATTAATGCAGCTTACAGCTTTTCCTAAAGTAAGTTTATTTGTTTTCTGTGAGCATTCAAATTCATATTTCCAGTCATAATTTGTGCAATTCAAACATAGAAGATAAGAAAATCCCTTTTTTTTCCAAAATTGTTTGATAAAGTTACTGTTTTCTTACATTTAGGACAAAAAATAAATTTTACAAGCTCATTCTGAAGAATTGAAAAGTTTATTAAAAAGTTATAATCATCGTTGTTACTAAATGAACTACTGCATTTTTTCTTTCTAAGTTTTCTTTCACTTGAACAAGGTTTTTCGATTTGCATGGTTTTATCATCAAGTTTGTTGTTTTTTGTGAATCTGTTACCTTTAAACTTCATCTTTTTCTTTGCTTTTAAAGACTTTGGCATTTTTAAAAACCAACTAATATACTTAATAAATGTTTTTACAATTCTAAATAAAATAAATAAATAAGGAACAACACCAAACAACCAATTATTGTATTTGTAGTTAGGTGTCTACATCATTTTAAAATTTGAAACTTTCAGTCGTGATATAATGAAAATAATGTGATTTTAGCTAATGGATTATTTTTATCAAAAAAAAACTTATTTGTAAGATTCAATGCGACCCCCTGTTTAAAAACATGGGTACATAACTAAATATTTGGGCAAAACCAAATCTTGCTTGGCGTTGCTAAGGCGTTGCTAAGCAATTAAAATTATACCTGGTTTTTTAAAAACCTTATATCTCCTAATACTATTAAAAAAACATATCAAAGTTATACATATTTGAAACCAGCATTGAATTCTACATATAATGAAATAAAAATCCCAAAATCGTTTTTTTTATGATTTTAATGCTTTAGTACCATCTTAATTTTTTTGTTTCTTTCAAAATGTTCCATTTGTTAATATAAATCAGTAATTTGAAATCTATAATTCGAGATCGCGCCTTTTTTTTTAATTTTTCACGATTTGCTCTTTAAATTTCTAGCCCTGTGAATTCTAATTTATTGCATATTAAATACTAGACTTTTTTTATCAATCCTAAAATTTTAAAATTAACGCCAAGTAAGCCTATAAACAATTTTTACTGATTTTAAAATTTAAAACTTAAAATTTTACAAATTTCAAGTTTTACTCTTTTAATAGTACTTCAATTTCCAATTTTTCAATTTCTTGATTGTTGTACAAAAACTTTTTCTATTTTAAATAAACTAACAGCTATTTTCTTTTTTTTTTTACTTTTGCTTTTATGGTTTGTGTACGGATTGGTACAGATTAATTTTTTCACACTTGTTTTCGATTGAAACTTTGCTTAAAGTTGATTTTTTACGGTAGTAACACGCATTTGTTGATAAAAAAATTATTTTTTTAACTTAAAAAAATAATTTTTTATTAATTAAAAAAATAATTTTTTTAAATTAAAAAAATTATTTAATTAAAAAAATAATTATCATTAAATTTTATAAATTTCAAGGTCTAGATTAAGTAATTTCTTTTGAATACCTCGATAGTTCATACCTCGATAGTTCATACCTCAATAGTTCATACCTTGATAGTTCATACCTCGATAGTTCATACCATATATGTTGTAGTATTTTTGCTGAATTTAAAAACTTTAAATGTAAAAATAAAAAGTACCTTTTTTTAAATCCGTCAAAATTACTAGTAATTCAAATCTAGAAATATAAAAATTAATTTCACATCTAGAAATTTGTTAATAGTCACATCAAAAAACGCAACATAAAAAACCATTGTAAACTAAATAGTCCAGTAATTATAAATTACATTATTTAGACCTTATGGTAAGAAGTGTAGGGTGGGGTAATTCATTTTTTATTTTTAATCCTACCTAGTCCATTTAAAAAAGAACTAAAATTTTAGTATTCCATTTTCTTAATCTATGAAATTATGAAATATCTAAAAAAATAATTTATATGAAAACATGAAATGCGAAAAAATTATATCTGTATCCCATCAGTCCTATTTTTGTACAACGCAAACTCTCATTTAATTTTTTCATCACTTTTAAACAATCTCTCTAAGCTTCTCTCATCTTTAAACAATTCAGTTAAGTACCATCGACCACAAAATCCTATTTAAAAAAATAGAGTATTATGGAATTAAAGGGAATATTTTAATGATTCTTAAAAGTTATTTAAGCAACCGTAAACAGTTTGTTTACAGTAATACAACTGTCTCTTCCAATTTATTAGATATAACATGTGGGGTCCCTCAAAGTTCTATACTAGGACCTCTTCTTTTTTTAATTTACATTAATGATCTCCCTAAAGCCTCAAATTTAATGACGGTCATGTTTGCCGACGATACAAATCTTTTTTTAGCTCATAACAACATAACAACATTATTCCAAACTATGAATTTTGAATTAACAAAAGTTTCTGACTGGTTTAAAGTGAATAAGCTGTCACTAAATGTTGAAAAAACTAAATGGATACTTTTTCATCAAACTTCAAAAAAAAAGCTACTACCTCCTGTGATGCTCTTACTTTTTATTGACAAAGTTCAAATAAAAAGAAAACAAACTACTATCTTTTTAGGAATAAATATTGATGAAAACCTTAGTTGGATGTATCACATTGATTTATTGTGCAACAAAGTTGCTCGAAATATAGGAGTAATGTACAAGGCTAGAAATGCTTTAAATAAACACAGTTTAACACAATTATATTTCTCTTTAATCCATTGCCATATAAATTATGCAAATATTGCTTGGGGTAATACCAATAAATCTAAACTGCTACCTTTTTATCGTCAGCAGAAGCATGTTGCTCGGCTTATCAATTATAAAGATCGATTTGCTCATGCCAAACCATTATTATTTCAAATGAAAATTTCTTAATATTTATCAGCTAAATATTTTTAATATACTTTGTTTTATGTTCAAGTGTAAAACCAACGAATCTCCAGTTTCTTTTCATAATCTATATACCTTAAAAGATAAAAATAAATATAAATTAAGAAATGATAATCAAATTCAGCAACCTTTATCTTTAACTAATTTTGGAAAGTCATGTATTTCATATCGAGGAGCTTTTCTATGGAACAAAATAGTTTTAAAAAATTTTGATTTTTCCCATGAATGGAATAATCTTTCATTCAAGAAAAAACTAAAAGAAATTGTTTTGTCTTTTGAAGACATTTTTTTATATTTTTAAATTCTTTTAAAAATGAATATGAAGTTTATTACATAAGGTAATATATAAATATTATATCTGATCCATAACTTATGTGTTTGTGAAAACAGTACTTTTTAAAATATTTTTGTATTTATATATAAGAGTATCAACAATTTCTTTATTCCAATTTTATTTATATATATTATTACGAAATTTACGTTCTCGCCAATTTTTAATGCGACATTGTTTAGATTCATGTTAATTTAATTCTGTTAAGTTAAATAAATATTCACGAGCGGTTCTCGATGATAAGACCTGAAGGTCTTCTGCGAGTCTCCGCGTTCTTTCTTTTTTGTATATATTTTCTTTTATTGTATAACAATTTTTATCTCAACTATTTTATTGTATAACTATATTGAATATTCAAGAAAAGAACAAAAAAAAAAAAAAAAAAAAAAAAAAAAAAAAAAAAAAAAAAAAAAAAAGTATATAAATTACCAAAAAAAAACTTTTTTTTATCTATCGCATTATTTTGCCAGAATGAATCTACTCTGCTTATTCAATATTATGCTGATTTATACATAACAGTAGTGTTATACGAATTTACATTCATCTCAATACTGATCTGTATACAATGGTTATTTTGACAATGATTTATTCAAATTTTTTAAACTTTTAACTTTTATTTGTAATGCTTTGGTTGCATATGAATTCTTTCAAATTGGTTTTCTCTCAACTGTAGCAAGGCTGAACTTGTTATGTACAATCCGGTAAATCAAAAATCAATATAAAGTTAAACTTTAGATTTAGTAAGTAAGCCCACTTAATTAATTATTATTAATTATGTGGGCAGAATATTAATCTTGACAACTTAACCAAATTAAAATTGATTCTGACCATTCGTTTATATTGTATATTTGTTTATATCTTAAAAACATTAACGCGAAGTTAAGCAGATCAATGAAGTGCTGGCTAAAGATTGCCATTAGGTTAGTCTAGAAACACTTTTATTTATATACCGTGACATTTTTAGGCACTCATATACAATATGCTTGTCAAATAAGAGGACAATCCTTTCAGCAAGCACTTACAAGAGTAACAGTTTGCTGTTGGGATTGATATTTTTTAGAAGATGATCTCATTTTTAAAACAAAGCATTAAAGACAAGCCTAAGCGGCTCTTGTTTTTTTGTCAATTTGATTTTAAAATTACAAATTCAGTCTTAATGAGATTTATTTACTTCTAAGATTATTAAACTTTGAGGTCTTGTTCAACTTTTTACGTTGTTTTTTTTTTATTTTAGGTGCCCCAAGAAGTGGGTACAGCGGGTGAGCATTTAATTGGAAGTTCACACCTCCTTCCTAACCGATGTTGCAAAACTTCCCCAGAGGTGGGGTTTAAAACAAGGATCATTTGTTTCTAAGACAAGTGCGCAACCACTGCGTCATGGCTGCTTATAATTGTGATTTGTATAGAAATACATGAATCTAAATTTAAATGGTTTTTCATTTAAAATAAAAATTTACCTTGCTTTATGTCTCTGTTAATCAAATTTATTTGTTTTATTAAAACAGTTTGTCTGTAACGACCACACAAAAACCTGACTCTTATCTTTAATAAAATCTTTCTTAATAATGCAAATAACCGTTACTAAATTCAATCCCTTATACTGCAACAACTATCTTAAAACACTATTCTGCTACTTAGCGACATTATAAAATCAAAGAATAATCTTTTCTATATCCTAAAAACAGTTAAACGCATATTATTCCACTCTTTCTTGAATAAATACTGTTAATATACCCAAAGGAATGTGTATGTATACAAGTGTGTATGTGTGTATATATTTATATTTATACATGTGCATGACTATCGCTATTCGATTGTCATTATTTTTTCCATGATTATTGTTATTAGTTTTATCATTTTTTGGTTTATTGTTGTTGAAAAATGAGGTTATTCTATTTTGTTTTCTCTACAGCTATTTAACTTTTTTTGAATGTTGACGACATAGGTTCTGTTGTGGCAACTCTGCCGTTGGCGTCGTGTTTATTGTGTTCAAGTACGAAAACATTTTTTTTTTTTTACATAGCATAATCATGCAATTCTTGACATAATGCTCCAACAACCAGGTTTAAATTGATGCGACAATGCTATTCATATCAGCTTGCAGACGAAAGAAAAATTTACAGATTCGTTTGCTCACAATATATTCAGGTAAGTCGATGATGAAGGTTATGAACCGCGTATGATCTAGCACCTAACCTTGAGGAACTTTAATGGTAATTTTTTCAAAGTTGGATCACGTAAAACCATAAAGAACCTATTGTAATATATTTGATAGAAAATCATTAATCTAGCTCAAAATGCTACCTTAAATTTTGTAGTTTTTCGTAATTCCGTAAAATATAAATTCAGTAATTCAATTTTTTTGCAGTAGTATTCTGAAAGACATTGTTAAATGTTTTAGCAAAGTCAAGAAAAAGCATTTCTACTAAAAACTTATAAGAAACGCTGTGGATAAAAAAGTCCATGGTTTCGAACAGATCCGTCATGCTTTTTAACTTAAAAAGCCGTGTTTACAATCAGCAAAAAGTGTGTTACGTGGGTGCTGCTTAATCTTTCTATCAAACATAATCTTTTTTTCCTAGATAATGGACATTCTTTCATCTATCTAAGGAAATAAAGATACATGAATGAAAGCTTTTCATTGATAATGTCAAAAAAAGCAGAGTAAATGTTACTTTTTATATTGATGAAAATCTTACATAGAAAAAACAAATAAATTTATATAACTTCAAAAGGCATAAGAATAGTTTAAAGTTTTATATAGTAAGCAGTTTTTTGAATAAGAAATATGTAATACTCTAACTCTATTATATTTCTACTTTATTCACAACCATACTATGCTAATAGGTTAGTATTGCAAATATTGAATGGGCTGTCAATAAAAGCAAACTTAAGCTTCTTCATTGTCATCAGAAGCATATAGCACGTGTAATAAATGTTTTTGAACATTTTATCCATGGAAAGTCTCTAAAAAAAAAAATCCACTAAATATATACTAACTTAATGTTTATAATGTTCTATTTTTTTATGTTTTTTACGTAAAATCAATTTTTAATCAGTTTTTTTTTATTTTTGTTTTTGTAATTTGTATTTGACAAAAGAAAAAAAATACATTGTCCGCAATCATAATTTTATCAAGCAGTTGCATTTTCAAAAAAACTATCGTTAATTTTGCATGACTTTTCGCGCATTTTTTTATAGAACAAAAAAGTCTTAAAAGTTTTTCTCAAGTGTTTATTCAATAAATAATTAAATTTTACAATTGGTTCTTTAATATTATTTTTCTTATAACTTTTTTTGTAAATCTCCTATTTACCTTTTATTATTAAAAGAGTTTTTAAATGTTTATATATATACCGAGAAATAAATGCGATTTATTTGAATATAAAATATAAATAACAGATCTATATATTTACAACAAACTCTAGGCAAAAATAAAAAAATGTGTTATTATTTTGTTTATCATTAACCGCGATTTACGACGAAAAATTATCAAATTAACGTTAGTGGTTCTCAACGACAAGACCTTTCTTTGATGAGTCCCCGCGTTTTTTTATTTTTAATAATAGTTCTTTTTTTGATATTATATTTTTATTATTTACTTTTTAAGTCTTATCTTACAAGATGAAAAGAACGTTAGTAAAAATAAAAAAAACTTTATATTTTATCCGGAAATGCTAATTAAAATGTAATAAAAAAACACAAAAATAAAATTTAGTCTTTTACCATTGTTGTCATGGAAAAGACGTAATAGAGATCAACCTGTAGTTTTCTTAGTCGAGTCTATAGCCTTTTTAAAAACACCACGTTTACCAAAAGTCACGTCTTTGGTAATTCAACTTGATCCGACGATTTAAAAATAAAGTTAAGTTAGCAGTGTAAATTAGCCCGCAGTGGTACATGCTTTAATCATTCTTGGGCTGAGTTAACGCAAACAACTCACCTGCAATTGAGTTATTTGCGTTAATAGCAAAAAAATGTTTTTAAAGCGGTTGAACGTTTGAGGAAGAGTGATTTATTTAATAGTCGGATCATGAATAATGACTAAAACTGATTGTGTGTTAACTAGTAATGAATATTTGCTTGCTGCTTATATTTTTAGAAGTCAAGCACATAAAAACTATATCGTTACTAAAAGCGCGATTGTTAATAACATAGGTGTAGAGACGTTTAGGGTTCCATTTGTCATGAGCTAAGTTGGGTTTAAATGTTTTAGTTGCAATTCAAAAAGATTTTTTGACAAAGTTTTGAGTGAGGTTAGACTTTCGGCAAGTGCAACAATTTGTCATTTGTTGTTAGGTTTTTTTAAGTTTTTTTTCACGCTCTGATAAAGAGAAAGTTTAGCGACGGACTTAAAGCTAGTATAATGGGGAGAGTTGTAAACGTTTTTGGAAAACAAGTGTCGTCATGTCAGAGTACAGTGGAGCGCCAAAAATAGGAGCGATAGTTGTATAGCTTTTACGATTGGTTGCATTGCTAATTATGTGGTCTGGCTGGTTTTTGAATAGACTGATGAATTTGCGATTGATGACATTTTGGTGCAGAAGTAGGTTAAGAATGATTTTTTCAAAACCAGATAAATTAGTTTTAGTGCCGTTGGTATTTATCCAATCTTTCCGCCATTTGACGTCGGGGGAAGTTGAAGTCACCAATGATTATCAGATTGTTGAGTTTTTTTTGCACACGGCCGTTTTTGCATAGAAAATAGTTTTCATTATTTTGTTGAAAGGCGGAGCGTTGTTAGGAAATGGGTTAAAAGATACAGTCAATTATGAGAGATTTTTGTGGGAGTTTAAATTTGAGCCAGAGCTGAGATTAAACTATTGTGTAAATGAGAATGATAAAGTTTTCTGGAGTAAATCCTGCTTTTAATCTCTGGAGTTAATCCTGCTTTTAATATATAAGAATGTAATTTTTGTTCAAAAAAAAAAAATCATGTTTTTTGACCTTATATTTTGAGTGACGATTATATTCTATTATAAAACAGTAAGCATGTTTATCTTTGGATAAAATAAAATATGAGAGATCTTAAGAAAAAAAAACAATGTTAATATCAAAAGACATGAATCAATTATCTCGATAAATATTTTTTTCTTGTTTTATCTTCTTCTTTTGAGAAATTCAGTTACAAAAAAATTGAGATGATAGTGTTATCTACCTCAGAATAATGCTTTTCTACTGTTTAGAAACCAAAGTTATAAGTAAAAAAGTTGAAGAGAAAACATTAGTCATAAAAATGTTTTTATATGCCGTCTCTTAAAGTTATTTTTGTAAACCATTTCATCTCAAAACTCAAAAATACTAAAAAAGAACAAGATCACTTTAAAGTCGCGATATTATAAAAAATAACACATTAATGAAAGAAGCAAATAATTCAAAACAAAAGTGCGAATTGTTAAAATAAAAGAAAACAGAAAATTAAAAACCGATTATATAATGAACATATGAAAATGTTAGAAAATGTTAAAATAGTTATTGAAGAAAGTCTAACGGTCACGCAAGACATTCAAGAAAAAAAGTAAACTCGAAAAAAATTAAATCTCAAAGCAGTTTTATTAATTAAAAGATTTTTGTGACAAAAAAAACTTCGTGAGCTAACATAAGAATAAAAAAAAGAGGAAATATAAAACAAAACTTAGAAACTTAAAACAAAGATATAAACGTTTAAAAAAAAATAAGGACAACTCATACAGCTCGTTGAAAGTTGAAAGACCTCCTCTTTCAACTCCTCGTCTTTTTCAAACAATGAAAAAGGTCTATAATAGAGAAAAGAGAAAAGTGACGTCAAACATGCATTGACGTTTAACGTTTGTTGAAATAAACTGTCATGACGCGCGCAGTTTAGGAAAAGAAGAGTTTTTAGATATTTTACAGAATCGTAACTACGTCAGTAACTAATGGTATTAAGCATTGACTGGACTAATTGTAAATAGATAATGCCTTGTTGTTACAAGTTATTAACGTTTGCAGTTAATTCGAACTTTAATTTAAGTTTTATTAAGTTTGAAGTTGGCAAAAATTTCATTTCAATTATTATAAAAAATATTTTTTTTTTACTTTTAAATTTTTAGAACTAAAATAAGGTTTTTATTTAAAATAATTTTTATCCAATATAACGGTTTAAAATTGATTTAAGCCAAAAGAAAAAACAGCAATTTTAAAAAGCGAAATCGGTTAATGGAACGATAAATATTGTCCCTTATTAATACACTAGAAGAAGAAAAAATGTTTACAGTAAGGTATGCAGGCTACTCGTTTAAAATGCGATTAAAAGATATATTGATTTAATATTTTTGTTTGATTAAAAAAGTATTTAAGAAATGTTGTAATTTAATAAGATTATACTTAGTCGCTTCCATAAAATTGCAAACAGAGACGGATAATCGATTTAATAAAAATCTTTTTAAAAAAATGTTTACACACAGATTGTTGTTAAAAAGTATTTTTTCGTCTTATTTAAAATACTTAATGCTTTTCGTTTTTAGTTTTTCATACTGTGAAAAATGTATGGATAATCGAGTTAAAAGTTTTGTTAGTGCTCCATTTAAGATAAGTGGTTTATTTCCAATGGGTTGTTTCTCACCATCTGATATTGACAACAGAACTATTGCATGGATGGAGGCCTTAAACTATACAGTGAATAAAGAAAATAAAAAGTGTAACAAGAGTATATTTGAATTCGTAATTTATGATACGTATAATACAACGAACATGGACATGACAACGTTTGCTGTGCTAGATAGTTTATTATATTCATCAATAAACAAAAACACTGATAAAGTCGTTAACAGCTGCGACATTAACGTCAAAAGTTGCGATAAAAACAACAGCACTTGCGAAGCTTGCAGTAATATATACAAACAAGAACATGTAAATACAATATTAGGTTTTGTTGGTCCAGCAGAATCGTCTAACTCTATTTATGTTAATGAATTAACGTCTTCCTACAAAAGTTTTCCTGTTGTCAGTTACGCAGCGACAAGCTTGGAATTAAACGACAGAAAATCATATCCAAATTTTTTTAGAACCGTTTCTTCAGGTGATCACCAAGCCGAATTTATAACAGATTTAATAAAAAAGAGCAACTCGAACCTTATATCCGTGTTATGGGTGGATAGCTCATACGGAAGGGACGGAGGAGAGCAGCAAATTATTAGTTTTAAAAAAAACGGCATTTGCATAGATTACATGGACAAGCTTCCAAATAATTACGATTTAGATAAATATTCTCAGATTGCAACGAATTTAACTAATAGTAAAGCTAAGGTTATAGTATTTTGGGGAACGTTTCCGCCATTTCAAAATCTTCTAACAAACACATCAGCTCAAAATTTAACAGGCAAAACATGGATATTAAGTGAGGCCGTCGGTAAAAACCCTTTTTTTCTTGACGACAAAAATATTTTTCATAACAAAATTTTTTTGGTAGTTCAAACAGACGGGGAAGATACTGAATTTAAAAGTCACTTCTACAGTCTTACATATCAAAATTCAAGTCCATGGTTAAAAGCAGTTTTTAAAAAACATGGAGTCAATGAAAGTACTCAAAATTTTAATGTGAAAAATATTTCAGAGGTATTTGATCTAAGCAAGGTCTTATTTGTTCAAAATGCTGTCAAAGTTTTAATTAATTCCTTTTTTGTTTACCAAGAAAAACATGATGCCAACTTTAACAAATGCGAATTTTATATGATTGACAACAGGACATTGTTTTTAGAAATTATAAAACAAGTTAACTTTTCGACATTAAACGAATCAAAAATTTTTAGCTTTGATTCAAATCACAACCCTCGATCGGCATTTTTTGAACTTTACTCTTCCAAATTTGAATTGTTTGCTTCGTGGTCCAACGAAAATACGACTAATAAAGATAGATTAGATATTAAAAACAGTAACTTGATATCAAACATTTATTCCGTTTGTTCGAATTCTTGCAGCTTTGGTGAAATAAAAGAAAATATCTCAGACAGTACCTGCTGTTGGAACTGTGTTCCATGTCCAAAATATTCTGAAGATAAAAATTGTTACCAATTTGAACGCTTGTACTGGAATTTTAAAAGTAATAAACTGTTGGTACATCAATTGATTGTTTTATTGTTTTCCGCTATAGGTGTAACGACGACAATAGTTTTTATACTTACTTTTGTAAAAATGAAATCCACTCCAATTGTACGCTCATCTAATTATGAAATGACATTAATTCAAATGATCATGCATCTTGCTATGTTCATTTTGCCTCTTCTAGCATTCGGAGAGGAGGCGGAATTAAAGTG
>NC_061159.1:54886303-54951303 GCF_022113875.1 Hydra vulgaris
ATTGCAATTTTTATTAATTTCCAAATTAAACATTTGGGAATCCAATATCATAAACTAAGATTATACTGGTGTGTTTATATTATTTTAGAATTTTTTGTTTTAGACACATAGCATTTGTTATCACTGTAAGTTAAAACTAGTTGTAAAGTTAAAAAATTTATATTGGAACTTCTTTTTCTTTTAACATTCATGTTTATTTATTTATACTATCTTAGAATTTGCTGCTTTAGAGGCATGGCATTTAGTATCACATTGTAGGTTTAAATTGGTTGTAGAATTTATATTGTAACTTGCATATTTATTTAGTTGAGTTTAATATAAGTTTATATATGATGTGTTTGTATTATTTTAGAATTTACTGTTTTAGACATGTGGCATGTGGTATCCCACTGTAAGTTTGAATTAGTATATTTTAAAAATATATATATATTTTAACTTGCATTTCTTTTGACGTTCATGTTTATATAATTAGATTACAACTAAGTTTGTGTATGGCTTGTTTGTATTATTTCAGAATTTGCTATTTTAGACACTTGGTATAAGCTGTCATACTGTAAGTTTAAATTGTTTGTAAAATTTATATTGTAACTTGCATTTCTATTGGCGTGCATATTTATTTAGTTGAGTTTCAACTATTAATAATAATAATAATAATAATAATAATAAGTTTATATCTGGCGTGTTTATATTATTTTAAAATTTACTGTTTTAGACACGTGGCATGTGGTATCCCACTCTAAGTTTGAATTAGTAAATTTAAAAAAATTGTATTTTAACTTTTCTTTTGGCATGCATATTTTTTTAGTATAGTTAAGACTAAGTTTATATCATACTTTTTTTAACTATTATTCTATTATATTCTTTATTCACTATTATTTTAGAATTAGCTATTTTAAACATGTGACAAGTAGTACGACACTGTAAGTTTAAATAAGTTGTAAAATTAATTTTTTTATATAGTTACTTGCGTTTTTTTTGGTCTGCATATTTAATCTTGTTTTGATTTATCATAGTTTTTAAAAGGTTAGAGACTTTATGTTTTGCTCCTGATAGGTATTGATGTATGTGAAATGTATAGAGTCTTTCAGTTATCAGATAATGTCAAGGTAATCTTTATACTTTTTTTTAATTTACATTTTAATAAAGATATGATTTACTTGTTCCATTTAACTTTATCTTTAAAAAAACGATATCAGAAATAATTAAAATAACAAAGTTTAGAATAGAAATATATATATAATGAATTACCAAAAACATTTTCTATAGTGCTATCAGTATTTTGGTTCTATACTACGTGTTATTATGTTATTAAGTTTCCATATTTTCCTTATTTTATTTTATATTAATCTTTGAGGAGTTGACAGCATGGTGTCCGATTCAAAGTGCGAACCTGTGTACGAGTAACAATAGTATTCAAAACCAAAACCTATTTAAACCAACCAAACCAAAACTAGCGACCAAAAACTAACTTGGCATTGGTTTATTTTAAACATTTATTATATATATGTGTGTTTTTTATATAAATGTACTAGCTTGAGTATAGTGTATTAAAAACATTTTTCGTGTATTTTTATTGTAATTTAAAGTATATTGGGTTAAATATTATAAATATTTGATTAGTTTTCAATTTTTAGTTAAAACGTTTTAATGTAGAATATCGAAATAAAATAATGCAATTAAATAAAAATGCAAACATTAACAAATATAAGGATTATTTGGTTATGAAGTCACAATTCTGGCCTCTCTAATTTTAGATTTTAGTGATTTTAACGAAATAATCACTAAAATAACTTATTAACACATTTATTTTATAGGAATAACAACAGCGGAAAATTTGCTGCCTAGTGTAATAACTCCCTAATTTAACGGATTATTCGTTGCACTAACGAAATAAATCCGTAAATTCAACGGACTATTCCTAACGGACTTCAATTCGTTAAAAGTTTAATTCGTTAACTTAACGGATTTCCTGTTAGTGCAATAGCGACAGATACAATTCGTTGTATATAACGGATTTTTTCTTTGAGTGAAGTAGTTTTAAAGGTTTTGTACAAAAATACCGTAACCGGATACGATAGATTAAATACAAAAATACCGTAAACCTGGGTTATTTTAAACGTTTTTAAAATATTTTTAATTGCTTTTTCTTCACTATTGACAATATTGGAAATTTAACGAAATGAATATAGAGTCTCAGATTGACTTTTACACATACATCAAATTCAAAATAATATTTAAATAAAAAGATTTTGTATATTAACTTAAATAATCATTCAAAGTTACCTTATAAATGGGGTAACCTTGAATACGTTTTTTTGTAAAAGCAAAATCTATTAAAAAACGCATTATTTTGTTTTAAAATTTAATAAAAACAACATTCTAGTTTCACATTATTTTATTATTGCTAAAATAACATAATATTGTTTTATTACAAACTACTAGTTTCTATTTTATTTTGTTGGGTATGCTTTAAGAGAACTAGCATAAAAAAAAGTCTCATTTGCATCAGTTTTGCTAACCGACTATTAAGTGGAACATCTTTACATTTTGTCAAACAATTCTCAAAAAAAAAGTACTTTTAAAAAATGCAAAAGTAATTTTTTTTCCCTTTGATTTTTGTCCTTGACATCAACATAAAATAATTATTATAGTAATTGTCTGTGCTATTTTTGAAACAAGAGGTTTTAGATTGACCAAGTATTTTCCTCTAATACTTTTAAGGAAGTCAATAAAATGCAACATCAAGAAGTTGCAATAAATGGGTAGAGTTACCAGTTATATAAATAAGATGCTGTTTTTTTCGCAACAAGATACTATTTTATATCCTATTATTTTTCTAAGATTACTTAGATTAAAATTAACAGGAACTTTAGTTCCTACAATTTGACAAAAAATCATAACAAAGCAGTCGAAAAAATGAATATAATCAAACTGTCCTGATATTAATTGTATTGTATATTAGGTGGTCCACTTACTGTCCTTGTGTCCATAAATAGTCAGCTTTATAAGCATAACCAGAGTCAATTTGACTAGAGGCACTAAACACGATTGGTATAACTTAACATGTTGTACAATTGCTAATTTTTCTATATTTATAAAAACTTTGGATTTTCCATGTGTTTTTGGATTAAGTTTTTAAACTAAACTATAGAAAGTGGCAACTTGCACCCAATGAACATCTAATGTTTTTATCTTATAATATTAATTGTTACCATAAAATTTGAAAACTGGCACTCACTATAAGTTATATACTATCTTGTATCAGTTTTATTTTGTATAATCGTATGATAGTACTGCTATGAAATGCATGAAAAAACATATTTTTTTAGGTATTTACATTTCATTTGGCCCCTTCGGATATTTCCCGCCCGGGACAAACTGTCCCGGTGGCTCCCTCCTCTCGGCGGCCCTGTATATATATAGACACACTAACACACACACACATATATATATAAATATATACATATATAATATATACATATATATATGTATAATATATATATATGTATGTATATATACATATATGTATGTATATATATATATATATATATATATATATATATATATATATATATATATATATATATAATATATATATATATATATATATATATATATATATATATATATATATATATATATATATATATATATATATATATATATATATATATATGTATATATTACATGGCTGATGATTGCCTTTAGGCATGAAACTATTAGTACCATAAAAAGTTGTTTTCTTTATTTTTATAAATTAACATATATACGTTTAATTTATAATAATTTTATATATTATACATGTATGACAAGGTAAAATAGAAATACGCGTTTCACGGTACCGAGTTTTATACCAAAAAACTGTTCTCCGTTTTTTCGACTTTTGTGTTGACATGCATGATAGAATGGTGTTTTGTAGCCTTATTTTTTAGAATTTCATATTAACATAGTTATTTTTTAAAATCTAGAGTAATTAAACTTTATTTCTATGTATCTTTTGATTACAATGACAAACTTTTTAAGGTAATTTATTTACATCCAAAACTTGGTAATACTTTAGACGTTTAAACCTTGAAAAAATGCTCAGTAAATTTTCCTACCTATTCTCATTTTTAAGTTTACATACTTTTTATGCACCTGCCAAATTTTATTGCTTTATTTTGATTAGCACATTCCTTATTTTAACTAGCACTTTTGGTACCTAATTTTTTTAAACAGTTTAACGCCGGGCGGATGAGGGGGATTTCATTAACAACATTTAGCAATATAATCTGATACAATTATAGATAACTGTTCAATTTAATATGATTTAGATTTAATTTACTTAAATTATAATAAGTTATCCATTCGTTGTTGATGAAAGAGTAGAGCCTAAAGGTTTAATTAATATATATTTACAAACAATTTTTTTTATAATATAAAAAAATTATTCTTATTACTTAATTATATCAAACTTAATTATAAAAAATTACTTAATTATAAAAAAATTTACTTTTAGATAATAAAGCACTTTATAAAACTAGTCAGTGTATTATATCAGGAGTTATTTGTCATTTTGTATTTTTAAATAAAGGTTTTAAGTTAGTTGATTTGAAGATCTACATAAAGTAACTCATTCTTAAGAGTTTAGGATGTCTGTTTTAACTTATGACATATCTGATGTAATCATGCCTGTGATATAATCACAATTTTAACTTGTGATTACATTACTTTAAATGTTAAACTTGAAGTTAAAAGGTGTTATGATAATTTAAAAAATATAAAAAAAAAGCTCAAAATCTAAGTGCCTTTATGTGCCATTATGTAGAACTTTATCTTTATCTAACCAAAAACGAAGTTAACATAATTCTGTGCTATATAGAAAGTGTTTAGAGTTCAAATTTTAAACCCAACTGTTGTGCATATATTAAAAGTATTCAGTATTTAAAACTTTTATTGTGCTTTCACTTACCTCATTTTTTATATTTTTTTATATTTATGTAGTTATCCTATTGCTCATTAGTTATGCAATTAAATAGCTTTATAATTTTTAAAGGTATCATGCCTCCTAAGACAAAAATGCTTATTGGCAATTTAAAAAAATATATAATCGCTAACTTTACATTGGCTACCAAAATGAGCATTGATTGTAGAAGTGGGCATATACTATTTATATTTATTAACAACGGAGAGTTATTTAATAAAACTGTTGCACAAGTTTATGAGCATTTTAGCATTAACACTTGCAAAAATCATGTCAAAAAACTTTTTAGTGTAGTAAAAAAACGGTCTTATAACTTTTCAAGAAATGCCACTAATGTAGCTGACTTTTGCAACAAACCATTTGTGTTCCATGCCCTGGTGCTGACAGTCTCACAGTCATTGCCACTTACCTCTAGTCCAATTGATACTGTTTCTTGTTCTTCAATTGTATCATCAGAAAATATCAGTTTTATATCTCCAGTAAGTAGTGCAAAGCTAACTCCCACAAGCAATAGCAAAAATAAACAAAATCTGCATATTTTACGAGAAATAATGACTCTTACAAAAAAAAAGTTACAGAGTTGGTTATTTTATTTGACATCACAATTAGCTAACTCTTCTAAAGAATAACGTTATAAGATAGCATTATTGAAATCAGAACTGAACAACATGCCCTACAAAATAAAAGTTTAAAGACGTTTAAAGTTTAAGCATTTAAAGTAAAAAAGAAATTATAAAAGCTTCGAGAGCTGGAGTTAGAAACTTGAAACAAAAAATTTAAATCATGTTACTGCAATAGGTATATTCACAATCTTGTAATGAAAAAAAGAAAATGAAAATTGAAGTCAGAGAACAGCTAAGACAAGTAATGCTCAAACATAATACTGTTAGTAGAGAAAATAAAATTGAAACTGCTAGATTAGAAAATGATATGACCTAAATGGAGGAGGTTGATTGTATTGCTTCAATTACATCAGGAGATAATAAAGCTTACTAAATACAATCTAGAATGATAATCTATATCATTTTATTGTGTAATGTTCCAACAGGTAACATTCTAATCCTATTGGAAAAAACTGCACAATATTTTAGTGTTGGTTTGTTGCATATTCCCAAGCGTATTACTGTTGAGCAAATGGCTCGTGAGGTTGGTTGCTTATCTGACATGCAAGCTGCAGAGTCGGCCATCTGCAATACAAATCTTACTCTTGGGTTTAACGCCACCATGCAGGAAGGTGTTCATATTAATAGTGTCCACTTAAGGTCAAAAAATAAATGTCAAGTGATTGCTTAGGACCAATTGCCTGGATTTTCTGATTATGATGAAAATTTGATTATAATTGTCTGATGATTATGAAAAACATATAGGTAATGCAGTGGATAATATGGCTTCAATTTATTCCAATTTTCAACACTACTGTATTTTGTAACACAACTGCTATAAAACTGTGTATTCGTGGTTTATTTTGAAAACTTCTCAGTGGGCCATGGATGGCTAATTTTAATTTGATAGTGATAAATTAAGATAGTGAAGAGTTGATGGGTATGTTTAGTGAAGCTAAAGGGAGATCCCTAATGCAGGTATTTGTTATATAGCTTGCAAATTGCGATTTAAAAAGAATATGACTAGATTATCTTGATAGTCTTGACCAAATAGAGAAAGAAAATGTAGTTAAATGGTCTATTAAAGCAGCTCGTATAAAAAGAATAGCAAATTGACTGAATTATACTGCATTATGAGCAGAGATTTCAAAAAGACAGACATACAAAAGGCAAAAGATGGGTGAAAAAGAAAAAAGGAAAACGGAGCAAGAGCTGAGTTCGCTATCTTTTAATGAAATAAAGAATTTATATGAGCACTTGTTTACTAAGCAACTTGATGACTTATATGATTTAATGTTTGAAAGAATTGTTGGAAGAGAACTCTGCCATGAATGGTTTGATACAGATAATAGCAAGTCTGTCATTTATGATGGGAAAGTAAAAGAAAAAGTCAATAAAAGAAAAGAAGACAGAATTTATACTATTTCCTTCTGGAAAAAAGATGAAACTGTTGACCATTACATGTAAAAATTCCAACTTGCTGCTGATATTGTATCAGGAGAGTTGATATTTTCTTAATTTAATATGCTTTAATATTACTCAATATTGTTGTGCTTTAATGTTACTGTCAAATAAAAAAAAAAGTATTGCATGTGATGTGAAAAAGGTATTGAAAAAACAGATACTTTTTTGCATCTAATCTACTTGTTTTTTTTGTTTTAAATAGCATTTTTTTTTTTTATAATTACAGTTTTTTCCTTTTGTTTTGAAACTTTTTTATGTTTTTTTGGATTACAAGGGAAAGAGGGGGGGCGGAACCCATTCATTGATTTGACATGTAGGCCACTAGTGTATGTTATAAAGTAGTAAAATATAATTTTTATTTTCAATACTAGGTAATTTTGTTGATGCAAAACAGATACAACAAGTGGTGACTTGCAATTAAAGTACCGCATATGGTGTGGCTAGCAAAAATATACCACAAGTGCAAAATAGTAATGGCAAATGGTGTGACTTGCCAAAAAAAAACTGCAAGTGGTGTGACTTGCATAGAAAATGCCGCAGGTGGTGTGACTTGCAAATATGTTAATGCAGGTGGTATGACTTACAAAATAGGTACCACTAGTTGTGTTACTTACAGAAAAGGTACTGCAATTGGTATGGTTTGCAATTTTTTTAATAGACGGCTCTGGATTACATTCTTGTCGTGTCTTTTATTAAAATTGATTGTTATTTAGTTTCATTGTGAAACTTAAACTTTTAAGCATTCACTAAAAGCCAAGACGTAAGTTAGTATTTGTTGTAATTCAAAGTATTTTTATTTTTAAATATTTATTTTAGGTGGGGGGGGGGGGGGTATTCGAACGCTGATATAAAGAAAGAATGGCAACATCTTATGTGGTAAAATGATGCATCTTGTAATGTGGTAAAATATGTTTTTATAATAATTTTTATTATCTTATACAATAGCATTTAAATTTTTTTAATCGCATTACAAAAATTTAATTCTTATTTTAGGTTGAAGGGCGTTGTGGCACACACCCCTTCCCTTGATTCTAATTGTGCCCAATTAGAATTTTTCAATTGTAATTTTTTTTTTAAAATTTTTGTATTTATTATTAGGCTTACTTTTTTCTAATAAAGATAAAAATATTTACTGAAATTTTTTTTTAGTTAATGGGTGTGTTAAACTGACACCCTTACACCCACCATAACACAATAATAAACTTCTCTTAATTTGGAATGGTCTGAAGCAAATTATAACTTCTTGCATATGAAAATTAAAAATTTCCAAAAAATATTACTCTTTTATTTATAAAAATTTGCATTTATTACCGGATAAGCTGTTGGTTCGGTTCCCCCTCTAGCCCCCCGATACGCCCTTTGGCTAGCGACCAATATAATTTTGTAGCCTATTCTAATACCTATCTTTTGATACCAATTTATAGGCATTTAGATAAGAATTGACAAGTTTATGATGTTTTTAGTCAATAAAAATATTATTTTGACCACAGTTTCTTCAACATATCTATATATTGAAAATTCGGTACTTAAAACGTTATAACTTTTCGTCAAATTGCTCGATTTTAATAATTTTTTCATATAGATTCTAATGTTTAATTAATTTAAAATATTCATGCTACGTGCCTAATATTAAGTTAATAATTATTAGTTTGTAGTTTGTTTCATTATTTCAATAACTGAATGTCATATTATTATTACGATATATAATTAAGTTGGTATTACTTTTAATAACATCTAGCATATAACATTTGTTATATATACTATATATAATAAAAGTTATATGCTAGATATGTTATATGGCATATAATATGCTAGATAAGCTATGTTCTAGATACTATATAATATATCTGAAATGTTTTTTATACGTTTTTAAAAACAATGACAATTACCATGGTCAGTAATTTTTACAATACAAAAAATAAAGTAATATCTAACAAAACCAAGAATAAAATTTCGTAAATTAATTGTTATATTTAAATTACTAAAGCTTGTTGATCATAATAAAAAAATTATTCTACATTCAAGCTTTTATATAATTTAGTATTTTATACATGTTAAATGTGTGTGTGTGTTTAGATAATTATATAAATATATATATATATATATATATATATATATATATATATATATAGTATATATATATATATATATATAGTATATATATATATATATATATATATATATATATATATATATATATATATATATATATATATATATATATATATATATATATATATATATATATATATATATATATATATATATATATATATATATAGTAATATCTAACAAAACCAAGAATAAAATTTCGTAAATTAATTGTTATATTTAAATTACTAAAGCTTGTTGATCATAATAAAAAAATTATTCTACATTCAAGCTTTTATATAATTTAGTATTTTATACATGTTAAATGTGTGTGTGTGTTTAGATAATTATATAAATATATATATATATATATATATATATATATATATATATATAGTATATATATATATATATATATATAGTATATATATATATATATATATATATATATATATATATATATATATATATATATATATATATATATATATATATATATATATATATATATATATATATATATATATATATATAGTAATATCTAACAAAACCAAGAATAAAATTTCGTAAATTAATTGTTATATTTAAATTACTAAAGCTTGTTGATCATAATAAAAAAATTATTCTACATTCAAGCTTTTATATAATTTAGTATTTTATACATGTTAAATGTGTGTGTGTGTTTAGATAATTATATAAATATATATATATATATATATATATATATATATATATATATATATATATATATATATATATATATATATATATATATATATATATATATATATATATATATATATAGTATATATATATATATATATAGTATATATATATATATATATATATATATATATATATATATATATATATATATATATATATATGTATATATATATATATATATATATATATGTATATATATATATATATATATATATATATATATATATATATTTATATATATATATAAAATAGCATCGATAATTTTTTTTTTTATGATATGGTTATAAACAAGTTTTATTTATTTCAGAAGTATTATGAGAAATCGAAAAGCAACAGCTCTAAAAGGTGATTGGGATCCCAACAATATGATCCAAGCAGTTGAAAATGTTTTAAATAAAACTTTATCTGAAAGAAAAGATGTTGAGATTTTTGGATTCAAATGTTCAACTCTTAAGAGGCAAATAAAGAAACAGAAGAACAAGAGCTGGTTCAATATTGTTAAGTTTCTGCAAAAATGGGATATGGGTTAAGTCCTATTAAGCTAAGACACTAACATTTGAATATGCTCTCAAACTTGAGAAGAAGTGTCCACATTCTCGTCGAGGTTCTGCTAAACCTTGGGAAACAAATAAACATGCAGGTGTAAATTGGTTTAGAGCTTTTTTAAGTCGTCATCCAGAACTTGTTATAAGAAAACCAGAGACAACATCAATTGGTCGAATGTCAGCATTCAACAAGTATAATGTAGATCTATTTTATAATAATCTGCAAAGTCTTTTTATTAAATACATGTTTTCACCAAATGATAAATGTAGCGTTAATGAGACTGGTGTTACTGCTGTACAAGTGCCAGAGCATGTTTTAGCCAAGAGAGGAAGAAGGCAAGTTGCTTCTGTTACAAGTGCAGAATGAGGTATCTTGGTAACAATGTGCAATGCAGTAAATGCAAGTGGATCCTCAATAACACCATTCTACATATTTCCACGTGTTCATTTTAAAAATTTTTTTCTGCGAAATTCAATTCCTGTTCTGTGGAACTGCCAACAAATCTGGGTGGATGATGGAATCAATCTTTATGGAGTGGTTTAATCATTTTATAAATAGTGTTCGACCATCTAAGGCAAACCCTGTGCTGTTGATACTAGATAATCATGAGTCTCATATGTCAATTAACTTCATTGACAGCATCAGATAATGGTGTAATTGTTTTAACAATCCCACCCCATACATCACACAAACTGCAACCACTAGATATAACAGTGTATGGACCTTTAAAACGTAATTATAATCGTGAAATTGATAGCTGGTTGGTATCACCTCCAGGAAAAACTGTTTTAATCTATGACATTGCAGAAATTTCTGGAAAGGCTTGGGCAAAAGTATCAATGTCAGTTAACATCATTAGTGGTTTTTTAGTATCTGGAATAAGTCCTTTTCAACCTGATCGGTGGAAGGATGAGGATTTTTTTTTATCTCAGGTTACAAATAGACCCAATCCTGAAGCACTCAACATCAATCCAGTTTCAGTAGAAATTAATAGACCTAATCCTGAAGCACTCAACATCTATTCAGTTTCATTAGAAATAAATAGAAACGTTAAAGTCAACAAAAATGTTAGCAGTATCCTGAATGTGGAAAGTATACGCCCTTATCCTTCTGCAAAAGCTCGTTTAGAAAAATCCAAAGGTGTTCGCAAAACGTTCTCCTCTTCGATTCTAACTGATACTCAAATTAAAGAGGCTCTTCGAAATCAACAACTTCAGCAAAATTTAAAAAAACAAAACTTTTCTGAAAGACAAAAAGATGGTAAAAATAAATGTCAAAGGAAATCAAGAAAGAAATCAAGCAACTCAAAAACTTTAAAGTTTCCATTAATGACATATAATAATGATAAGGCTGATAATATTCTTATTGAAAGAAATAATAATGGTGTCAAAGTTAGTTTAAATTTTTGTGGAGGTATTACATCAAATTACAATTTGTGTGCTATATGTGAAGAAATGGGTTGTGACAACGAATTGTGGTACCGTTGCAGACAGTGTGCGAGCTGGGCACATAAAGCTTGCACAAGTGCAGATAATGCCAGCCAATATGTTTGTGATTATTGTAATTTGATTATCTGATTGAGACTTCGATCTAAAGTTGTATTAATTAATTCAGAATTATCAATATTGTCTCAACATACTTCTTTCTTGTTTTTAAACTCCATTTATCACCCTAATTGCTTTGCATAATGTAACTTGTTATGCGCAATTGTTTACAACTTTTATTATAATATACAATATACAAGGATAGTTAGTTAAGATATTAATCTTGTCTCCCGAATTAATATATCAGCTATAGTTATTAGCGATAGATATATTGATCTTTTTTATAAAAAAAAAAAAAAAAAAATTGTTGTCCATTCAGTACAAGGGTTGGTCCATTCAGTACAATGAACAGTACTGAACGGACCACTAAATAATTTGGTACGGGTCACATTTATCGCACATTTTGCCTATGTTCTGTTAGCGCAATGGTTTATAACTTTTAAGGATTGTTAGTTAAGGTATTAATCTTGACTTCTGAATTAATATATTCGCCATAGTTGTTAACAATATGGGAAAAAATTATTTTTACAAAAAAGTTGAATTTTGTGGTCCATTCAGTACCACTCTCCCCTACTTTTCATATAATATTTCACATAAAGCAAAAACCGTTCAATTGTATCAAAAATAAAAGAAGTTTAAATTTTTTGTATTAAAATTATAGTTTTTTGTAAATCAAAACTTTAGTTTTGCAAACACTTTTATTTACTAAACATAAAAACAATGGAACATTTGCAAATCCCCTCTCTGTAAACTGAGCAGGCGTGGCGCAGTGGTAGTGCACTTGAATCAGTTGTTAGAACCCTACCTCTGGGCAAGTTTTGCAACATCGGTAAGGAAGGGGTCGTGAACTTCTTATTAAATGCTCTTCCGCAGTGCTCTGAAATAAGACCATAAATAAGGCCTCTTTAGGCACTAAAAACAAAATACAAAAAATGCAAAATAAAATACCAAAAGAAAAATAACAATAATAATAAACTCGACAACCGAATACTCGGTGTAGTTAAGGCAATTTACAAATTATTCGAAGTCTTTTATTTGAAATTAACATGATTTTATCAGCGTATAATGTCCCAAAAGCAAAAATATTATAATTTTTTTTGCTTTAGGATTTTTCATTATTTAAAGAAACTTTTCTTTTTTTATATAGATTTTTCAAAACCTTTTTACTACCCCTAAAAGTTATTATATAGAACACCATTTCGAAGTTTTTAGATTAATTTCATTTATCGGCGTTATCATGAACTTAGTTAAAATCTTTTGAAAAAAGTGCCTTAACCCACTATAGATCCTAGTTCTATCGGTTTTGACGTATATTATCTATATATAGTTGTCACAACACTATACAACCTTTATCAATTTCAATACAAATTTTATCAATTTTCACAAAAAATATTAGAATTCCGACCAAGAAGGAGCTTTTAATTAAGAAAAGAAATGACCAGAACAGATCATATTATTAAACTATGATGTTCATTTTACCTAAAAAACGTATTTATATATAATCTTATTCAAATTTGAATTTGCGATTGTGATTTGACATGGTTTTTTTTTCAAAATCTTCTTAAAATTGCTACAAACATTCACATTTTATGATACCACAAAAGTTATCATTTTAATTTTTTTCGTCTTTTTATATTTCACAGGCCTGATTATTTAACGAAAATATTTTGTAGTCAAGATATATCATACAGACGCAATAATATTTTAAAATTGCCTTAACTACGCCAAGCGCCAAAAATGTATTTTTACAACATATGCAAAACAATTAAAAAAAAAATTGTAGTTAAATTCAACAGTGAAGGAAGTTTAAATCAATTGTATTTAATAGTGATGGAAATTTAAATCAAATGTATTTAACAGTAATGGAAGTTTAAACCAATTAAAATACTTTTCATCTGTTTTTTAAACCTGTTAAAATTCTTTTTATCTGTTTTTTAAATTAAATAATTTCTAAAATAATTTCTGTTACCGACTTCGACTAAATCAAGTCATATGTCGAAATTAGTCGACTTTGAAAAATTGTATAGGACATTTATTCGACTATGAACTTCCTACTAATTGACTAAAAGTCGATTTAGTCGACTAAAAGTCTTAAAATCCTTATATCTTTTATTCCATTTAACTTTTTTAACTTTAAATTTTGTTTGTTTATTTAATTGCATGTACTGCTATAATTATTATCTAATTTTTTGTTTACTCTCTTAAAGTTAAATCTAATTTATAGCATGAGAGCATTATTTATGCTCTTCCGCGGTGCTCTTCCCAACTAATGTCGCAAAACTTGCCCAGGGGCGGGGTTTGAACCACGGATCCTTTGTTTTTGAGGCAACTGTGCCACGTCTGACTTCTGGGAGAACCTTAATAACTACAGAGTAAAAATTTATTTTTAGTTATATTTTCGGTTATGTATATCATTAATTACTTATTTTTTTCTTTTGTTTACTCAATGCATTTGATTATCATAACTACTTTTATACTGGACTGTTCCATGATGGGTTGGAGCCCTGCTGCAAAATTATGTTTTAAAGCTACAAAATCTAAATACCATCTTTACCATCACATTTTAAATTTTGATGGGTAATTCTTAAACATTGTATATCATTTCTAGACAGTTGTGAGGAACACGATTTTAAAAGTTTAAACTCGTATACAACCTCAAATTTTGAAGCAATACAATATTACAGCAATAATTGTTGTTTTATCGTATTGCTTCAAAATTTATGTTTAAAATATTTGTATTTATCTTCACTCATCAAGTTCAACATTTCAACATTCATAAATCAATATAGCTCAAATTTGGACATAAAATGTTTTAGAAATAATTTATCGATATGACTGTATAGACTTTGATATGTAGCAAGAATTTAAGGCAGTCCCTAAATTATTGAAATCTGGGAATAGAACCAGTTGTTGAAGCGGCCCTTTTCTCATATTGTTTTGCACTGATGATATTTAAATAATATGATGTTAAATAGTAGAAAGCAAATAAAAATTAATTTATTATTTTTATTTCTTTTTTTTTTAAAAAATAAACTTTTTAAATATTTTGACTAAATCAACTTTTAGTCAACTTCATAAATTTCAAAAATGTATTAGTCGATATTAGTCGATTTTTAGTCGACTTAAGAAATACAAGTCAATATTATTCAAGTCATATTAATTCAAGTCGATTTATTCAAGTTATTTATACAAATCAATTTATTCGACAGTCGAATTATTAAATAATTGTAACAACACTAGATTTTTCTTTAATACAAGCAGAGAATTGTGGCTAAACACTATCAAGCTCCTCCCCTTCAAGGACAAACATATTTAATGGTCTCAGCACATAAAAATATGTTTTTTAGAGTTGAAAGTAGTAATTCACTTTAGTAGCTATCTCTCTAAAAATAAAAGTTGTTCTGAGTTGCCCATTCGTTTATCAACTTAATGGCAAAAAGGGGTTAACATTGTGTGTAAAGTGTTTATCATTGAATTAAAGTATACTGTATTTGCTGCAAGTGTTTGATGATCTTTGTAAACAATTTTTTAACACGGAAATATTTAAAAACTTAATCATAAGTTAAGTCAACACAAGTTCAACATATTGCATAGTCAATGGAATGAGATAGAAACAATTGGACATTAGTCTGTGTCAAAGGAGTCTGTATCAAAAAAACAAACAAACAACAAAAAATACTATACACACGATTCTTAGTCATTTGACCAAAAAAAAAAAAAAAAGATTTAGATCTATTGTACAAGTAAAATAGTATAATAAGATGCTGGTGTATAGCATATATATAAGTATAACAGGAAGCTGATGTATAACATATATACAAGTATAACAGGATGATGATGTATAGCATATATACAAGTATAACAGGATGATAAAGTATAGCATATATATAAGTATAACAGGATGATAATGTATAGCATATATACAAATATAACAGGATGATGATGTATAGCTTATATACAAGTATAACAGGATGTTAATGTATAGCATATATATAAGTATAACAGGATGATAATGTATAGCATATATACAAATATAACAGGATAATGATGTATAGCATATATACAAGTATAACAGGATGATGATGTATAGCATATATACAAGTATAACAGGATGATGATGTATAGCATATATACAAGTTTAACAGGATGATGATGTACATATATACAAGTATAACAGAATGCTGATGCTTTTTTTTTACAAATTTTGAAAAAAATGAAAAAAGAGAAATTTTTTACATAAGTTAAAAAAAATTTGAAATATCATAAAAGTATGATAAATCATAAAAAAGTTTTTTTTTTTGTAATAAAATATATAAAGTATTTTCCAGATATGGAAAACACTTTATAAATGAAATATTGAAAGAAAAAATATTGCTGTTCTAACAATACAAAGAGAACGTATCTCCTAAAATAACCCATCAATGATATATTTATCTAATTTAAACTCTCATAATGTATTTTAAGGTATGCCAGAAACTACTTATATCTGAAATCAGACATTAGCTATAAATTCAAGGAGAAAGACGAAAGATAAGAGATGCAGAATTCATAAAAAAATGTATTTGCTACAGAAGAACCGAAGAAGGTTTTTGAAAATAAAGATATCGAATCAGAGTATTCAGTTTCTGCATATGATTCAATTGTCTCAGAGTCTAGTTATGTTTATTTGCGTAGAGAAAAAGAACTACAACATACTTTTAGAGCTTATTACAGAAAAACCTATTGATGAAACATTTGCTTGTGCTACAAGATGCAATATAAGTTGGAGAGGTCATTTCATTACGCTAACTAGTATTGTTAAAGCAGCTAATGTTAATATTAATAATGTAAATATGTCTTTATCAACTTTTTGTAGAAACCAAAATGTAACCATTAAGATACCGGGTGATTTTAATATAATTAAAATCATATTTAAGTTGAAAAGCAAAAGATCAATACTTCACATTGGCACCAAACTTGTAAAGCCAATTTGTGAGTAGAGAAACATATGTGTTACAAATAATTAACAAATAAAATGAATTAATTAGTTAGTACAGATACAAACAGTTGCAATACTAGTAAATACCACAGAGCAATTGCAACGATTACTCATGTTTTTTACTCCGCCATCCTTTGGGATCTTTCGAAACATTATATGCATATAGAAAGTCCACATTTGACATTTGATTGTAGTTTTCTAAAAAAAAATTGTATAGAATTTCTTTAAATTTTTGAAACATATAGCTTATAGAAATTTGATAGAATCTCTCTTAATCTCTATAGAAATTCCTAAAAAACTATTTTTTCTACTTTTTTTTTATAGAAAAAAAAAGTTTTATAGCAACTTTTTTTCCTAAGTTTGTATAGATGTAGCGAAGGTTCACAAAAATTACTTTATACTAAATTTAAAAAGGTCTAATAAGAGATCAATAATGAGTTAAATAGGCTTTATAATGTTTCTATATTTGATTGGAGTCAACTAAAGTTTTTTGTTTAATTTTTATGTAAAAGCCAAAGAAGCCCTGACATACTTGACTCGCGCGCTTCATGAAAAAGTTTTTACTGGAGTTATTTGCAGCGAGTTGGTCAAGCCTCGTGTAATACTTGAGTTAAGATGGCTGATTTAATAAATATATTTTAACAGTTCAGATGACCAAAATTACGCAAAAATATTACTAGTGGAGACTAGTAGAAATAATAAAAAATTAACTAATTAATTTTAAGCCAGAGAAATTCAGCTGCGGTTTGCCCACAAAAATTTATAGTGTAATGTATATGTAATGACTTTTTACTGTTGATATTGTAATGTATATGTAATATAATGTAACGACACTTTCTAACCTTGTTGGTCTAGAAAGCTGAATTTTTTTCAACATTGTTATATTTTATAGAAGAAATAGCTAATTATTTCTATAAAAACATAAAAAATTAAAAAAAACGAGTTTAAAGCAATATTGTTACACATGACCTTATAAAACCTTAAACATGATCAATTTGATGTAAATAAAGGTTGCAAAGTGTAGTGCTCCTAGATTTTTGTCATTATATGACATAGGATGTTAAACATAGTGCATTTTTATGACCATGATGACTTATAAAATACGCTCTTAAAGAATTAACATGGACATTAACTAAATTGCTACACTGCACAACTTTCGTATTTTACAGCCGTTAATGGAATTGAGTTTTGTGAAAGAGAGACTTCTAACTAGCTGCAAAAGTATTAAGGTACCATTTAGAAATATTGATCTAATTAAGAGATAACTAATAAGAAAGAAAGGAGAAAATACCGCATAACTACTTATATAAATTGTATATATACAATTCGGGTGTTCCGAAATGGTTGACCCCATTCGTAGCCCAACAGTTTTCGCAAAATTTTGTCAGAACTATTTTAATTTTCACAGCTTGTGTAGAAACGTTTTAAGTTTATGTGTGTAACGTTTGTCATTTCTATCTTTTCATGTTTAGAAATTCCGCTCACTTCGAAGGAAAAGGCATTTTGCGTATTAGTGTATGCTCGGACTCAGTCACCTAAGACAGTGCAGCCTGCCTTCACAAAATTTAAAAAATTTTGGTGAGTACAAAATTTGGACTCACCAAAAGTTAATAAGTTTTGTGCAATACCCAACAGGCCTGTACGCAGGATTTTTCGTGGGAGGGTACGAAATTTGAAAAAGTGGACCATTTTTACAACATATCAAATATATTGCTTCCAAAATAATACACAAATATAAACTTTATAATGACACACAAGCTTAATAAGCACCGACATTGAATTTGTGTGAAGTCAAATAGTTTCAGTCAAAACAGACCGTAATTGTAGACACCGAGGATATTTTTGTAAAAATCAACAATTTTCTCTTCGTTGATGGCTTTACCATAGTATATATGCATTAATGCAAGTACAGAGAGTCTTTCTTGCTTAATACTTGCTCTCGAATGCACTAGCACTACGTTCGCATTTGCAACTGGTCGCTGGGGTTGAACAATAAATTTTTAAAAGGGTGAAAATGTTTCGGAATAACTCTTCGTCGCATTCTCGTAATGCTTGCGCTGCAGTTGAAAGACATTCTTTAGGAGGTTTGTTTTGGAAACGATGCTTTCATTGAAACAACTCTTGGGGAAACAAATCAACAGATGGTAAGTATTCTGCATAAAATTTGTCAACATTTTAAAGAGATTCTCCTCCTTCTTCACAGAGAGTAGATGGTACAGGCCCCAACAGTTTAGAGGAAAGGATGGAAATTGACTCTTCAACTCTGAGCTAATGTGGTTAAGGAATAAAATGGCAAGATTTCGTCGATAATACTCCTCAGGATTAATCGCAAGAGCATTGTTGCGCATTATTTGACGTCCAACAGTCCTTGGCTTTGTTGGTTCGGTGTTGACAGAACGTGCCATTCGTTCGGCTTGGGTGTAGACACGCGAAATTACATCGTCTATGTTTCTTAAAATGTCTTTATAAACAGATTTCATCTCAGCAATTGTGGATATTATCATGGTATGCCATGATAATATTCACAGTGCGGCCTTGTAATTTCACAGTTATTCCTTCCAAATGTGACAGGAATTGGTACATAATCAAGAAACTTAAAATAAAGTCAAATGACGTAAGACTTGTCAGCAGTGATTTGGCATTGTCTCTGGATGTTGTATCCCATGTAACATTTGTGAAATCTTCTCCGCATGCATCTTTGTTCTCACCATTCGCAATATATTCCAGAGCGATAATAACGCAGCAGTATTCTAGGTAAAAAATGTCTGTATGAGTCATGCCGTGAAGACCACTTTGTTCTGCATAGGTCAATGATACCTTTTCTGGGTTTAGATTTGTCTGGTAATGCCTTTATGATGATTGATTGCAGATGACTCTCGCGCTTTGGACTAGCAAGGAAAAAAAGACAACACTTCTTCAGTTTGGCAATGGTATTTCTTGTATTTGAAAGAGAACACGAATGGACTATAACATGATTAAGGCAATATCCACTGCAGTGGACATACACAGCCTTTGGAGATTCATTTTTTATCTTACTTAGAACACCTACATTATCACTGGAAATATTTGCAGCTCCATCGTATCATTGACCACAAATGTTATTTAAATCGAGATTGACGTCTTGCAGAAATTGAGTAATGGTGCTAGCAATGACTTCTCCGGTAATTCTTGGAACATGGAGAAAAGATAAAAATTCTTCACGAATGTCTTTGTTTTGATCAACAAATCTAATGCAAAATGAAAGTTTCTCACGATTATGACTAGTCACCTCGTCTGCAAGAATACTGTAGAATAAAACAGTTTTTATTTCTCTATGCAAGTCACTACGGATGATATTGTATCCAATAATTATTATAACTTTGTTTTAAATACGCGGAGAGGTGTATTTCGCTTTTGATTATTGATACCAATATGAGAAAGATGCTGATGTAGGAATTCATCATATTTCGCAATAATTTAGAGCGCTACCAAAAGGTTACCCGGGTTGTATTTTATCGAATTATCAGATGCCGACATTGTTTCTTGATCACCTCTCAGTGCAATGCACTGTCTTCCGCAGAAAAGGGTTGCCTCAGCTATTGTTTTTACAATGTGTCAATTCCTTTCACCTTAATCTTTCTTTCTTCATCAAAACAAGTATCAATGTTTTCATTTGGCTTCTTGATTGAATTACAAAACGTCATCGCGGTGGTTTATTTACAAATTTTCCCAAATTCTGTCTTTTGGAGATAGGAATCATTACCGAACAATGGATTCAGTATGCGCCATTCAATAATGGACTGTAGACCATCCATTTGTATGTATCCGTCATGTATCTTTACCTTAAATTGACGTTGACATTTGTGAAGAAATTGCGACTGAAAAATATATTCTATAGGTGGCTTGAAGTGATTATTCAAGAGAAAGAACTTTTTGTTGAAGCCTATTTGGCTTCCCGCGAATAATCTATTGGTTATAACTATTTCCCGCAGCGTATTGCGTCTTAAGCCATGCTCTCATGCTAGTTGTATATTATATATTGACCTTACTAACTTACAACTCTTCTTACTATTTAATATATATTATTGAAACTCACATAGTAGTTATTTCTTAGTGTTCAAATTATATAAAGTAAACCGTTGAGTAGATTTAAGTACTCAATAATTGGAGCCCACAGAGATATTTGTTGCTGATCCTAAAGTTATCAGCTATCGTTCAAGTTTATTGCTGATCCTAAAGTTATCAGCTATCGTTCAAGTTTATTGCTGATCCTAATGTTATCAGCTATCGTTTAAGTTGCTGTTGATCCTGAAGTTATCAGCTGTTTTAAAGTTGTTGCTGTTCTGAAAGTTACCAGCTGTTATTAAATTTCGTTGCTGATTCTCAAGTTCGAACAAAGATTAAAGTTTGTGAGAAGATAAAGTTGAAGTTAAGTAATAATTGATATTGTACTTGTTTTTTGGGTCAATCCTTTTTTTGGGGGTTGTTTAATGCACGTGTTTTTATTAGCATTAAAAAATTATATATATTTGTTATTTATTTGTGTTTGTGTCAGAATTGACCATAGTTTTTTTTAAGTAAGCATTATTTGTTGTTGACATTTATAGGGTTTTTATATAATGTCGAGTATTGCTGGAAAACGACGTGTTCGTACCATTACGGTCACTGCTGTTAAAAATATATTTGAAAGGGCCAATGAGTGTATGACTAATTTTAGTCAGGATAGTAACTCCTTTGAGGAACTATCTAGTTTTAAGGAAGTTTTGATCGAAAAATATAATAAAGTTAAAGCAATTGATGATGATTTGATCAATTTAATTGAAGATGATGAGGAATTGTTAAATGAAGAAAATTTAGCTAATGAGTTTTCTTTATTTTTCAAAAAGAACATGAAAATAATTGAAAAATTTAATAATAATATTTATAAAAGTATTAACGAGTCGCAATCTAGCAGTTTAAAAAGTTTTTCAAATAATAACATCAAACTTCCACCTTTAAAATTAAGTACCTTTAGTGGAAAGCCAGAGGAATGGCAGACCTTTTATGAAAATTTTGAATGTGCCATCCATAATAATAATGATCTTTCCCCAATACAAAAGCTTAACTATCTAAGAAATTTACTTGACGGGAAAGCTTTAAAAACAATTTCAGGCTTAGCATTAACAAATGACAACTATCATACATCATTGGAGTTACTTAAGGAAAGATTTAATGATAAACAACTGTTAATTTTGACACATATGAAGTCACTTCTATCTCTAGAGAAAGTGCAAAGTATTAACAACATTTCTTTATTAAGACGTATTCATGATAATATCGAAGTTCAAATTAGAAGTTTAGAAAACTTAGGTATAGATTCAACTATGTATGGACCTTTATTGATTCCTATTATAATGCAAAAAATTCCAGAGGAGTTAAATTTGATTATTGCTAGAAACTTCAATTCTTGTGATTATTGGGATATAAAATATGTTTTAAAATCTTTAAAAGCTGAGTTGCAAGCTAGGGAAAAAGCTCACTCAGGTAGAGAGTGTAATTTTGATCCCTCAACAGCAGAAGTATTACATTCTAGTGCTTCCTTTAAGCCACAATATGAATTAAAATGCATTTTTTGTAGTAAAAGTCATAAAAGTGAAAGTTGTAAAACTGTAACAAATCTAAATTCAAGAAGAAATATTTTAAGAGATAAAAGGCGTTGCTTTAATTGCCTGAAATCAGGTCATATGTCTAAAGATTGTCGTTCTAGAATAAGCTGTTATGAGTGCTCAGGGAAGCATCATGTTTCTATGTGTTTTAAAAGGTTTCCTTTGCATATTGATGATAGTAAAGAATCAAACAAAAAGTTAACGTCTGTTGCTACTACAGAAGCATTGAAATCTAAGAATGTATTGTTACAAACTGCTATGGTTACAGTAAAGAATAAAGATAAGACACTAAGATGTCGTCTTTTATTTGACAGTTGTTCTCAGCTGAGTTATATTTCCCCATCATTACGAAAGAAGCTCTTTCTACCCACATTAGGTAGAAAGCAATTAAAAATTAAAACTTTTGGCAATCAGAGCCAAACCCAGAACTTAGAGATGGTTAAACTTTCTATACTGACTTTAAAGAATTCCTTAATACCTATAACTTGTTTTGTTAAGCCCATATGTGCTCCTCTTAGTGGTCAGTATATAGAGGAGGCTGTCGATTCCTTTGAACATTTAAAAGGAATCAATTTAGCTGATAGTAATGTAGATTGCAAATCATTGGAAGTAGATGTACTTATTGGAGCGGATTATTATTGGTCATTTTTTAATGGCAAGGTAATTCGTGCCAATACAGGTCCTATTGCTTTACAATCATCAGTTGGTTATATATTAAGCGGAAATGTAAATGCATCATCTGGAAAAGATTGCTGTGTCTTTTCCACACATACTTTAAAAGTTGAAACGGAATTCATTAATGAAATTCCCCAATTTAATGAGAATATTAAAAAATTTTGGGAACTAGAGAATTCAGGAGTGGAAGATAATATTTTTGATCATTTTAAAAGTAATATTTATTTTGATAATAAAGAGTGTAGATATACAGTTAAATTACCATTTAAAAATAACCATGCATTATTGAGCGATAACTATAGTTTATGTATAAAACGTCTGAATGTAACTCTTACTAAATTAAAAAATGATTCTGAGCTATTAAATGAATACAATAAGATAATTATAGAGCAATTAAATTCAGGGGTAATAGAGAAGGTAAATAATTATGATTCGAGTATTGGTGAGGTGCATTACTTGCCACATCGCCCAGTATGTCGTAAAGATAAAACTTCAACAAAAGTGAGAATTGTTTTTGACGCAAGCTCCACTCTATCAGGTCCATCATTAAATGATTGTATAAATGCTGGACCAAGTTTAGCTACATCTCTATTTTTTATATTATTACGTTTTCGTGCTAATAAATATGCCTTTATTGCAGACATAGAGAAAGCATTTTTGCAGATTGCCCTTGATAAAAATGATAGAAATTATTTGCGTCTAATATGGTTTGATGATATTTATAATATTAATAATAGTAATTTGTTTTCATCTGCATTGGCTACATATCGTATATGTAGAGTGCCTTTTGGTGTTACTTCATCTCCATTTCTCCTCAATGCCACATTAATTTATCATGCTGAGAGATATTGCCTTAATGATAATAATATTTCCTCAAAGTTGTTGGAATCCTTGCATATAGACGATTTGATTTCTAGCTGTGTTACCATTGAAGAAGGTATTTTATTTTTTAATAAATGTAAAGACATATTAAAAGAAGGAGGTTTTAACTTAAGAAAGTTTGAGTCTAATTCTTCAGCCTTTGAGAAACAAATTAACGGTGACAATTATGAGAGACAAACGAATACAAGAGTTTTAGGCCTCAAATGGAATAAGACAGAAGATTCAATAATTTATTCATTTGAGGATTTATTAAATGTAGCCTCAATAGTTCCAACAAAGAGAGAAGTGATGAGTTTTATGGCCAGTATTTATGACCCAATAGGTCTTATTAATCCAGTAGTTGTAACTTGTAAAAATTTATTTTAAAGGATTTGTGTTTCTAAGTTAGGTTGGAATGAAAATTTGTATGGTGATTTATTGTCTACTTAGAATCTTATTTTAAGTGATTTCAAATCTGTTTTTCAAATAGCAGTACCTCGATGGTATATGAGTCCTGGGTTGGGTAATATAAATAATGTAAAATTTGAATTACATGGTTTTTCTGATGCAAGTGTTAAGTCGTTTGGGTTTTGTGTTTATCTTAGATTTTTTAATGCTAATTTTAGTCGTGCCTCTTTAATAGCCTCGAAGTCTAGGGTTGCCCCATTAGGCAAGAATACAATGCCTCGATTAGAGCTTTCTGCAACTTTACTTTTAGCAAAGCTATTAGCATCTATTTACGATCAATTGATATCTATTTATAACATTTCAAATATAATATATTGGACTGATTCAACAATTTGTTTGCATTGGATTTTTCATACTAATAATACCTATGAACAGTTTGTACAAAATCGTTTGAATAAAATAAGAGAATTGACTTTAATTTGTAATTGGAACTATATTGAATCCTTTAGGAATCCTGCAGATATAATATCACGAGGATCTTCGCTTAAGAAATTAAATAATAATGAACTTTGGTTTTATGGACCCAATTTTTTAAATGATAAAATACTAAATGGCCATATTATGAACATGTTAATCATTCAAATGAAACACTTGAAGTTTTGTGTAATGTGATACATGTTAAGGTTAATGTTAATCTTGACTTTATTAATGTTGATAAATTTAGTGATTTTAGGTATTTACTTCGAGTAACATCGTGGATTCTTCGGTTTATCAATAATGCGAAAGATAAAAAGAAGAACATCTTCAAGACTGGTTTAATTACAGCTGAAGAAATAGATAATGCAAAGCGATTGTGGATTAAATTTTCACAGATAAATCTAATCGATGAGAATAAATTTAAACAATTACGAAAAGATTTACGTTTATTTGTTAGCGATGGTATATATCGATGTCGTGGCAGAATTGAACATGCTGATTTAGAATTTGATACAAAATTTCCTATTTTTATTTTCAATAACTGTTATTTTGCTAAATTATTAATTTTACATTTTCATAAGCTTGTCAAGCACAATGGTGTGAAAGAAACAATTGATGCTTTAAGATCCCAGTATTGGATACCTTGTTGTAGGCAATTAGCAAAGAGCGTTATACGAGAATGTACAACTTGTCGACGTATAGAGGGTAGGCCTTATTCATACCCACCTGCTCCACCTTTGCCTGAAAGTCGTTTAAATTCTGATTTCGCCTTTAAAAGTATTGCTTTGGATTATGCTGGTCCGTTGTATATTAAAGATATTTATGGCGATTGTACGCTGAATAAAGCATGGATTTTCTTATTTACATGTTGCAGTAGTCGTTCGATTTTATTAGACTTAATAGCTGACTGTTCATCTAGATCATGCATTATGGGTATCCGTAGATTTATTGGAAGACGGGGTGTTCCAGAAACTATTTATTCAGACAATGGTTCACAATTTGTTTCAACTGAAACTCAGTACTTTGCTGCAAACCATTCTATAAAATGGAAGTTTAATGCGCCTTCGGCACCATGGTGGGGAGGGATGTTTGAGCGACTAGTACGAATGACTAAAAGATGTTTGAAGAAAGCCTTAAAGAATTCGAAGTCTTCTTATGAAGAAGTACGAACGTTGCTTTCTGAAATTGAAATGGTATTAAATAACCGACCATTAACTTATTTGTATAACAATCAAGGTGATGAAGCACTCACACCTAATCACTTAGTTTTTGGACATAAGCTTAAGCTTGAATCAAGTCTTAGTGCTTGTAACGATATAGAACAAGATGTGCATATACGAAACAGTATGTTATCGAATACATTGAATCATTTTAGAAGTAGATTCAAAAGTGAGTACTTGACAGAGTTGCGTGAATATCATAAATCAAAGCGGAGTAATGGATGTAATGGTATTCGTGTTAATGACATTGGGGGCCATCCATAAAGTACGTACGCAGTAAAACCACTGATTTAGGACCCCCCCCTCCCCCTTGTACGCACTTGTATGCTTTCAACGACCTCCCCCCCCCCCCCTCCTTCTGCGTACGTACGCATTTTTTATTACAAGTTCAGGCTCTCCTCCCCTTTCTTCCCCAACGCATTAATTTTTCAAAACATTAAACAAAAAAAAACATTTTGTTAATTTCTCTGTGCTTAATTAAAAGCCGGAAAGTTATTTGTTAATAATTTTCCAGTTTTTGTTAAAGAAAGAAAAATATTCTAAAAAAGAATTCTTGTTGCGAGTATTTATATTTCATATTTCCTCAAATGGTGACAAATAAATCAAATATGTTATCAAATACAGAACTCTGCTTCCACACTTTTATAATCAATCTCCTCACTGATATCTTCACTTTTATTAATAGATTCACTGTCACTTACACTATCCTCACTCTCCATTTCAACCGTGTTTTTTTTTTGTGTATGTGCTTTCTTGTGCCGTTTCATTGCAGCCTCGCTTGGCCAGTATTTATTGCACTTGTCGCAAATTCCGTTTGAGAGCTTTTCTTTTAACGATGGGCAATACAGATCAAATGGTATAATTTTGTATTTTAATCCTTCTATAGGTATATCATGTAGCAAAAGTCGATGTGTCAGTGGTGCAAACGTTGATTGTTTTGATACGTTTTTAAAATATCGAGACGGTTCCATTGCTTTGTAACCATTCTCGCAGTATTCGTAGATTGCCGGAAATGGAATGAAACGTTGGGGGAAGTTTTTCAGCCAGTTTGTTTCAAACGGTGTGCAACATGACTCCTCTTGGCATTTTACGATTTGTAGGCTGTATCGCGATTGCTGACAATGTTTGTCTACCCAAACAGGATCTGGAATTGGTGGTTCATATGCTTTCCCAACTGGTACAGCCTGGCAATGAACAGGATACCCGTCAATGACGGTTTTCTCCCAAACTTGGGATAAAACGTCAGCCGCTTTTTAAAAGTTCTCTACCTCCAATTCATAGTCGATTGTTTTTCCAGAAGAATCAAGGTGATTGCCAAAAAAATCATGAGGAAAGACTATTCCAGCCAAATCACGAGAAAGAGGTGCCATTCTTCGTTCTACGGGGTTAAAGGCTGAAAGACCAGCTGCATTCACACCATGAAGAAGGGCATCTAAATTAAGCAAGCGAAAGAGGTCAACAGCAGTTGCTAAGGTTTTAGGGAAATGTGGTGCTTCATCCTGAGCTCCATCAGTCTCCATTAACATAATTGGTCTACGTTTAACCAACTCGGTTTTAAAAAGCTCTCTAACATCAAAAGCATGTGTAAAAGCATTTGATGTATCGTGTTTCGCACTTCTTATGCGTATGAAAGTGTCCCCACTGTATGATACATTTCCAGTATTGTTAACTTCGCATACGCCATACACTGATGGGATCAATTTGTGCTGTGAGCTAACGACAAAATCGTGATCCATGAGTTTGACCTTGTATTCCATATGCATCAGCAACGGCACTTGAAGGCTTGCTGCAGCAATACCCAATGGGACCCTGGCTTTATCATCGTTGGAAATGAAAAGCACAGCTTTTGGTCCAAACAATTTGCAAACTTCGAACATGTCGTCAATGAATGATTTGTCAAACATTCTATCGTCATTTTTTTTTTTCGCATTGAGTTTTCTGGACGTAACAGCTTTACTGGAACTGTGCTGACATGTTTTTTTCCTTCAGAAGTGTTTCCACGTCGTGGTAAAAGACGAAGGTACAAACCACTCCTACTCAAGGTAAAGCCTATCTTTATCAACTCTTCCTGAAGGTCATCTAAAGTGGAGACGCTACGGAGACATTCTGTTCTTCGACGTTCGTCAGCTGCTGATAAATTTTGCACAATTTTTATAAATGTTGATAAAAGCTCTGGTTGGTCAACTTCGAGACGCGGTCGTCCAGTATGGTTTTGACTAAACTGTTTCAAAGCACTTGACAATTCAGGGATGTTCTGACACACAGTTTCGATGCTCCCTTTAAGTTTTTGTCTTCGTTTTCTTTGACGAGCTGATTCACGAATCAATCTGAAAACGAAATATCAGTAAAGCTTTGATTCCGTTATAAAAACTTCTATACTTAAGGTTTTGCAACTTTTGGCTAATGTTGCAAAAGAAAAAGTACGCAAATTCTTATTTCAAATAAGAAAGTATTATTTACAATAAGATTATGAAAGTTTCTGTCTTTGAAAATGTTTGGTTTTTATAGCCAAGACGCTTTTCTATACGCATAAATAAACTCTGTATTATTTAACATATATCTCTTGATATTTACTAGAAACCTGACAGTTAAGCATTCAAAAATGAAATATCAAATAAAGAAATACATAACTAAATTATCTTACCTGTCCAATTTTGTTTTTTCTTTTCTTATAGTTTCTTTCACAGTGTTTATTTGTTCCTTTGTTACGGTAGATAAACCAGAATCAAGTACGACTATCAAGGATGCACGTTGTGATTCAAGATCTGAGATTTTCTTTCGACTCCTAACTTGTGCCGGATTTTCTCTTTCTTTTTTGTTGTCTGTTAAATCTAAATTAAAAAATGCCAAAAAAAAAGCTATTATAAATTCTTGACAATTACTACTAATCAATTTATTTTGGATATAGAAAAATAGGTCTAGTGGTCAACATTATAAATTTCTGTGACTGCTCTAAGGTCGTACGATGTAGCTTGATTTACAATACGGTTAAACTCAGTAGGCCGGGTGAATAAAAAAGAGCAATTGCTTTTACTCAGTAATTGTTCAGTTTTACGTGAATAAAAAATTGAGCAATTATCCTCAAATTTCTATTTACGTAAAGTTGAGCGTTGTTGGAGTAAATTGTTCAGCTTTACATGAATAAAAATTTGAGCAATCTTGGTCAAATTTTTATTCATGCAAAGCTGAACAGTTACTGAGAAAAAGCAATTGCTCTTTTTTATTCACCCGGCCTAATGTATAGAAAATCACAAGAGAGAAAAAGTTTTTAAAATATTACAGAAATTAGCTTACTAATTTCAATCCTTGCAGGCTCTGTCGTAGTTGCATTTAGGAAACTTCGTGTTTCATTTGACGAAGACGGCGCTGGATGGATATCTTTTTTCTTTTTGCTAGGTGGTGAAATGGTATTTCCCCAGAATGACATAAGTGATACTTTCGACTTTGTTACTTTCTCTTTTAACTCATTTATTTTTTTTTTTTCATACAAGGATTCATTGTTTTTTACTATTTTCCACAACTCTTGTGCTTGCTGATACTGCTTTTGTTTTTCAAGTGTTGAATATGCTTTTTTATATAACTCAAGGAATTGAAGGTATTTTTTCTCGTTCCCGCGCGGCATCTTGGTTATAATAAATAATAAGTTTTTTTTCCAATGAGGCGTATTGAGTTTTCGAATAGAATCATAAAAGTTTTTTTTGTTTTATTTTACTCAAGATAATTGCCGTTACATTGCATCATAAAAAGTGTTGGTTTCCATCAGCATTTAAAGTAACTATTTTTTACAATTATCACAATGATTGTCATATGCATTGTCACATGTATGTTCATTTCGCTTCGCCTGTCCTTAGCAATCTTAATGTATGTTAATATTAACTTTAATGATAAAAAAAATAATAATATTACCTTTTTTTATTTTATTGTTTTTTAAAAACAAAATATTAACCTTTTAAGAGAAATGGGAAAAACCAGGTTCGTAGTTAAAAAAAGAATTCAGAAGTTTTCTTTGATTACAGATTTTTGTTACTTTTCATCCTGCTACAGTCGAATTATGTTGCAAAAAATGGAAAACATTATTTGGAGATATTATAGCTCGATTTTTTCTCTCCTCGTTACTTATAAAGAAAAATAAAAAACAATTGTAATTGAAGTCAGAAAAAAAAATAACATATATTATATTATGATTTTTTAACGTGAAATTCAATGTTTTTATAAAAAAACATTAAAACACGTGAAATTCAATGTTTTTATAAAGAAGTTTAGGAGAGATAGTTAAACCGCCTACGTACTCGCTGTCGTTAACACCCTCCCCCCCTGTACGCATTCGTACGTTTCAGGATAACCCTTCCTCCCCCCATACATGCGTACGTACTTTATGGATGGCCCTTTGTATTAATTGAAAATGATAACTGTAAAAGACAATTATGGAAATTAGCACGTGTTGAAGAATTGTTATATTCAAACGACGGAGTTGTTCGTGTTGCTAAAGTTTGTTACAAACAAGAGAATGGTAGTTCGTGTTTAATTACTCGACCCATTAATAAACTATATCTTACTGAATATTCAGACAATGAAAAAATAGTAACTGTTGCCTTTATTAACGAGAAGAATATTCCTTTACTTGTAAATGGTGGCCGGGAGTGTTGAAGCCTATTTAGCTTCCCGCGAATAATCTATTGGTTATAACTATTTCCCGCTGTGCATTGCGTCTTAAGCCATGCTCTCATGCTAGTTGTATATTATATATTGACCTTACTAACTTACAACTCTTCTTACTATTTAATATATATTATTGAAACTCACATAGTAGTTATTTCTTAGTGTTCAAATTATATAAAGTAAACCGTTGAGTAGATTTAAGTACTCAATACTTTTGACTATCATCAAGTGTCCTCATTGCAATACTCAATTCTTCATAATTCATTGCAGCATTCAATATTTTACCAACATCATTGGTGAAAGCCAGAGGTTCAGAATCTGATTGTTTGGTAGTACGAGATATTTTAGCGGGAGGACTATCAATAGAATCATGTTGTTTAGAAATTGCGGTATTAGTATTTGGAGCATTTTCATTGAGAGATTGATTAAGATTTTTCAGTTTTTTATTTTTTTACACCATCCATTTAGAGATTGACAAATTTTAGCTGCTGATATTCGTTTTCTTTCATTTTTTTTCTTTGCGCCCCAATGTATATGAAGAGTCACTGAGTGTGGTCCAGGAAAGTTATTTTCTGAAAAAAGAAACAGAATCAACTTATATGGAAATGCACTCTATATATGTTTTTTGCATAAAAAAATATGGATTTTAACACATTAAAAGTCATTTTCTGTGTCATTGATATTTACCACACAGAAATGATCAGAATCGCAATGCATAATTTTAATAACTATTTCATAAGAAATAAGTTCACTCAAAAATCAATAGTTCTATTTACAAATTGACCTTTCTTTTAAAATTATGTAAAGGGAGGAACTGTACCACAGATGCAGTTTTTCATATTATTCACTACATTCAAGAAACCATTTTGAATCATAAAAAAACTTAATGTATGTAATTTCTTACATATAGTGGGTCATAATCGGTCGTGTATTTATATAGACGCAAAGAAACCCAAAGATATACGTAGTACACAAGAATGTACTCTAAATACCAAAATTGGATTCCAGAACCCAGCAGGATAAGAAAGATCTTAAAGAGAAAAGTTTCGGATATATGTTTTGTCTACTTGCAGAAATGTCAAAATTCTTCTTTTTTAAATAATTTTAAACTATATATTTTAATATACATATTTGAAATTTTCTATAATTATAATTTTGTAAATTTTTAAAAAATAAATTTATAAATATATCATATACTAATAAAAGCAATGTAAGTATAAAAAAAAAAATATATTATTAGATAAAATAATATAAAAATCAAACAATAAAAAATATATATCCCTTGTGAGGTGGTGTTTAAAAAATAAATTTATAAATATATCATATACTAATAAAAGCAATGTAAGTATAAAAAAGAAAATATATTATCAGATAAAATAATATAAAAATCAAACAATAAAAAATATATATCCCTTGTGAGGTGGTGTCCTAAAAAACAATAAAACGCTACAAGAGCTTCAATACATATCGACTGATTTAGGGAGAGCCCGCAAGTCAATAATAATTATCATTGTGTCCAACAATAACATACATAATAATAAACAATATTTGCAATAATAAACAATGAAAAAAATAACGGGATAAATAAAAAAAGAGAAATAATTGATGTGGTAATCGAAATGTATAATATTAAAAGTGTAGTATATAAAAAGAACTCAAAGAAGACAAATTAATTAATGTACGATAGCACCTGGTTGCGGTAATGAGCAAACGCGAAACTAAAAACAAAATTGTTGTCAATAAAAATCGTACGAACGTTAATAAAGACATTATAGTGTTCCTAACTACAAGACTTTGCGACGTCAAAAGTGCATCCAATACCGGTAGTACCGATACCGGAAAACCGGTATTACCGGACTTTTTCAAGTACCGAAACACCGGCATTGGGTTGGTCTAATACCGGTTTTAAATTCCAGGCGCAATTAGCAACGTTCGTTCAGCTTGTAATAAAAGTATGAAACCACGCTCTCTCAAAGCAGCCGTGGCGCAGTAGTAGCGCACTTGCCTCAGAAACGTAAGATCCGTGGTTCAAACTCCACCTCTGGGCAAGTTTTGCGACATTGGTTGGGAAGGAGGCGTGAACTTCCTATTAAATGCTATTCCGCGGTGCTCTGTGATAAGACCGTGAGGACTTCTTAGGGCACCTTAATCAACTTAAAAAAAAATTTTGGGTGGAAGAAAGTGATTTTTTATCTAAAATTATTGATAAAAATTTGTAATTAAAAATAAAAAATGTTCAATTTAAAATTAAAACTATGACTTCTATTAAAAGAGATTTTATTATATATTATTTTTATTATATAATATTTTGTTATATATTAGCATTATGTCACTCGCTGAGCACGTGTTTGTGTTTTGCATTAACGCAATGAATAAAAAGTTTGAAGTCATTACCGCTAATTTCTATAATGGAAATTCCATTATAGAAGTCAGCGGTTATTCCATTCCATTCCAGGAATGTTTACTTTTTTAACCATGCGCACGTGGATACGCTTTGTGAATAGGAAATATAAAAAACTAATGCAAACTCGATGCTAATAGAAAATTATTATAAGAAAATTGAAATTTCAGATTATGTTTATTAAACAAAATTGTGCGCTTTTAATTAAGAACTAACAATCAATACTTTATGTCTGATGAATTCATTTGCTTTAAAGTCCAGAAACACATGAAATGTCCCAAAAGGTATTCAAAGAGTTCAGTACCGGCGTACGAGTTGACGAAAATTCTGCGTGGTTTTATTTTCTATGCGATAAAGAAAATCAACTTGCAAAGTGTAAAAAATGCAGCAAAGAGATAAATTCAAATGGTACCAGTACCAGTGGACTGCATACACATCTAAGAACTAACCATAAAATTGACTTACTGAAGAGAAAATTGGTCCAAGATCCAGCATCGACATCGGTTTCCTTTTCATTGGCACTGTTGCCAACGGCCAAAATACCCAAACCTCAGATCACCAACTTCTTACAAAATCAACACGACAGTTCCTTGCCTGCAGTTTTTTGTCACGTATTTGTCACGTCAGCAGAGCTGAAAACATCGCTACAAGCTTGTGGGTTTGTTGTTCCAAAATTGGCGACAACAGTTCGCAATATGGTAGTAAAATACGCAGACATAATCAAAGAAACTGTAATATCTAAGTTTAATAATCTCCTATTACAAGGGATGCGACTCAGTTTGACATTTGACGAATGGACATCAACTAAAAATCGCAGATATTTAAATGTAAACGTTCACACCGAGGACGAAATTTGGAGCCTTGGATTAGCTAGAGTTGTTGGTTCACTGCCTGCAGAAAAATTCATTGATTTAGTTCAAAAAGTGTCGACACAGTTTATGTTGAACTATGATGACGACATTGTGTGTATTACTACTGATGGAGCTTCCGTAATGCAGAATAAGGGACGTTTGAGTAGTCGCGAACAACAGTTGTGCATTGTGCATGGCATTCAACTAGGTGTTCAAGAAGTTTCGTACAAAATACAGTCAGCTTGTGCAAAAAGAAGCTTGAAAGTTATCTGCAATTACAACAATATCAGTGATAGTGATGAGGATATTAGCACAGACGATGACACAAACAAAACCAATGACGATAAGGAGACTTTTCCTGCGCGTTTCAAGTTTTAACAAGTGAAAAAGATGGCCCTATTGAACTGACTGATGATCTGCAGCCGTTAATCGCGAAGGTGCGTACCGTTGAGAAATTGTTTCGCCATTCTCCGACAAAAAATGATCAAACACTTCATAGAGGAAAAATGTGTAATTTTGATATAAAATAAAATAGCACCTTGAATCAAAGAAGTTTTACTATTTATTTGAGATTTTATTCATATAATGATTAATTAAAATAATAAAAATAATACCGGTATTATACCGGTATTACAGGTATTGAAATAATTCAGTACCGAAATACCGGTATTGAAAAATGTTATCGGTATTGGATGCACGTTATGGTACCATAGAATAGAAAAATCTAATCGATATGAAACGAAAAAAGTTTGCTGTATGCAGTAAAAAGTGCAATTTTTCCTATAAAAAATTAAATATTATATAAAATATGGACCTTTCAAAAATTGGGAGGGGGGTGCGTACGCACCCAACGCACCCTTAACCCCCTTCCCTACTGCGTACGGGCCTGGTCCAAGAAAAAAGTTCATAGGCCATTTTTCTTCGAAGGAAATGTGAGCGGAGATGTTTATCTTCAAATGCTTCAAAATTGGTTAATTGATCAACTCATGAAGACGAAAAATTTATTTTTCGTCTTCATGAGTTGATCAATTAACCAATTAGTTGATCAATTAACCAGTTGATTAATTAAACAATTAACTCATGAAGACGAAAAATTTATTTTATCAAATGAAGACAAAAAATTTATTTTTCATCAGGATGGGGTTCCACCTTTTTGGAAGCTCACTGTACGAGCCTACCTCAATGAGGTTCTGCCAAAGAGATGGATTGGTTGAGGTACTGAAAAAGAGGATTTTCTTCTGAAATGGTCATCCGACCTTTCTCCGTGTGTCTTTTTTCCTCTGAGGTTATGTGAAAGGACTAGTCTTCGTACCTCCTCTACTAGCTAGCATTGAAGAACTGAAACAGAGAATTACACCTGCATTGGAAACTATTACCTAAGACATGTTACAGCAAGTTTGGCACTAATAATTCTAATAAATTATATATCCAATGGGTTCAATAATGATTGCTATACTTAATATATACCAAGTTATGCTTCTAATGTTTAAATCAAAACATGGGTTGTCTCCTAATATATTTCACTCTTACTTCACTGAAATTACTCATAAAAACCCCACAAAATTTTCAGTTGATATGTTTGTTATTCCAAGATCTTATTTAAAACTCAGCTCATTTCAAATTCAATACCGTGGACTCTTCTAAACTGCTCCCTAGAACAATTCAAAAAAGAATCTAAACGTTTTCTATTTGGAAAAAAATGTTTATTTATATATAAACTAAAAAAAAATGTTTATTTATATATCTTATTATACGATTTACTACTTGTAATATATTGTTTTGTATTTTGTAATTTTTAACTTGTTACATAAACTGAAGGCAACAATGTAAACGGGGCTTGGCGATAAGACAATACGACTTCTTCTTGCTCCGGCCATATATTATATATGTACGATCTTTCTTCTTGTAAATTTTATCAAACGGCAAAGAAAAAAAAAAAAAAAAAAAAAAATTTTGATGCAATAGTTATAAAACATTATTTTATTTACAAATATTTTTCAATGTAAATTTTTTCTCTAGAATGAAAATTTTTAATGTAAGCTGAGAAGTTGCTTCATTTTAAAGCAATTATTAAAAATTTTCTCTCTTTTTCTCTCTCTCTCTCTCGCTCTCTCTCTCTCAATATATTTATATATATACTTATATATATATATATAAATATATTGAGTATATAAATATATTGAATATATTTTTTTTTCATTTTTCATTTTCTTTTCAGCAATGTTGTATTTATGTCTTAGATTCTGTGCAAATCAAAAAGATATTTGCAGGTATTTAGTAGCAAAATAACTTACGATTTATGTACGGCTAAATATAGTCTTTTCAAAATATAGGCGTAACGGGTGTGTGTCTGGATAAACTCTGTTTATTTATGTAAAAATAAAAAGTTTAATTTAACAAGCATTTGCAATGTTTCAGCCAAAGTATTCGAACTATTTTATTGATATTTTCTGTTTTATAGACAAAAATATAATTATTATTTTCTTTTAAATTTATTATTATTATTATAGTTGTAGCCGTAAATTTACATAGAATGTACACATACAGCGAGCAGGGGAAACACCCCACTATAAACAACCAGTTTTATAAATATTTGTTCCAAACTTTTTCCACAACCAGGAGTCTAGTCTATTTTTGAAAGAAAGTACAGTGGAGTACAAAGTTATTTGCTCTGGTAGATTGTTCCAGTATTTTGCTGATCTATTATACAAATGATTATATCTTGGAAGACAGTTTAGAACATACTCACGCCTTATTTTAGAATGATGACCACGAGACACGGAGTTAATATATTTTGGTAGATATTTATCATTAACTATATCAAAACGATGTATTAATTTAAAAATTTGGATTAAATCGCATCGAAGGCGTCGAAACTCAAGTGATGGTAGGTTTAATCTTTTTAGCCTTTCGCAGTATTGAAGATGCCTCAAGCTGTAAGCCCATTTTGTAGCTTTGCGTTGAACAGATTCAACCAAAGCCATATCAGCTTTTAAAAAAGGAGCCCAAATGGACACTCCATATTCAAGATGTGGTCTTATAAATACTTTATATAATTTGAGAGCCATTTTTTCATCAATGAAAGTGAATGTCTTTTTCAGCATACCGAGAATTTGTAAGGACTTAGAGACAACTGTTTGAATATGAGCGCTCCACTTGAGGTTAGATGTAAAAATGACTCCTAAATCACGTTCTTTTAAATTTAAAATTGATAAGTTGTTTAAATACTCCTTCCATCGGTTTAATAGAAAAATTCACTTTTTCGTAGTTTGATTCTGGTGATTCGTTGAGCTATTTATTTAAAAAAAATTTAGATTTCCTCTAACATCTTTTACTTCCTTTTTTCATATATGTACGGAAACATTTTATTAAACTTTTTCTTTCTAAGTTTTAGCTGAATATTCAAGCTAAATATAAAAGTAATCAGTCGGTAGGATTTATATTTTTAAAAGCCGACGCATCATTAAAATTTTTAAAATCGAAAGTCGACGCATCATTAAAACCATTGAAATCGAAAGTCGACGCATCATAAAAACCTTTGAAATCGAAAAAACTTTTCTTCACTTTTATTGTGTAATTAACTCTATGGTGAAATAAATTTGCAGACATAAAGGTAAGATCAGGTTTAAAATCAAATGTTTTGATTTGAACCTGACTCTTAATTTTGGTTTCTGCAAAATTGGTTATGAATGATAAAAAACAAAGAAAAAGCAAGGGTTTATGTTTCACAACAGGGTTTGTGTTTCACAACTGCAATTATTAAAAAACGGTAAATCTTTTCTGTAATGCTTAAACTCTTTAAAAAAATTTAAAGTTGCTGCCAACATAATATTTTGAATATTATGTTGGCAGCAATCAATAGCTGCTGAGTGCTAAGCCACCGTAAATATTGTTTTCTGTTTTTTTTTTCTAATGGGATGAAAGTTTCAGGATTTAGAGTCAAAATATTTTAGACCTGAATTTATCTATATGACACGTTAAGTGAATCCTTGTTCTAATCGTCCTAATTTATTTTAACTTATTTTCGGTAAATTAATCAAAACTCATCAGCGAGTTTCATATGATGGCTCTTTATCCAAAGTTTTATACCAAGATTTTGGCTTTACGTTTTTGTTGATTTTGATTTATTTTATTGATTTCACATAACTTACTTTCTCCGTTTCCTAAAACGAGTGAATTTGACATTTACATTTTTGACCGTTTGCTGATAAAAACAATAAAAGCAAAAATATCTAGATTCTTTTTCAAAATATCTTTATGCTTATCAATTCCTTCACGCATCTGGGATTCCTTTGCTATTTTCTTACTTTACGCGCCATATTGTCCCTTGTTAAACCAAGTGTGACTAAATACATAGTTTCGTATTTACCTTTTCTTAACAACCGTCAACAAATGCGTGCATAAAATGCTTGTTTTTTCATTATTGGCGCGCCCCAAAATGTTTTTTATAATTTTAACTTTTCTTTTTTTTAAAAAAAACAACAAAAGTTTTTATTGCAAATTTTTATACATAAAGATTTCAACAGTGATATTAAAATTTCATTCGACGAAGAATATTCATAATATCTCTCGTCGGATATTATGAAAACTTTTCTCGTTGAAAACGCGACTACGCCTATTTAATAGATTGTTTACTCTATGTACAACCAGCGCAGGATTATATTTAAAACAATTATTAAATTATAATTTAAATAAATCTGTTAACAAAAACGTAACTATACTTTTCCGCGGTAAAAACCAGTTTCCCGCTAACATTTTCTTTTTTATCTACTAAAAATAATGACACTAAGTCACTCGAGCTCTCATTAACACTATTTTATGGTGTACAACCATAAAAGTTAACTTAACGGATTAGTTTATCGTGAACAACCGTTTAAGTTAACTTAACGATATTTTTAACTAATTCGTTAGTTAACTTATCTTATAAGAGCGCATCTCTACATTAATACCATAATAAATATTTGATTTAAATGTTTATTACCTTCACAATAATAGGAAGAATTTTTTTTTTTTCTAAGTAAAAGGAATGCATTCAGGAAATAATTTAAAGTTGTTCGCAAATGAAAATAACACTTTTAATGATTTTTTTAAGACGCCATTTTCAAGGAAAACTTCAAAATACATTGAAAAAAAAATCAATTTTTTATTATTAGTATCATTATTAATAATTACGATAAAAAACAAAAAAAAAATTAAAAAAAAAAAAGGAATTAGTTTAATAATTTCACCTATACATACATAATATATATATATATATATATATATATATATATATATATATATATATATATATATATATATATATATATATATATATATATATATATATATATATATATATATATATATATATATATATATATACAACCATAGACTTTAAATCGATTTTTTGTGCCGGCATTTATTTTTCAGAATTTATTATCGTCTCGATCGTAAAGGTGAGTTTCCACTCATCCGTTTTTCAACGGGAAACGGAAAAATAATCACGTGAGCATTCGCAGTTTTCTTTTGGACAAATAAAAACGGACGAGGAGAAACTCGCCTTTATAATTTATTAAAATGTATAATCGTTTGAAAATATTTTTAATCTAAAAAAAATTAAATTTAACAATTTACTTAAATGTTTCATCGTAATTATATATTACTTTTATATTAAATATGCGCAAATTTCACAATTCAATATTGTTTTAAAAGTAAGAAACTTTAAAAATAGGTTCACTGAGCGTGAAGGTTAAAAAGTGGCTTTGCGCAGATCGTAAAATATTTTAGTTTCATTATTTATACTTATATCAAAAGAAGATAAATTTATCATTATAAGTGAAATATGTAAAAGTATATATTCAAATCATTTAATAGTAAAAATTTTAAAATAGCAAATAAAACCAAATAAAAATTCTAACACAATAAGTTAAAATATATAGCCAAAATATGAGTTTATATGCCAAGTTCCTTGTTTTATCTCTGAATAATAATAAAGACGAAAATTGTGCATGTAAAAATTAAAACAGTGATGACATCAGAACAAAGCATATTTTGACAAAAATAAAGATTAATATAGGAATATTTAAAAATAAATAATTATATGCAGTTTAAAAAATATAAAAATATATATTATATATTATATAATCTGTTTAGCTATAAGTTTTCCCAATACTTTCCCAACTCGGATGTGTCATGGACAATATCAACCAATGAAAACTTTTTAAAATATTCCAAACGATGGCTGAAAGTAATTGAAAATATCAAATTAACAGCAATCAAGAGTTTTAAATTTAAAAAATAAATAAATAAATAAGGAAGTTTGCGCAAGTAACTTACAAATCAGGATAATCGTATATCCCTTGAGGTACTGGGTATAATGCTTCATAAACTCTTTTTTCACCAGATCCATGAATAGCATAAGCATTAATTAGAGAAACATCATGTGGTATATAAGCCAGAGGTATTTCTACTTGTCCTTTCCAGGACATTGATTCATAATCGATTGAAGATGTGTAATTTAAAGGTAATTCCTCCTAAAGACAAATAAATTGAAAGAATTTGCAACAACATGAATAAAATATTTATCTAGTATACCAAGTATATATTTTATTCATGTAATATAATACTATATACTAAATATAATTGAATATATTTGTCAAAAGATGGCTGGAGCAAGCTAACTCTTAATCCTCAGCTGTATATCTCAACTGTTACTTATTAAAAATGTTAAAACCAAAAAAACCTTTATAATCTTTCTGCTACCATTCAACAGCAAAACTAAATGTTGTCCATGTCTAAAAATAACAATATTACAAATGCTATAACAATACATACATACATATATATATATATATATATATATATATATATATATATATATATATATATATATATATATATATATATATATATATATTATATATATATATATATATATATATATATATATATATATATATATATATATATATATTTATATATATATATATATATATATATATATATATATATATATATATATATATATATATATATATATATATATATACATATATATATTTGTGTGTGTGTGTTTGTGTTGTCAAAATTGATGAAACCATTACAAGGAAAAAAGCTAATTGATTATAAAAAAAAAAATCTTTAAACTGAGATGGATTGAAAATTGCTAGTGAAAATCATTGTTTTCAAAACATGTTAAAGCTTTTATGCTGATGCCTATAAGAAACAATAAAAAATGAAAAACCATTAAGTCCACTTAATAATGTTAATCTAATATGCTCAATTTATAGCAAAAGTCTGTAGTAGAGGTCTTTTTGACAGTTATTCTCACAGGTTTTGTAGTGTACTAATTACAAAAATAAAGATACAACAGATAGGTGCTAATAAATAAGTGTGAAAAAAATATATAAGCATTCAACATCGTCATCGAAATTATTGATTGTGTCATGCTATCAAGGTCTACATGCAGTAACAAGCAAGAAGCTAACACCATAAAAATACTTATCAAAGTATTATCAAAGTAAAAATTTTCTTTCTTTCTAAACTTGTTTAAAAAAATAAAAATATTGAAAAAAGTTCCAAAAATATTACTAATTATTAAGAAAAAATTACTGAGTATTAATAATTTAGAAAATTTCCTGAAGTTAAAAGATAAAAAAGTGCCATAAACAAATACAACTTTTTAATTCTCCAAGTTCAGCAAAACAGGTTAAAGCCTCCAGAAAAATTGATTTAACTCTTTTATATGACACATTTAAATAATAATGTGACAATGGGGAAACCCATCTAAACCACACAAGTAACCATCACAACACAATTAACCATCACAACTAAAGTAAGCATTAAGTTAAAAAAAAATTGCAACTCCAAAAATTATTATAAAAATTAAGACATGCAAAATTATATCAATAATTTTGCATGATTCACAAACTATTTCAATGAAAAAAATAACTACAATACTTGATTTTAAAAATCTTACGGTGAAACTTCAACTTCCAAATATTTTTTGTTTTCAGCCAAGAAGAAAATCTCAACAACTAAATATATATATATATATATATATATATATATATATATATATATATATATACATATATATACATATATATATAAATATATATATATATATATATATATATATATATATATATATATATATATATATATATATATATATATATATATATTATTCATAAATATAACATATGTTTATAAACCGTTATACTGAAATATATACCTTCATAATCATACAACTTAGGGAATGGACTTCCTGGGCGACCATTTGGTGCCAATGGATTGTTAAAAAAATGAGCAGATATAGCCACCAAAAGAAATTTATTGTTCAAATTAGTAAAACTTATTTTAGTAGGTAGGTGGGAAATAGGTTTGCTATCCCATTCTGTGTTAATGAAGTATTCCATTATATTTTTTAATAAAAAACTGTGAATATATATATATATATATATATATATATATATATATATATATATATATATATATATATATATATATATATATATATATATATATATGTATATATATATATATATATATATATATATATATATATATATATATATATATATATATATATATATATATATATATATATATATAAATTAGTAAAAACACATCAAATTTTTATCTTCAACAGCTTGTTTCTCCATCAGTAGGTTCATCAGGAAGCCTTCCTAAAGAACCTACTAATGTAGAAACAAACTGTCAAAGATACATATTAGATAAGTGTTTTTACTAATTTATTACTGCTCTGTTCATTAAGAACATTAAGCGCTCTATTTGTAGAATACACTAACATAATTTATGTATATATATATATATATATATATATATATATATATATATATATAAATTAGTAAAAACACATCAAATTTTTATCTTCAACAGCTTGTTTCTCCATCAGTAGGTTCATCAGGAAGCCTTCCTAAAGAACCTACTAATGTAGAAACAAACTGTCAAAGATACATATTAGATAAGTGTTTTTACTAATTTATTACTGCTCTGTTCATTAAGAACATTAAGCGCTCTATTTGTAGAATACACTAACATAATTTATGTATATATATATATATATATATATATATATATATATAAATTAGTAAAAACACATCAAATTTTTATCTTCAACAGCTTGTTTCTCCATCAGTAGGTTCATCAGGAAGCCTTCCTAAAGAACCTACTAATGTAGAAACAAACTGTCAAAGATACATATTAGATAAGTGTTTTTACTAATTTATTACTGCTCTGTTCATTAAGAACATTAAGCGCTCTATTTGTAGAATACACTAACATAATTTATGTATATATATATATATATATATATATATATATATATATATATATATATATATATATATATATATATATATATATATATATATATATATATATATAAAATATATATATATATTTAATAAATTATAAATTTACTAAATTACTTAATTTTAATTTTGTGCTTTTAACAAGTTAAATTAAGTTTGTTATACAACTTGTACATAAATTTTACTTTACAAACATACATAATCTCATTAAACATCAACAATTAGGTGGTGAACTTTTGAAAAACAAATATTGTAGAGTTTTTTATTCAGATTTGACTTTTGCCTATAAAAGACTTTTTATGTAAGAATAGAAATATATGGGTTGTTAAAAAACAAAATTTTATAAAATACCTGCTGGCAACCCCTTAAATTAAATTAAATAATGAACACAATAAGGCCTAATGTGTTCTTTATAATAAAATAACACAAGATTTAAAAATTATTTGAATAAAAAAATATTTTCAGAGGTTGTTGCAGACCGAGCAATATTAAACGAGTCTCTAATATTATAGAAAAATAGTTTTCTTAAAGTATGTCGTGTTATATTTAAAACAGAGAAAACTTATATAAAAATTTCAAAAAATAAATCATTTTATAAAAAAGCAAACAAAAAATCATTATTAAAAATTTTGTAAAACTGCTCTTTTTTCATTTTTTATTTAAAATTGTCATTTATAATTTAACAATTAAATTATAAATGAAATATATAAACAATGTTTATATATAATTTATATATTAATAATATTTATATATTTCATTTATAATTTAATCATTAAATTGTAAATTAAATATATAAATAATAATAATATATAATTTATATATTAATATTATTTATATATTTTGATTATAATTTAATGATTAAATTATAAGATATATTAAATTTATGATTAAATTATATATAATATTAGATAAGTGTTTTTACTAATTTATTACTGCTCTGTTCATTAAGAACATTAAGCGCTCTATTTGTAGAATACACTAACATAATTTATGTATATATATATATATATATATATATATATATATATATATATATATATATATATATATATATATATATATATATATATATAAAATATATATATATATTTAATAAATTATAAATTTACTAAATTACTTAATTTTAATTTTGTGCTTTTAACAAGTTAAATTAAGTTTGTTATACAACTTGTACATAAATTTTACTTTACAAACATACATAATCTCATTAAACATCAACAATTAGGTGGTGAACTTTTGAAAAACAAATATTGTAGAGTTTTTTATTCAGATTTGACTTTTGCCTATAAAAGACTTTTTATGTAAGAATAGAAATATATGGGTTGTTAAAAAACAAAATTTTATAAAATACCTGCTGGCAACCCCTTAAATTAAATTAAATAATGAACACAATAAGGCCTAATGTGTTCTTTATAATAAAATAACACAAGATTTAAAAATTATTTGAATAAAAAAATATTTTCAGAGGTTGTTGCAGACCGAGCAATATTAAACGAGTCTCTAATATTATAGAAAAATAGTTTTCTTAAAGTATGTCGTGTTATATTTAAAACAGAGAAAACTTATATAAAAATTTCAAAAAATAAATCATTTTATAAAAAAGCAAACAAAAAATCATTATTAAAAATTTTGTAAAACTGCTCTTTTTTCATTTTTTATTTAAAATTGTCATTTATAATTTAACAATTAAATTATAAATGAAATATATAAACAATGTTTATATATAATTTATATATTAATAATATTTATATATTTCATTTATAATTTAATCATTAAATTGTAAATTAAATATATAAATAATAATAATATATAATTTATATATTAATATTATTTATATATTTTGATTATAATTTAATGATTAAATTATAAGATATATTAAATTTATGATTAAATTATATATAATATACTTACTTTTTTATTTATTTATATTGTAAATAAATAAAAAAGTATAAAAACATATTGTTTTAGACAATCATTAAATTTTAATTATCTAAAATAATTTTTTTTTTCTTATGTCATTTAAAATAAAGTAGTAAAAAAAATATGTTTTAGAATTAAATAAAAAATATATTAAAAAAAAAATTAATATAAAATTAAAAATAAGTTACAATTAAATGAAGTTACAAAATGGCATTTTGTAACTTAATTCAATAGTAACTCAATTTTATTATTTTTAAAAAAATATTTAGAAAAGAACAACATTTAGAAAAATACCTGCTTGTAACCCCTTGTTGTCTTTTATATAAAATAACCCTGATGTGTCTTTTATAATAAAATAACCCTGGATTTAAATTTTCCTTTGAAATTTTACCCCTGTTTAAGGCATAATATTTAGGCAAAATTGAGTATACGGAAGTCATTATTGTAGTCGCGTACAAATTATGTCTACATTAATAAAATTCTCATTTGTAGGAAAAAATGTTTATAAATTTTAGAATTGAGGTGCTACACTACCAAATAATCAAATACGTTCAAACTTAAAAAAAAGAAAAGATAAACTTTATTTCAATAAAAATTACATTAAATTATAATGCTATTTTAAATTTCATTTTACTTGCCTCAATTACTTTGCCTCGAATTTATCGAAAAACATTTATTGGGTCGATTCAAACCACGACAACTGAAATTTTTTATATATGTTCTAGACATGTAAGGTAATGTATTGACATTACCTTACATGTCGACCTTACTGAATTTTAAGAATTTCAAAGTACATAAAAATTATACAAATTTTTTCATATCAAATGAAAAAGAACTTTTTGCACCATAAAAGTTATTTTAAAAAAAGATTAGAGCAGAATTGAAAAATTTCAAAATGTCTTTTTCTAGAAAATAGTATAACAAACATATTCTGATAATTTAAAGTGACTTACACTTCTGTTTCTTAAAATATCATGCTTACAATCAGACAAAATTTGAAACCGGAGAAAAACGCAAAAGAAGATTAAATATTCTTGTCATTCCTATATATTTTTTTTTTAGTTAATTTATCGAAAATAAAAAAAAAGCTGCGTCTAAGCTAAAGTAAATAATATCAGGGCTGCCGAGAGGAGGGGGCGAAAGAGACAGCTTGTCCCGGGCAGCAGATACCTGACAAAAAATTATTTTCAAATCTGACAAAACGCTTTTTTTAAAGATTTTTTTAAAGAATAACTGCATAGTTTTTGACAAAGAAAAGTAAAAAATGCCCCGATTGTATAAAACTATGTGGTCAATCCTTCTGTTTTTAGATATAAAAAGTTAGAAAATTAGGTGTAACAGGTGTAAAAAAATCATTATATATGTATCATTTATGTTTATCAAAGTATTTAATCAGTTCATATTATCATTTTATCATTCTAAGCAGAAAAGGTAAAATAAGTATATTTTAAATTCAAACAGACTAAAATAGTGTTTTACCAAGATGAAATGGCATATATATAATGGCATATATAAGTTGATGAAGACTTTATCATTATTAGGTGTTATTTTTGTAATTATTTAAAAAATATTTAATGATTAGAATTACGGACCAAAATGATTTAATTTGAATTGCTTTAAGTGATTTTGTAGATTTATTCTGTTTGTTCCAAGAATGCATCCGTTGATATTACATACTAATATTGCAGTTTTGTGTATCTGACTTCATACTCATTAAAAATTCATTGGTTTTAACAATTATATTCTTAAAAGACTTATTTTGAGTTACTTTAATAGCGTGCAAGGTTTCAGGTTTTACAAGTTTGTTTTTCAAAAGATTTAGACTTTGCGCTCCATGAGCGCAATCCAGTATAAAATAGATTTTCACGACTCAGAATAACTAGGGTTAACTAATTATTAAAAATTATTCAATATAAATCTTAGGTCAGAGTGGATTGATAATGAGCCCTCATAAAACTCGTATGTCTGATTGGACACTTGAAACTATTTTTTTTATCGAACACAAATTACCGGTAAACTATTGTAATTTACCGATAAACTTACCGGAAAGAAAATGAGCTATTCTCTGGTAAACCAGAAAACCGGTATTGCAATCCTTATTTACCATCATCGTTATCATAGTTCTGTCTGTTACTCAGTTTTTCCTCATTAATGAATTGATTGGCTTTATTGTTTTTCGTTGATGTTTCTATCAACTTTTTCAATTACCTTTTTATACTTTTTGGCCCATCTCAGTATCACTTAATCTCAATTCAGATTATTTTTTTTTTTATTTATCTTTTTTAATTAACCTATTAAATAATTAATTTAATTAAATAATTAATCTATTTAAAACTTTTTCGTAGTAGACTACGAAAATAGATTAAGTCTCTAAATCGGAATTAAGTTCTTTACAAAGTAAAATCTTTACATGGCCTAAACTTATTTTTATAAATGTCTGTTCATCTTCTATGAATTTATACAGCAAAAATGAGAGAACCTTTTAAATCAAACGTTTATAGAGTGGTTTTGTTTTGTTTACCGTAAATAAAGTCAAAAAAATCCCCATTGTTTCAGTATTTATGTAACCTAATTTTACTGTATACAGCAATACAAATTTGCAGAAATATTAATCAAAAGGGTTCTCTCGGTTCCGTTAAAATAAATCCTCAAATAATCCAAATAAAGCCTTAATAATTTGCATAAAACCTTAATTATTTGAATAGAGCTCAATTATTAAAATGAAGCAAAATTTACCGAAAATATTTAAAACACGTAATTTGTGGTGTTTCTTTTGTAAAATGTATATAAACTTAGATCATTTTGGAAAAATAGAAAAGTGGAGCTTGATTTTTATGTTGTATTTATGTATGGTTGACACATTTTGATTTGACATTGTTGATGTTGAAAATTTAGTTGCTGTTCTCGTGTCAAATTAATGTTGATGAAATGTTAAATTTTTTTTTTTTAAATCTTTCTTACCAATAACTATTTGAAAAAAAAAAGTAACAGTAAACAAAATTTACTTATTTGTGTTTATTCCCTTTTTACTATATTAAGTTGTCCATTTTTTTTGTGGGAGTTTCACATTCTAAAAGATTGTCGGAATTAATCCTGCATTAGCAATTAAGAAGCTCTAGTTTATACGAGATTGAATTCGAAAAAAAAAGATCTTTTTGAAATCAGATGAAATGAAATTCAAAGAAATTTAGGGAAATCTACAAGATTGTCATCACCAGATAAATTTAAAAAATATTTACATTGATATATAATTAAATTAAAAATACAGTTGAGGCCCACAGCGATTAGAAGATTTATAGAAGCTTTTGATCTTATGCAGTTCACTCATTCTAAGCTCTGACTATTTAAAAGGGGTTCGTACAGCGTTAGCTAAGTTTCCTGGCCAACCATTATTCTTGTTAACCTCCTGCCACCATGCCGTTGAGAACTTCATATAGCCGTAGCCGTAAATAAAACTCCTAAGCAGGCGAAAAAACTTTTATGGTTCTATGATATAAATATCATAGAACCATAAAAGTTTAAAAAATAGTAAAGTATAAAACTACTTCACTTTAAAATACCTTTTTGCAAAATTAAATGTATAAATTTCTAATTTTAAAATTATTTACATTTGTATATATTTGTAAAAAATGTATACAAATTTGGAAAAAAATCAGACTATTAGGTAAAAATTAACAATTATGGAGCTGTTTCACACGCCTTCAATTTAATGAAATTCAAGTTGCATTTCTCCAAATTCAGACAGGTTTTTATTCTGAGTAACATGATACTCAAAGAGAATAATAGAATGGCTGACTACATTTCCCTCTCCAGGGCATCGCGGTTTTTGACCTGCGACTTTTCTGGTTCTGCAAATTTTAAAGTAAAACAAAAATTCATAAGTTTTTATATTTTAGTTTTATTATTTAAGAGTAATTTATGTCATAAAGTAACAATTTGTTTAAAAACAATAAATTGCAAAATGGTTTAAAATCAGATGCAAAATACAAAAAAAATATCTCTAAACCAATTTTTTTTTCCAATGACAGACTTTACTTAAAATCAGTAAAAATGTAATAATAACAAAATCAATAGAAATAACACTTTGATTTTACCTTTTCAAAATTAAATAATAATAGTAATAAGTTTTTAGCAATACAATTTTAAACCTTATTTTATCTACATTGCATTATTTTTAACATTATGTTTACACTTATATGATCAACAAGACTATTGGCAAATGTATAATGAGCCTACTGCAGAGGTGAAATTCAAATAATAGTAAAACCCTAGGAGCGCTTGGTGCAGGCGTAAGCATTTTTTTAACCAAGGTCACAATATAAAAATGGTAAAAAATTCTGAACTTTCTCAGACACGATTTTTGGATACAATAAATTCCAATACTTTTAAAATCTTTCAAAGTTGCTCACAATTCATCAGAACTAACAGCAAAATTGTAAATCTATTGAACAAACTTTAATAAATTTGCTTTTCAAAACAAGAAATATATTTCTTGTTTTTAAAATTAAATTGCAAGGTCGGTTATTAATTTCTTAAAATAAGGAATGTATTTCTTGTTTTTGTTTTAATAAAAAATTCAATTTTGCTGTGCTTACAGTAAAATTTATTCAAGATAATATAAAGGGTGTGATGAGCTTGGAGAAGCCTTAGACGCTACTTCAAATAAAAAGTTATAGTAAAAACCATTAAAAAAGAAAAAGAGTGAATTCAAGGAGTTAACTACCCAGAAGCCTTCTCGCTTTCTAGCTTTCTCGTTTCTCGTTTTCTCGTTTCTCGTTTTCTCGTTTCTCGCTTTCTCGTTTCTCGCTTTCTCGTTTCTCGCTTTCTCGTTTCTCGCTTTCTCGTTATAAAATGATTCTAACAATTTGAATTTTGATTTAATACCTAACTGTTACTGATACTCTGAATCTTAAAAGTATACTTAAAAATTATTTTATTACATATTTTCTTAAGATGTTTGTCTTAAGCTGAAAATTTATGTATATATTAATATTTATTGTACATTCGTAGCGTTTAAACACTAAATTTTGAAACAAATTTGCTTCAGAAAAGAAAAGATCAGTGACGGATGTAGCATTTTTTGGTGTTTGAGATACCTAACATGGAACAAAATCCAAACACTTTTATATTTATACTTATGTCAAATAACGATGATTTTTAAAAAAATGCAATGAGTAGAGGCTGGGAACAGTTGATGAAATAATTTTTTTGCTATTCTTTACTAATTTTATATTCATCGATAAATTATAAGTATTGTTTTACAATCTTTAGGCGTTCAAAAATTATGACCATATAAAAATTGTAATCCCCTCAAATTGAAGGGGGTTTAAAATATTGTCATAATTTAAGAACACTAAAAGATAATAGTATGAAACTTTAAATTTATTGAAGAATATAAACTTAATTAAGAAAAGCAAAAAATAATATTTTACTAACTTGTTGCTCTCACGTTTTTTGGAGCAGGGGGGATAAAATTTTAGGGCTTTTTTTGTTCCCAGCCTCCAGTTACCGTAATATTTTGCAAAGTATCATTTTTTGACAAATGTTTGGAGTTTGTGCATTGTCTGTTAGCTTTCTCAAACACCAAAAAATGTTGGATCTTTTACTAATCTAGGCATTTTTTCAGACATCACCATTTGTAAAAGTTGCTGAAACAATACCTAAAAGAAAAAAATGTAAATTTGCCTAATATAAAACATATTCAACGATATAATGCTATTTCAATAAAAAAAGCTGAGATAAAAAAGAAGCTTACTGCTCTCAAATCTACAAAAATAACAAACTTACTGAGATCTATCTGTCTGTCTAAAAAAAAAATTAAGCAATAAAATAAAAACAAAAATAATCTTTAATAAAAACGTATTTGTTAATTTATTAACGGAATTTTTAAACAATAAATTAAAACAAAAACTATTAAAGAAAATGGTATTCCTACTTAAAAATGGTTTAAACTAATATGATAATTTAGTTAATAAATAATAAAACATACTTATTTCGCTGTCAGCTTGCCTGTCTAAAAAATTTTATTCTCATTAATCCCTCTCCAAACAAAAAATAAATAATAAAAGGAATTAAACATACTAAATAGGTCTTCCATTGCTTCGATTTGTTCTGAAAAATAAAACAATAGTTGTTCTAAAAACAATCACTGTTATAAAAATATAATGTACTAAAAAAACTAATTTACCAGTCATTTTTTATTTTTTAAAAACTTCTACTAAAAAAAGAAAAATAAATAAATAAAAATAATCAAGAACAAATAAAACATTGATAAATAAATAAACAACATCAATTCTTCGCGAATAATAATAAAAATATATCAACTCTTATCAACAACTCAAATTTGCTTGCAGATCTTACTCGAAAGACCGCGTGGAATATAAAACCGCGTATAGAAAAGCCTAGATCCTGCTTTAAAATAAAAAAAGCCTAGAAAATGACGTATTTCGACTAATAATATTAAACTAGCTGAACTGACCCGTAAAAATACGGGTCTTTGTAAGTCTATTCCACACAAACCTTTTGCCTTATTTTCTTAATCTAGCTGTCCGTGTCGGTAAATACAGGTCTTTTCTTCTACTTCTATATTTATCAATTTCACGCCAATCATTTCTTTACTTGTTCTTTATTTACTTCAATATTTTTTAGTAAACTGTGGAAAAAAATTCATTAAAAAAATTTGCTTTAAGAGCAAAAAAAACTTTAACATACGCACTTTTTCCGCATGCGTATATAGCTTATTAAACCCCGTTTCTTTATTTTTTATTTTTTAAATTCTGAACTAAACTACTTCCTACTTTTAGACCAGCCATGGACCACAGTTTATGGTCGCGTCTTAGCCATATTCAATAGTTTACTATATTTATTATATTTATAAGCTTACTTTTGAATAATAACGGTCTTTTATAGTTATCTTTGTATTAGACGGAAACGGTAATGCAATTCTTTAAAACGTTAGTCGCTTAATGCGTCAAAAGTCATGCAAAAAAATAAATTATAAATTTTGTGGTTTAAAAGTTGAAAAACTAATTATATTATAACAAAAAGTTTGGTAATTTTTAAACGTTATTATTTAGCTCTTACTTATGGTATTTATTTTGTTTTCATTTTACATTTTTAAAAAAATGTTGAAGCACCTAACTACATGCATAACTATGATAGCTCACAAGTTCGCAGTCATCAGAGTCGCTGTGCAAGGCTTCAAATCCGCGCCTAAAAGATCTCAAAACATTTTTTTAAATTTTTTTAATTTGGCTATATTTATAGCAAAAAATTAAATATAACAAAAAACCTTTTAATTGCTTTTTTTTTCCCTGCCTCCACTGCAATACCATGTGGAGTAGCAGGACGGTTTTATCAAATTTTTTCCTTATTAGGTTTTAGGACCTTTTTTTTAAGACTATCCGTCTTATTAGGACCAATTATGCGAGAACAGTATTAAAATCGTGACACACACGCAAAATATTTTCGCCACGTTTATTGGTGTTTTAAGAAATCCGAAAAATTTATAAAATTAAAAAAAAAAAAAAAAAAACGGTTAAAGTGTATAACATTTAACTTGTTTAACTTCACAACTATTTTGTAATTTAAAGAAAAAAATCGCTGGCGGTAAATTTGAACCACGACTATTACGTTCAGAGGCTTAGCGCGCTAACCACTCGGCCATGCTGACACATCAAATATCGAAAACTTAAAAATATATAAAAACTGTTTTTAACGGAATTGCTGTAGATCAAAAATTAAGGAGAGGTTGACGCAATGCAATTTTTAAGTCAAAGTCAAAGTATAAAACTTGAAAAATGTTTCAGTATGTTTTATCATTACTTAATTACGTACGTTAGATATTTGCATACACGTTTTTTTCTAAAAAAAGTGTTGCGACTCTTTCTACTAACACTACTATTAAGTTTGGCATTATTATATAGAAGATAGATAGATTATAAAATAGTTTTTCACTTAAAAGGACAAACTCTATTCCACATTAACCTTATCTTTATTTCTCACTCTAATATTTTTTAGTGAACAATAGATTATGTGCTAGAAAAAAAAAATTAACATATGCACCTTTTCCGTATATTTATATTTAGAGCTTAACATGAAGAAGGTAAATCATTTAGTTCAAGACAACCTGCCCAAACCCAAATCCTCTGCTGATTTATGCACACTCACTGTCGCTAGGCGTGTAAAATAAGTAGCTAGGCAAGTCAAATAAATTAACTTGATCTGTTTTTCTGCATAAAACAAAAACAGAAAATGTGAAGTACTTGATATAAGGAACTGTAATATTGGATTTAGTTAATTCAATACAAAGTGATAGGAAACTGCAAAATAAGGTAGCAACGTGAAAATTATTAAAATACTAATTTACAACAATTTGTATTGCGTTTTATTAAAATAGCTTTATTAAATGGTATGAAGATTGATGATTCTTCTTCTTCGCCTTTAGAAAATGATTAACGATTTGAAAGACTTTTAAATTGATTATAAAAGCATTATCTAAAAATGAAATAAAATCATTATTAATAACACTGAACGCACATTTATTTGTTTTATGTTAATTCATTTGAAAAATGAAAAATACGAAACGAAATTTAGTAATATTAAATAAATATTAGACACTTACTTTTTGTAAAAGTCTCTAATATTTGGTTGGAAGGCTGGAAATACTCTTTTTTTTAAAAAATTCAGTTTTATCAGCATTGCTAAAGATAAAAATTCTTACTGACACAAAAAATAAGGCTTTTTCTTAAAATATTTCTTGGCTTTTAGTGAATGATTAGGAGTAAAATTCAGTAATGAAGCTACCCAATAATCATTTTTAACAATAGACACCAACGTACAGGTAAGCCAAGCTGCCTATTAACACAAAACATCACAACAATATTAATTGTTGTTTCAGATATATAGAATTATTTTTTGTTTGGAATTTGTTGTTTCAGATATATAGAATATATAGTGTAGGCAGGATTTTTGTTGTTTCAGATATACTTAGAAGCTGTTGAAGAGTTTAACTTTGTTATGTCTAAAAAAATTCAGGTTAGGAAAAACACTTTTTTTAAGCATTTGTTCCTAAGCTTTAACAACATCAATTTTTTGCAAAGTGTTTTAATTCTATAAACGTGAATACACTTAAGTTTGGTTGAAAGTGCTATCTGAAGCATCAAAAGACCCTGCCAGTGCTACTGAATACACATAGCATAAAATGTTTGTACATAACAAAAAATATTTATATTATGTGTTTCCAGAATAGTTAAAAAAGCTAGACAACACAACCTAGCTTAACACTTGTAACACCGCTTGGCACTAAATGCTGCCAAGTAACACCACAATTTAGTAACACCGCTTGACATAAAGTGCCAAGTAACATCATTAGTAACACCGCTTGGCTAGCAAGAATCACAATCTTGCACTACACGTTACCAAGTAACACCACTTTTCACATGGAAACAACTTAATATAAACTTAAGCACATAAATATAAATAAAGATATATAAACGAATATCTTATTTATTTTTTGCTATACTAATCTAAAATGAACAAAAACAATAAAGTGCTATTTATCAGTTTAAACCTATGAAACTATGTGTATAGCGTCTAATAAAATTTGTGAACAAAAGATATAACTAAACTGGTTTGAAACAGAGAAAAAGCCAGAAGTATCTTGTAATAACATACTATATTGTAAGTAATAAAACAGTATTTTTTGAAACAAACAAAAAATTTTATTATTTTAAAAGTCATATTAATGGTAATATTAAAAAGCAAAATTAGTTACAAACTTTTAAATGACATGCCAACAATTGCAAACATGTTGCATCATATAGACCACATGTGGCTGACAACTGATTTTAAATACTATTTTATAATATATCTAAAAAGAATAACGTAAAGAGATTAATAGATGTATAGTGCATATATTAGACATATTAAACAGATATCATAGAAAAAGAAAAACTTTAAATATATTTACCAAATCTTTTAAAAACTATATAACACTTAACAAATAAAAGTTAATACAAAAGAAAATTTAGTATTATTAAAATTAAAAATGAGGATAAAAAGATGTAAAAACGTAAGTTAATAAAAAAACTTATAGACAAATTATTAAAAACTTTTATAACATAAGAGTTCTTTGTAAGTTTAGGATTTAAAAACAGAATTAAAAATCAAAAAAATAAAATAGTAAAAGTATATAAATTAAAATAAGAAAAAATTGCGAAATAAAAAAAAACATTTTTTTATAAAGTCAATTTTCTTTATAAATAAAAAAGAAGATAATTCTACCAGTAGTTTAAAAAAGCTACTGGTAGAAATTAAAAGAGTTAAACCGCTTTCCAGCACCCCTCCTTCTACCAGTGGTATCATATGGGGCTTGTCTCCTCCATCTAAAGGAGGGATCACCTCCCCCATATTGACTCCACTGGTAGAAAGCTCTTTGAAATATCGGACCTGGGTGCTGGAGCGATATCGCAGGAAATCTTGATGCGATGCTAAAAAACAAAAACAAAAAAAGAAATAAATTTGAATACAATACTGCACAAAACAACCAATAAAAATATTATTTAAAACTATTTAGACTTCAAAAAAAAAAAAAGTTATGACAAAAAAAATAAATAAATAAAGTAATGTAAAAATAAGGATATGCAATGTTTAAATTTCATATATACCTACACAAATACACATAATACCCACAAAACTGCATAAGTATGCAAAACAGATTACCTGATGGTCCTGCAGATAATGTTGCTATTATGGAAATAAATAAAAAAGTATATGAACTAACACATATATTAAACAGTTATGTATTTGCATATAAACATGAAAAAAGTAATGTTTAGGTTTCAATACACATAACACTGCATAAGTACGGAAAAACTGCATAAGTATGGAAAACACATTACCTGGTGGTACTGCAGTTGATACTGTTGCTATTGCGGAAATAAATAAAAAAGTATATAAACAAACACATATATTAAACAGTTATGTAATTGCATACAAACACGAATGTACGGAAAAACTGCATAAGTATGGAAAACACTTTACCTGATGGTACTGCAGATGATATTGTGCTATTGTGAAAGTAAAAAAAAAAAAAAGTGTATAAAGTAACATATGTTAAACATTTATGTAATTGATAACAAACATGAAAAAAGTAATATTTAATTTCAATACACATAAAACCCATAAAACTGCATAAGTATGCAAAACACATTACCTGATGGCACTGCAGATAATATTGATGCTATTGTGAAAGTAAAAAAAAAAAAGTGTATAAAGTATCATATGTTAAACATTTATGTAATTGCATGAAAACATGAAAAAAAAAATTAAGTTTCAATACACATAAAACTCATAAAACTGCATAAGTATGCTAAACAGATTACCTGATATTATTGCTTGAGGTGTTAATGTAAAGACAAAAAAATAAATAAATAAAGTGATGTGCAAAATAAGATATGCAATCTTTAAGTTTTACATTAAATTACATCATTACCTGATGGTACTGCAGATGATATTGATGCTACTGTGAAAGTAAAAAAAAAAAAAAGTGTATAAAGTAACATATGTTAAACATTTATGTAATTGATAACAAACATGAAAAAAGTAATGTTTAATTTCAATACACATAGCACTCATAAAACTGCATAAGTATGCAAAACACATTACCTGATGGTACTGCAGATGATATTGATGCTATTGTAAAGGTAAAAAAAAAAAAAAAGTGCATAAAGTAACATATGTTAAACATTTATGTAATTGCATGAAAAGATTAGCGTATTAATATTATCAGATGTATGTTTTGATTTTAGGTCAAAGTAGTGCGCAGACACTATCAATTGCTCCGAAATTGACCACTGTAGCCCTTGTAAATGTGCAATTAAATACGGGCCTGTCAAACAACGGATTAAAGAAAATTACCGACGGGCATTTGTTTTTAAAAGTTACGACCTAAATGTATTTTAAATGTCTTTTAAACGTCTTTTAAACATTATTGTTTAAAAGACGTTTAAATAACGTTTAAAACACATTTAGAACGTAACTTTTAAAAACAAATGCCCGTCGGGTTGTTTGAACTGTAAACAATACGTTAGGCAGCAAGATGGTTAAGCGAAATTTCTACATGACAAGACTAGTTCAACAATTGAGCGATTTCTTCAACTGCAGCGACTTAATAATCACTGAAAAAAAAAACAGGTTCTTGTACAGTTAATGTACAAGAACCTGTTTTTTAATGCAATGATTTATCAAGTCCTGTGAATCATGTTATTCAGTCCCGCAAAATTTCTGGCGGCTATTTTTTTAAGCTTAGAATTGATAGTGGCAAAGCTTTTCTCAAGTTTTGCTTAAGCATTGTTAATACTGCATTAAGAAATGAAACCAGCTCACCGCACCAACAACAACCTCTCACTCAAAGGACTAATAAAGACGCATGAGTCAAAAGACAAATTATTGTTAGGGTTTTAGAAGATTTGCCAAAAACACGCTGCAATGTTGAACAAATCTGGTCACTGAATAATGCCAATGGAGTTAAACTAATATTGGTGATATGAAAGTTGCAAATATAATTTGTGGTCTTCAAACTCATTCAAATACGCACCCTTGCACCTGGTGTGAAGTCAAATCCTATTGTCTTGCCGAATCTGGAAATTTGCGAACACTGGGCTCAATTAATTCAAGCCTTGAGTCTTTTTAGCAATCTGGCGGGGTTGATGCTAATGCAAAGCTGTTTGGCAATGTTATTCGAAAGCCAATCATCTGCGGGCCTGTCAATGTTCTGATTTTGGAAATCATTCCACCGATGGAATTGCATCTCCTCTTAAGAGTTGTCAACCATCTTTTCAAGATCCTTAAAACTGCTTGGATAGAAGCTGTTAAGTGGCCTGCCGCCTTCCACCTTAAACTGAGCCCGTATCACGGGGACCAGTTTGAGGGAAATGAATGGTTCTAACATGGTTCCCAATATTGTGTGCATAATTAAAGCATTCAAAAGCTTCAATTTAGTTATCAAGGCTTGCTTTGGATACATCCTTCAGCCGGATTTTGCTGAAAAATTGAAAATTTCAAAAAGTGTTACCTAATGATAACTGGTGCAAGCGTAACACCCAAAATTTGCGGCCGTCTTCTACCACATCAAGGATTTCATAAGTCACAAAGGATCCCCCTTGGGGTCCTATAGTGAACAAACTGTCAAAACTTCTCATTAAGATTTTTATCAACATTGGTCGAGGTTTAAGCAAAGCAATAATAAGCAAAATAAAAATCATCCAGAGTTCAAAGAAAGGTTGTTGCGCTGCATACTTGACCTAAACAGTAAGCATTTTTAAAGAACATCATTTAAGTTATTAGAAATTAGGCTGCTGAAATTCATATTTTACGGCGTATAGGGTAAAGAATATTTTCACTATCTTACGGCGTATACCTAGGGTAAAGAATATTTTCACTATCTTTAAAAGTAGTATTATAGAGTATTTGTATTAAATGAGTACATTGGGCTATTTATAAATAATCTTTTGGTGGAGAAAATCAAAAAAACATTTTTTAAAATGTAATTAGATATTTGATGGTAATACAATTTAAAAAATAGGGTTTAAATAGTTTTTACTTCATTTTAAAAGTAAATATATTTAAGGAGGTCAATAGAAAATATTTTAGGAGATCTCCTTTTTTTTTTGTTTTACTAACTGGTGGTCCTTTGACCAGGTTTTGCACTTATTTTTAGCTTTTTTTTTTTGGCAACAGTTTATACCTTAGGAAATGTTGGTATATTCAAGCGAAGCTAAAATAATTAAACTGAAAAAGTCATCACGAGTCTCTTACTTTTGTCTTGATTTATTTTTTATCCGTAGATAATATATATATATATATATATATATATATATATATATATATATATATATATATATATATATATATATATATATATATATATATATATATATATATATATATATATATATATATATATACATATATATATATATATATATATATATATATTATTTAATTACTACTTGTAATATTTTGTGTTGTATTTTGTAATTTTTAACTTGTTACATAAACTGAAGGCAATAATGTAAACGGGGCTTGGCGATAAGACAATATACGTCTTTTTTTTTTAGTTTATTAGTTTATTTCGCCGTTAAAAATATTTACAAAGTACAACAATATAAAAAGTACAGTTGGCTGGAGCAAGAAGATGGCATAAAATAGCCTTATCACCGAGCCCCAATAGTAACACAAATAAATATCCGTAATACACAATAATCCGTAATATATAAGCAAAAGTATTTAAAAAAAGACAATTTAAAATGTTAAGAAACAAAGTTAAAAAGAAAAAAAAGAAAAAAAGAAGTATTAAAATAATTGAAGATAAATAAAAAAAAAAATAAAAAGAAATGATTAAAATATAGTAATAAAAATGACAAAAATTTTCTGTTTTTGGTTATAAATTGGATGTGATTCGACATATATACTTGTATATATTATTTTCTTTTAAAATAATTTAAAATTCAAATAAAAATTCTGTTCCAATATTATAAAATATATCAAGAAATTTGTAGGTAACTTTAAGAGAATATATATATTCAATGAAAGTATGATAAAGACATTCTTAGTACTGTTAAATGGTCTAGATTTTTAAATTTATGGTGCTAATTTAGTTTAATAAATTTTAAAGCTTTAAAAGTGACATAGAAGATCTGCTATATTAAAATCCGTAAGTACTAAATAAAATTACTAAATAAAATTACTAAATACTAAATAACGTCTTAATTTAGATTTGAATTGCGGAAGTGTTTTTTCTTTAATATTAACAACATGCTGAAAGTTTTTCCACAAAATTGGACTCCTGTACTGAATAGAATAAGAACATAACTTTAGATTATACTTTTGAGTTACAAAGTTATTTTCTGAGAACTTGGTGGGGTATTTATGGCTTACTTCTCTAAAATAAGGATAGAATATCGCTGGAGACAGGCCATGTTTTATTTGATACATGAACTGTATGACGAGGAAAATGTTAATTTTAAACAAATTTTATGCATTGAGTTTACGTAAAAGTGGCTCACAAGGCACAGTTCTTTTTACTCCAAATACAATTCTACATGCATGTTTTTGTTTAGTATAAATTTTCTTTAACTTAGCGTAGCTGTTGCTTGCCCATACGATATTGCCGTAAGTTAGATAGCTATGTATGAAGGAAAAATATAAACTTTTTAGAGATCTTATATCCAAAAATGGTTTTGCTTTATACATCATTGCAATGTTTATTGAAAGTTTTCTTTTAAGAGTGTTTATATGTTTCCTCCATGTTAAATTTTCGTCTAAAATAATGCCTAAAAAGTTTACAGTTGTTTGCCTAGTAATATTTATATTATTGATTTTAAGATTGGGTAATTTTAAAGGAAGGTTTCCTGTTTTGGTTGGTTTGTGAAATAGAATAAATTTAGTTTTGTTAACGTTAAGTGAAAGTTTATTACAAATAAACCATTCATTTACTTTGTTTACTTCTTCATTAACTACTTTAAAGAGGGTATTAATATCCCTATGAGAATAAAACAGATTGAACAAAATAAAGTTTAGTATGTTCGAGGTAAGAGATAGATCATTTATATAAAGAGAAAACAGTAACGGTCCTAAGAACGAGCCTTGAGGAACTCCACATTTTATTATACTTTTTGTCGTTTTAAAATTTTCATATTGAATGTATTGCTGTCTGTTTGATAGGTAATCTTTAAACCATAGCAAATTATTGTTTTTTATTCCATAATGTTCAAGTTTTTTTAAATGAATGACATGGTTGACTGTGTCAAAGGCTTTAGACATATCAATAAATACTCCTAATGTAAAACGGTCATCATTAAAGGCACTGGTTACATGAGTTACTAACTCGGTCAAAGCGTGATCAGTTGAATGATTTTTTTAAAGCCAAATTGCTTGTTGTACAACATGTTATTTACTGTTAAGTAGCTGTTTAGCCTATTATACATTATACGCTTGAGTAACTTAGAAAAGCATGGTAAAACTGATATTGGTCTATAATTTGAAGAATCTGTGTCATCGCCAGACTTAAAAATAGACAAGACCCGTGCAATTTTTAATTTTTCTGGAACTGTTCCAGATTGAAGCAGTCTTCTTGCTCCGGCCATATATTATATATGTACGATCTTTCTTATTGTAAATTTCATCAAACAACAAAGAAAAAAAAAAGCATACATGGTCGTCAAGGCCGGCGAGGCTAGGGGGTCATGTCCTTCTCTACTTTTTTTTTGCGAGGACTTTTTGTTTTAGAAATATAGACAATTATTTTACCAAATTATGGATTTTATTTTAAAAATTGATGGTTTGACCCCCTCCACTTTGAAGGCCGTGTCGACACTATTAGCATAAGACTATTTAAATCACGCTTAAGTAGAAAATCACTATTTTGGTCTATAAAATAAAAACTGTACATGTACTCATAAAATAATTATAACAAAAATTGTTGGTATTACATAATAGAACACTCATGTAACCTTTATTTTAAAAATAGTGTCTGAGTTTCAAAGGAATTGGTAACGATTTGAGGTGTAAGTAGCAAAAAACTGACAAAACTTAAACTAAAACTGCAATAAATTCTACACCAGTCATCCAATCAGGCTGAAATTTTGTCCAGAGTGTGGTGTGATTGTTGGCTACATTTGCACCAATTTTTATCAAATTATATTGAGTGGCATATTAATCGGCGCTTTAGTTAGTTAGTTTATCAAGAAAAACTAAAAAATAAACTCTTTTTTTTATATAAATATGACCTCTACGCCACTTATTAGCCACTCCGCATAAAACTTGGTTGCTGAAAAAATATTACGGAATTGGCTAATATATAGCTATTTTCATTTTAACTACTAATACCAAACTATAGGTTATTCTAGTCAACTATAAACTAAATATATCAATAATATTATATTAATGTTAATATTAGTAATATAATACTAATAATATGCAAAATATACTGATCTTTTCCTAAAATTTATAAAACATTTTGCGAAGCACACAAGAGCAACTGAAGAAAAGGTTCTTTTGATTTTAGAAAGATACACATAGTAAGAACATTAGTTTGTTGGATTTTGCTTAAAAAAATGAAATAGTAATTATAACGTTATTACCATATTATCTTACACAGGTTACAGCTGCTTTGCCCAGGTTACAGCTATTTTATTTACATTTTATTGACTTATATGACTCGTAGCAATGCGCCTGATTTGTATAATAGAATTGTAGAATATATTTTATTATGTAAAAAGATTTATCTATCTAATTCTTTTTAAAACCGGCTTTGCTTTCTTGTTCTCTTAAGCAAACCTTTTACGCGGGCCGCATCATTTTACATGGACTAGATAATTAGATATTAGACATCAGATAAGCTAATGCTTGCGTCTTATTTTTCTCATTATTATACTATTATACGAGACTACTATACCAGCTTTGAAGAAAGAGTTTTCTGGTAGCAGGAAAAAGTCTCCTGGAAAAATATCCACCTAGAAAAAACTTCCCGATCAAAAAAGTTCCCTTGGTTTTTTTTTACAGCGTATAAAATAAACGATATGTCGATATAATAGTTGTTTATAATACAAATATTTAATACATACATTTTATGTTACAAGCAAAATCTTAATCCTTCATTTCTCATAAATCGACTTACAAATTGGTAGAACATGCAAAGAGTGTCGCGACATTGACTGAGGGTTATGGTTAGGGAAGACAAACTATCAAATTCAAACAAACATTTATAAATATATACATTTTTTTTAGCGGGGTATTTTTTTCTCGAGGATTTTTTCTAAGGGTGTCTTGTTGCAGGATGATTTATTAGGGGTGGTGGTGATTACTTCCAGGGGGATTTTTTTCTAAAGTCTTTTCTACTTTATCAAAATTTCAAACATTACTTTTTAGCTGATGTATGTTTTAATGATATTATTTATTGATTATTATATTTATTATATTTACTATTATTAATCGGTACTGTGTAAGTCGATATCGAGAAGGATGAATTCGTACTGTGTGGTATTGTTTATTTAAAAAAAATGAACTTATTATAAACAAAATACAAAACGATACTAGTCATTTTTTTTATCCAAATGATTCTTGAATAAAGAATGAAAAACGATATTGATGTGAGTTATGATACTACAATGATAATCAAATTAAATATAAAAATAATACTTGATGAAAAATTTAACTACCAAAGCAATACCATAAAATCAATTAAGTTAAAGTTGAAAAGTGCGATACCATATGAAATGAATAATGATACCTTAAGGTGTAGTATCTAAAGTAAACGATAACCAAAAATCGAAACCAATTATCCATTGCTTATTGGATCACGGTGGTTTAAGTTTAAGCATTTGCGGACATTTATTATGCGCATGCGTTACTTTAAAAACAACAACAACATCGAAATTTTGATTTTTTTTTTGTTATGGTTTTTTAACGTAACCTTATAAAAAAGGTCATATCATTGCTTTGAAGATGTTTATACCAGATATAAATTCATAAGCTGATAAAATATATGGCCAAGGAAAACACATTTAATTTGAAATACTTAAATTTGTTAATTTTTATGTAATAAGAAACGCGGGAAAGTCGGAAATTATTTTATGGTCATCCTTATTATTAAAACATAGTAATTAAGCATTTATTAGAATTTTTATGCCTCAAAGCTGTATATATTTTAAAAAAAGAAGGTTTTAACATTATAATAAAAAAAAATTAGAGTCCGTTACTTTTTTAAGTTTAAAAATTTTGTATATCAAATCATATATTTTAGCAATAAAAAAACATATAAAAATGATTGAGTGTCATAAAACAAAACTAAAAACATTATGCAGAATATGTGGAGAAAGTGTAGATAATGATAGTGTTCTTTTAATTAAACATATTGTTATAATAGAATTTTGTTTTTTTATCCGAATCGATAAAGACCACTCAAATATACATCTTCAAAAAATGTGTTATAGATGCTTTTCAATATTAAGAAATATTGAAAAAGGTTTAAACACTGAACAAAAATTAAGATCATGGCCTGAAAATTGCAATCTATCTGAATGTGCTTGCTTTAAATCCAAAAAAGGAAGAAAAAAAAAAAAAAGATAAGTGGAAGACCTTTGAGTATTAGTTATAAAGAAAATATTTAAACAAGACACAAAATAAATAACATACAATCTAAACTTTCACCTCAAACAAAACTTAATCTTAAACTACAAGATATTAACTGCATCTTAAACCCCCGTGCGCATCTTTTTGTTTGTACTATTTGCAATGACATTATGCATAAACCAATTATTATAAAAAACTGTCTTCATTCATTCTGCGCATCATGTCTATTACCACTTATTATTGGCAAACAAATAGCAAAAACAATATGCCCTAAATGTTCCTTTTCAATTCCAAGTGATGAGTTAATTTCATTAACGATGAAATTAACTCATGTCATTGAAATGATAGAAATGTCATTGAAATGATAGAAAATTTACAAGAATTATGCAAGCAAGGTTGTCGTAGATTCTTTAAAATCACACAACTATCAGAACAAAAGAAACATCAAAAAACTTGTCAGAAAACTCAAATGTCAAGTTCAACTACATTATCATTACCAACATCATCATCATCAACTTCAAAAATAAACCTTTCAG
>NC_061159.1:54953803-55071303 GCF_022113875.1 Hydra vulgaris
TGGCCAAACGCTTCAATCACACCAAAGCTTCATATGCTGGAGTACCATGTATTACCTTTCATTAGAAAATGGGGAGTAGGACTAGGTACTTATGGAGAGCAAGGTGGAGAAAGTACTCATGTTGAAATCAACCGTATGAAGAGTACCTACTGCCATATGGAAGGAGTAGGTAGATTAAGAAGAATAATGAATGAGCATTTCATGAAAAACAACCCAACTGTAAAAAAATATCAAAAAAAAAAGGCTCAACCAAGAAAAAGAAAAATTGTAGAAAAATTTCCAATCTATAAATGGATTATATTATCACAAAAAAAAGTAACCGGTTTTTGATTTTTGCTTTAAATGATTCACAAACTATTATATTTTCAAAAAAAAATTGAGGTTGTCACCAAAAAATTTAAAACTTTAGAATATAGACTATAATGTAAGCACAAGTTAAACTTCGCCTAAAAATAGCTAAGTTTCACTTTAGTTCCACTTCTATTCTCTTTGTAAAATTATTTAAATGATAGCTTTGATGACACATACCATACCTAAAGTATTGTTTTAATATCATTTCTTATAGGCAGTTTAGAAATATCTACAAATACATCTAATTTAAAGTTTAGACAACTTGGTATTGTGGTTTATCCTCCTCCGGCTAATTACCATATAGAGGCCACATTACCAAGGCCCGCAAAGACAGGTTCGGCTCCCTAAGGAGCGTCATAACCCACTCTACGGACCAAGAGTAAAGTGAGTTTAGGAAGAACGAAGATATATTAGAGTGAAAGACAGAAGTAGTTGTGTTAGAAAGATAGCATAAAGAAAGCGGACAGGAAAGTTTAGACAACCTTATTAGTAGTTCTCTGTTTACTTGCGAACATTATTGTTTACCAAAATATAGCGCATGCGCATAATAAATGTCTATTACTAAACTACCGTAAGTAGTTAAACGGCACGTAAGAAAAGGTATCAATAATTGTTTAGTTAAGTTGTAATTAATTTAATGTAATTACTTAAATAAATTGCAATTACAAATTGGTTTACTTGACGCTTTATGCGTGCGTCAAGAAACAGATGTGTTAAAAAATTTTCATGCTATATTTTTAAGAATTTTTATGCTATATTTTTTTATGCAATGTTACTATATCCGATATTGTTGGCTTAGCATAGGAACAGCCACAAATAGTCATTAAGGCTAATCCAAAGTAGGGTCTGTTATTGACCAACATTTTTGCATACCGAAGTACTGAGTTGGCGGTGGCAGCATTTGAACTCGTATCTTACAACAGTCCGAGTATAAACTTTTTTGTTCGACGCTCTAACCAACTGAGCTATCCAGCCACTATTCAGATTTATTTTATTAAATAAACCTTCCATGCCCCTTTTTTTCCACGTACTTTTTATTTTACTACTGTAAGTAACTCAATGATTGTTTTTATGAATAATATTATATTATATACTCTAAATAGTTAATATAGTACTAAAAAATTACAATAACTTATTACTATTTTTCTAATATTTACTTTAATATAGCTGACCGCGATTAATCTACACAGGTAATAACATAATTGTCGTTATTACGCAAAGTAATAATTATAGGTCAAATATAAATGATGAAACAAAAACTCCGCTAATAACGCATTATTAAAAAAAATAACTAATGGATTGTAAAAAAACTCTTTGGTCATCAAACTATGAGAACCATTGGGACATGATTTTTTTGCGGTTTTTAAAAAGATTTGGTTAGTATTAAACCCAGGAAAGATAGTGAGGAAAAATTACAGTAAAGATAACAACAATCATACACTTTGGTTATATAATCCAAATCTAATATTTGAAATTTAATGATGCTGATACTTATTTATTGTTTATTTGCAGTAACTGCTTTCATCAGTTGTGAATCTGATATTAACGAAGATGAATACGCGTTCAAATGTAAGAAACATACACTTCTTGTCGAAATTTATAATTTATATTCTTTAAATTTATTTTTATGTTTGAACCATCAATAGCAACTATACTAGTTGAGTAAAGAGAGTGCAAGGGTGGCGGGTTGATAAGTAAATAAATAAAAATAATACTAATAACAATAACAATATCAATCAGCATAAAGAGTAACAAAGAGTTAACAAATAATTACTTTTTTGGCTACAAGTTTGTAGAAGAAATGTTGCACATATATTTAAAAAATGTTGTTTTGATACCGCATTTAGTTTATATAATTTATTCGAAGAATAATTTATTCGAATTTAATAATTTATTCGAAGCGAAAAACAATTGCAATACTCTAACTTTTTAGGCGATTACGGAAAATATGTGTGTGGATATAAAAAATGTTGCAAGTCCTATTCAGACGAAGAAAAACCATTTAAATGTAAGTTCTAACATTCCTTCAAGTAGCTTATTATTAAATTTATTACTTAGTACCAATGATATAATGTGCACTGTTTAGGCGACGACGGTAGCCATATTTGTGGATACAAAAATTGCTGTAAGACAAATACAGATGAAGAGAAACCGTTTAAATGTAAGTTGGTTTGAAGTTTCTTTTAATAGTATATTATTTACATATAATATTACTATTTATATATATAATAGTTTAATATATATATATATATATATATATATATATATATATATATATATATATATATATATATATATATATATACTAGTATATATATATATATATATATATATATATATATATATATATATATATATATATACTAGTATATATAATGGTATATATAATGGTATAATAATGGTATATATAATGGTATATATAATATATATATATATATATATATATATATATATATATATATATATATATATATATATATATATATATATATATATATACACTAGTATAAATAATAATTTACATATAATGGTATATTAGTTTACATATAGACAATTTAATAAACATAAATAAAATGTTTCACTATTAAGGTGACGACGGCAGTCAAGTTTGTGGTCACAAAAAATGCTGTAAAATGTATATAGCCGAAAAGAAACCATTTAAATGTAAGTCAGACTTTGGATGGACCTTTTTTTTGTAGTCTAATCAAAATAATATATTTTTATTAACTATTCGGTTACTAGATACTGAGCAGCCGTGGTCTTATCTACTTTATTACAAAGCTTATCTACTTTATTACAAAGGAATTTACGTTTGTAGGTTAAGCGGGGGTTATAGTAAGCCACAACACCGGAACGACGTTCCGATATCAATCCTTCTGTTCAATTTTCTACAAGAATGGGAAAGATTAAAAAAATAACAACGTTATTTTTTTAATCGTTATTAACAATCATGCGTAATTTAAGCCTCAGTTTTTTTTTTTTTTGAGGCAAAACTATTCATTCTTACAATATTATTTTTCTTTAAATTGTTTTTTCAGCCTTTTGAACAAAACTTGAAGCAAACTTTTGAAATAAATTGTTTCCCTTTATTAGCTTTATAATAATTTGTAAAAATTTTATTACTATAAAAAATAAGAATGCTTGTTAATAATAAGTTTTTAAATCATATAGGCAGCTACGGAAGTTATGTTTGTGGGCATAAGAAATGCTGCAAGACAAAAGTAGAAAAGCCTTTTAAGTGTAAGTTGAGTTGAGTTAAATATGAACTAACAGTAGCTTCATAATAAAATCTATTAATAAAATAATACTATATAAATATAAATATATTTAAAAAAATAGTACTGATAAAATCTACTAATAATACTCGTTTATAAATTTTTTTTTTTTTCAAAACTATACAGGTGACTATGGAAGTTACGTTTGTGGACACAGAAAATGCTGTAAAACTATTGTGGAAAAACCATTTAAATGTACGTTTTTTTTTAGAGGGAGGAGGAGGGGGAGGGAAATAATTAGAAAACTAAGCAATAGTCGTTCATGACGAAAGCAGATTTTTACATTAGCATAATAAAAGTATTTCAGATCTCTATAGTAATAAATTCTTTATAATTTTATAGGCCACCATGGAAGTTACGTTTGTGGCTACAAAAAATGCTGTAAAACTATTGTGGAAAAACCATTTAAATGTACGTTTTTTTTTAGAGGGAGGAGGGAAATAATTAGTAAACTAAGCAATAGTCGTTCATGACGAAAGCAGATTTTTACATTAGCATAATAAGATTTCAGATCTCTATAGTAATAAATTCTTTATAATTTTATAGGCCACCATGGAAGTTATGTTTGTGGCTACAGAAAATGCTGTAAAACTATTGTGGAAAAACCATTTAAATGTACGTTTTTTATTTTTTTTATTTTGGGAGGTAGGTAGGGGGATAGTTAGAATATCGGTAAAGTAGGAGTCGGGCATGATAAAAACAGATTTTTATAATGAAAAACACTAATATAATGAAAATATTTCAGATGTTAAAAGTAATAATTTTTTATTAATCTTACAGGCCACTATGGAAGTTATGTTTGCGGATACAGAAAATGTTGTAAAACAATTGTGGAAAAACCTTTTAAATGTACGTTTTTTGAAAAAAAGATGAACTGTTAAGTTTTTAAATATAAATTTTAATTAAAATAACTTGTTTAAACAATTATTTAGGCGACTATGGTAGCTACGTTTGTGGTCACAAAAAGTGTTGCACCACTGTTGAAGAAAAACCTTTTAAATGTAAGTTAAAAAGTTGTGTAGATGCTTTATCGGAAATAAAACAAGCTTTGCTTCACTCTTGAAAATAGTAATGTAAATATAAAAATTTAAAATTTGTCTAAATAAATAGTATTTAATGAATATATATATATATATATATATATATATATATATATATATATATATATATATATATATATATATATAAATCAATAATAAAGCGATGACTTTTAATATAAAGTTTTTAATTTTTAGGTGGCTATGGAAAGTACGTTTGTGGATATAAAAAATGTTGTTCTAATCAGGTAAGCAGGTAGAATTTGAGGACAAATTTTTTGCGCATGTGACGTTGCATAGTGCAAGAAATAAGATTTTACTTTAAATATTTTATGAATAATAGTAAATTATATAAAAGTAATATTCGAAAAATAAATAAATTTTTACGGGTTATATCACGGGATATATTACGGGATATATTTTTACGAGTTATATTACGGGATATATTACGGGATATATTTTTACGGGTTATATTACGGATATATTTTTACGGGTTATATTCATGGAAAGACTAATAGTAATAGTAATAGTAATATTTATTGCTGTAACAATTACATATTTGTTTAAATATAAATATTTAAAAATAAATTGTGGAACGCGATGCAAAACACAAGTTATGAAAAATGTTTATCTATTCGCGCTTTGAAAACATTCAACGATGTTGCTTCAATGATTTCATTTGGTAACAAATTCCAATTTTTACAAACTCGATTGGTAAAAAATTACATCTCGGTAAACATGATTACATCAATTTCTAAGTTATTCTTTAAAACTACTTTTTTATTATTGTTGTATTGAATACAAACTCTTACCCGTGAATGATATTTATGTACATGAATACATCAATTTCTAAGTTATTCAAGAACATGAATACATCAATTTCTAAGTTATTCTTTAAAACTACTTTTTTATTATTGTTGTATTGAATACAAACTCTTACCCGTGAATGATATTTATGTACCAGTTTTATATTTTTTTGTGCATTTGTATGCACCATAAAAAAATTAATCAAAAGTTATAAGATAAGTGCAAGGGCAAACTCATCAATCAAATTTGTTTTGCTACAAACTACCTCACTTAGTAAAGTTTAATTTTGCATCACTTTTAGATAAGTTAAGGCGCAGCCTTAGATGAAATAAGATAAAATTATTATATTAAATAAGATGAAAGGAAAAAATTAATTACTGGAGCATTCATAGTATTGCTTCAGACCAATTAAAACTCATACTAAACATGTTCACGTCATCATTTTTCCATATCATGTTGTTACTTTTTCGTTCTCCAGTAAAAAATAATAATCCATAAAAAATTTTTTTTCTATTTAATATGATATAAATATTATTTTTACAATGCGCGTTTAAATACATATACATTAGAAGAGAAAACATAAATAAATACTGAAAATTAAATAATTATTAAAATAGAGTTAAGGCAGAGAGGGGCTCAAAAAATAAACGGAAAACATTACATCATCACAATCTTTTCATTAAGCCCCTACATTTATATAGTTCTAATCTTAAATATCTGTTTGATAATATAGATTTAGTTAATATAAAATAAATCGAGTAGATATATTTTAATGTTTTCTTTCTGGAAAATTACTTTTTTTTTTTTGTTCTATTACCGTAAAAATTGTTTACCGGAAAAAATATATATATATTTTACTTATTTTATTTTTATTTTTAGGATGAAAACTAACACGTCTTTACAGACAGCCAAAAAAATAAATTTTTCTTATTTGTATTCTTGTATAAAAAATAAATATATATTAAAACTAATTGCTGCTAATTTGATGATAAATTGCAGGAGATAATGTTAGTAATATTTTTCCTTCCCTCCTCCATCTGATCATATGAAATATATTTGTATAGATCAAAAAAAAGTTTGTCGTTCCTTAAGGCTGACCACCAAGTTCTACAAAATAGGGTTATAAATAAATTATTTGTAAAATAGTTTCTGGTGAATAAATAGGGCCCCACGCCCAAATTTAAAGACAAAAGTGCCCCACGCCCATTGTCTTTAAATCTTTTCCATATTAATTTCCCAAGTCGTTTTTAGAACATTTAGTTTACCTAACACAGTTAAGTCGCTATCCGAGCATTACGTTCCAGTGTTTGCCAGAAATTTAAAATGTTTTAGTTAGCAGTTTTGAAACCCTCTACTTCTCTCATATCTTTTATTAGGTAATCCTACACCACTAAGAAGTTTAGAATCTGTTATCGCTGAATATTTTTTTTAATAAAAAAGCTGATTATTACAAAAAATATGTTTATATATCAAAACTCAATAAACTTCATCATCATCTATCATTTTTATCATCCCAAAAATTAACTGATGTAACTTAAAAAATAAAACGTCAATCAATGCTTTTAAGATATGTCTGTTATTATAATGGGGATATGAAAATAAGTTAGTAATCAGTAATCAAACTCCACCTTTAGGCAAGTTTTTCGACATCGGTTGGGAAGGAGGCGTGAGCTTCCTAATAAATGCTCTACCGCGGTGCTCTGTGATAAGACCGTAAGGACTTTTTGGGGCACCTTAATCAACTTTGAAAGAAAAAAAAAAAAATTCTATTTTTACATATAAAAAACTTGTTGATACCAGTTTTCGGATAAAAATTCACAATAAAAATATAAATATTTAATAGCTAATATTGAATAGCTAATTTTCCTTCCAGCAAATAATAATAATTTAACCGGTAATTTTCCAGTTTTTGTACGGATTATCTCAGTTACTCATACCGATGATTGCTTAAATCTTTTATAAAGACGCAAAATAAAAAATAAAATGGAAAATGTTTATACAATTTATGCAGTTACTCGGAATTTGTTACAAAAACAAGCTGAATATTTAGCTTTTCCAGATGTCACTGAGACAGTAAAGGATCAATTTCTATCAGCATTTCACTCCATAAAAATAAAATAAAATTTTACAGTCGAGACTAAGGATGTATCGAAATTCTGTTCCGGCCGAAATTCCGGCCGAATTTTGTAAAATTTAAACATTTGACACAGGCAGTGTAAATAAAATCTTTGTCCTACAGGGCAATGAAGAAATATAAGAAAACCTAGGTAAAAAATAAAAAATTTATAACAAGCACTATCTAATTTTATTTGCAATAATGAATTATGTAAGGATTTTTAGAAGATTAGGAGTATTGTAGTGTTAAAGGAGTTGCTATCCAGTTTGGGCAATAAACGAGCTCTTTTTTCAACCTGCCTCTGAGAATAGTATTGTCTCATTTTAAATGTTACTTAGATTTTAAACATATAAAAAGCATAGGATACCTAATATTGAAAATATTTCATTTTTAATCTAAATCGAAAAATAGAAAAAAACAATCTTTAGTTTAGCGTAAATAAAAGAAATCACTAAACTATATATATATTTATTCTTTTAAACACCCAATAATTACATAAACTATAGGTAAAAGTATTAAAAAAAAAAAACAAAGCACATTTAAGTATTTTCTTGCATCGTTCTTGGAATGTTTTCCTCCATCAGCGTTCTAAATACTTCTCTTTGTTCCTTTAAATTCCAGTGTTGGAACGATTGTTTTAAGATCGCCGCAACATTGGCCTCCAATGCTTCCTGAGGGCGTGCAATTATAATTTTCTTACCCTCGATCATAAGTTGGAGCATGTTTATATCAGCTTTCTTACACATTATCATTACCTCACCCACAAATGATCGTTGATTCATTAAAGGCATCTGAGTCCGTATAATCGAGTAACATATGGGGTTGTTTAAAAGCCTGATAAATAGATTTAACTTGTTGCGAAAAAGAATGTCTGACACAGCGTCTACTTTGAAATAAGAATGTAGATAATTTCTACTTTGCTTTGAAATATTAAAGAAGGATTTTAAGACAGATCGTCCAGCTATATCAATGCTATTTAGAAACTTATTGCTGCTTCCACACAGTTCTAATCCGTATAACAACGTTGGAACAGCTAAAGAATTAAATAAATGAACTATGGTAGCAGGCTGGCAAAAGCGAAGTCCATTTCTTATAAGACCTTTTGCAACAGATAAAAATTGCGTTACACGTTCAGTTATATTTTGTTTTTGGAGTGTTGCTGTCATTTTTTTGTTCTTATTATCCCAAAGGAAACCAAGATGTTTTAGATTGTTTTGAGGCTTGATAGGATCACCGTTAATATAAATAACGTTAATTAAAATCGAACTTATTCCAGATATTAGAAATTCAGTTTTTTCTGTATTCAGTTTAATAAAGTTCGATAGTCCATACTTTTGAACAATGTTAATAAGGCTCTGAAGACCAGATATAGTGGAACTTTGTAAAACTATATCATCAGCATATGCAATGATACCTGTGTATACACCATTTATTGAAGTTCCAACTTTTGATTCTGAAACAATTTTCTCTAGAAGGTTCTCTGTGTAGATATTGTAGAGATGAGGCGACAGTATGGATCCTTGACGCACTCCCTGAGACAGCCTAAATTTGTTTGATGTACATCCAAGATATGATATATTAGAAGTTCCTGTTTGATATAGTGATAATATTGTATGAACTATAGATAGTGGGATTTTTTTCTGGTAATAGAGTTTCTCGAATAGTAATTCCCAATTACAACTGTCAAAAGCTTTGTTGGCGTCTAGACTGCATATAAATAGCGGTGAGTTATTATGGTTATAGTGCTTTATTGTTTCACTCAGAAGAAATTCTGCGTGGAGGGTAGAGCTGTTTTCTTTAAAACCGAATTGATGGGAATGACTTTCTGTTATATCTGGACATATGTGTATGATAAGATATTCGAGAAGTTTTGTAAAAATTGGTATAATGCTGATTCCTCGATAGTTATTTGGATTTTCTAGTGATGTTTTATAAGACTTGACTAATGGGATAATTTTGGCGGTTGATAAACCGTGTGGAACCTTTCCATTTGTTAACATACTGTTATAAAACGACGAAAGTAAAATAAGAAGATTCTTGTTGTGAGAGTTTTTAAGATGTTCAGCACTGATTTCATAGCAATCGTAAGATTTATTATTTTTAAGCTTTAAAATACATTTTTCAATATCAGCTGTCGAGATAACTTTTGAATTAGGCTCTTTACTTAAATGTGGAATTTGGAGAGGATTGAACTCGTTATTTGTATATTGCGGTGTATTAAGTAGTTTTTGGAAATGATGACTAAATTCTTCGACGATTTCGTTTTTGTTCTGCAATTTATTAATTGTAAAGAGTCGATTGTTAGTATTTTTTTTGATTTTTCGAATATTACCCCAAAACCTTTGAGGATTTGTATTGCGTAAGTGTTCTATATTTTTAGTTTTTTCGTGAATTTTTTTGTTATGTGCCGCTTTTACAGCTTTACGAAAGTTTTTTCGGGAATAAATAAATCTTTTGTAGGATATACATTCTGTTGACTTATTATAGCCTGATTTTTGCCATTGTCTAAAGTGAAAGGAGAGATTATCTTTAATTTTTTTAAGCTCAGGTGTCCACCAAGGTTTCGAGTACTTATAAAATTCTTTTTGTCCGAAACATTGTTTAACTGCCAAGAGAGCTGCATTTTTTATATATAAGCATGTTTTTTGAATTTCTTCTTCTATTTTATCTTCCTTAAATGCGTAACTAGTAAATGCTTTTGATAGATTGAGATTATAAAAGTCAATAAACCTTTCGTTATTCCATGCATGTTTTGGTATTGAATTATATTTTTGCATTATATTATTTATTTCGTGTGATAAGCCGGTACCTTCAAAGTTAATATTCGTAGACACCGGAAGGTGATCACTAAGGTTAAGCGGTGAAGATTGCATAACTTGACAGTTTGTAAAACATAGTTCTGTCTGTTTATAGGATGCAATATGGTCAATGTAAGAAGAGTTAGAAAGAGTTTTATGTTGATAGGTATAAGTAGGCCCAGCACCGTTGATTATATCGACAAAAGCGAGCTGATTTGATTCAATAAAATTAGTGAGATGTTTTGAGAAATTGTTCCTAGTTTTGTTTTTACGAAGCTCTGAATCATATATTTTATATGGAAATGACTGAAAGTCTCCGGAAATAATACATTCTCCTTCATCCTCATAGTTGTTCATTATTGAAGTGATTGTTTGTAACTGAGAAGAGTATTTTGCGTATGATTCGTTATTATTACGACAAGATGAAAGGTAAACACCAATAAAAATTAAGTTACGATTGTTAAGTGTGCCTTTAATAGCAAGAATGTTTTCATCTTCATGTATTATGTAAAAAGACGACAATTTTTTTCGTACCATAAAAGCATTTCCTCCATATGGTCTACCGTGTGTATTTTTTTCTGCCGCATGAAAAAAAACTTTGTGTGTTAGTAATGCAATGTTATTTAACAAAAAACTCTCAATATTTAAAAGCCAATGTTCTGATATAAAAATAATATCGAAAGACTTTAACAACTTAGAAATATAATATGAATTCGATTTAAAGCTTTGACAGTTATATGCACATAGCGTAATATTTGTGTTAGTTACATTTAATTCTTTTTCTCCCATTATGATTTCAATTTTTATTGTTGCATAAATGCTGAAGAGTGGTGTAGAAATTGTGGCAAATGATTTTCGGTATTTTGATGTGGTTTTTCGATTGTTAGTGCTTCTCGCCGCATTCTAAACGGTTTAACAATAATGTTGTTATCCCAAACATCGGGTTTAAGTACCATTCCTTTTTCAGTACTATTAATTTTTACTTTGAAAGAGCGGTTGTACATGTTTTCTCTATTAAGCTTTATGTCTAAAGGAGTAATACCTATTTCTTTATTCATGTAGTTTGATAGATCTTCTTCGGATATGGAATTACAAACTCCGCCTACAAATATATATGATTCTCGAATAATACGTTTGCCCGCAATCGAGCTTCTGTTGCTAGCGACTTTGTTTCCGAAAACGGGTTCTTTTTTTTGCTTATCCATATGGCTCTTATTAACTTTATTATTTTTTCCTACCACTTTGAATTCTTGATAGTCTGTTACAGTCTTTTTCTTTTTCTGGTTTCCGGTTATTTTGTTCCGGGTTTTGCATTTTAACCACGGTAGCGTAGGAATCTCTAATTTTATTTTTTCTATCGGTATATAAACTTGAAATCTCTGTGCTGGAGTGTGCAGTAACTTCTTCCAGCGTATTTCTTTGATTTGGGGAATGATATTTTATTGAATTTGAAACAATAGATTTTATATTTTCTTGCGATTTATGAGGTTCACAATTACTTGTGTTGTTAAATTGTGACGCACATTGATTTTTCACGATTTCGTTATTTGTTTTTTGTAGTTCGTCGTATTTTACCTGTAATAAATGCAAATCTGCCATAATTTTTTTATTTTCTAATTGTAATGCTTTTAACCGATCAATAACTTCTTTTAAAATCAATGCCATATTTATATCTGGCGGTTGATACATTTGTTGACTAGCTTGTTTGGAGTTAGAAATCAATTTAATAAAATCTTTATGAAGTTGATTTTCCGCTAAAGAAATCGACATCAGATAAATATCATCAAGACATGTTAATATCTTATACCGTTTTCTCAGATTTTTTTTAACGGGATCTTCCGCGTCTAGAATAATGTTTAGCAGTGAGAACTGCTCTATGTCAAAACGTTCCAATATTTCCAATATATATTTCCAATAGTTCCAATATATTAAAAAAAATATTTTATTGGACAACATTTTTCAAATGGACTAAAAAGTGAAAAGTAAATAAAAAAAACTTTGCTTCACATTGTCGTAGAACAACAATATCTTCTAAACAATATCTTTGTTTAGATACTGAAAAAACTAAAAAGGTCTCATATCAATACATAACTCATTTTCACAAAGAACTAGACGACCGACCTTTGTCTTCTGAGGTGAAGATATTAAGCAGATTAAAGTTTGCAATAAATAAAATCATAGAAAAAAAATAAAAACAACATATTAGATTTAAATAAAACAAGAATCAAATTAATGAAATAGTTTATATATATATATATATATATATATATATATATATATATATATATATATATATATATATATATATATATATATATATATATATATATATATATATATATATATATATATATATATATATATATATATATATATATATATATATATATATATATATATATATATATATATATATATATATTATAGGTTTTAAATATATATTATGTAGACACTATGCTGAGATGCATGCTTTCACTTTCAATCTTGAAAGTAAAAAATTACATAAGAGGTCGTTCATAAAATAATTACGCTTTTATTTTGACCCTCCTACCACCTCACCCTCCCCTTAATGCACTTTGCCATATGTTTTTTTGAGTACCCCTCACCTCCCTAAAAGTACTTACGCTTTTTACCTACTATCATTTTATGACATTTATTTCAATTTATTCTTACATTTATAGTTGATCCCATCTAATATTAGCCATTTACAGACCCCCCTCTTTTCATTGGAGACTACGTCCTTCATGGACGATTCCTATATATAATTCAAATTCAAAATTTCCAATCCGGTACACCCCTAGTAGAGATATAAACCTTAAAATATCAAAACAACGTGAAAATATCAAAAGGCCGATAACCTCTCTCCTCCTTCCCCCCTTTTTTATTGATGTTTTTTTTTTTCTTTTTAAATTTTAAACTATTTTTTTTTTTTATAGAAACTAAAAGATATAGAGAATCCTTTTTTATTAATTGACAATCCCCCGCCCCATCCTACTTCGATACCGTATCTTTGGCCCTGGGTATATATAAAATTAGTGCTTAAAAGCAATTAAAAAATGTTACAAAAAACAAACAGTCTAGGCAGGGCTGTTCCGAACGGGGGGTGTCAGGGTGTCTGCCCCCCAAAGTGTTCTATATGCATTTGAGCTGGCAAATGTCAAATATCAAGGAACTTTTTTTTTTTTTGGTGTCTCTAGTTGACAAAAACTATATTCCAACCCCTCCCCCCTAACCTTCCTCCTGAGACCAGTTCAGGACGGCAATACGTTTACAATAGTTACAACGAAAAAATAATAATAATAACTAATATTAATATAATAATAAGTTAATAATTTATTAAGATGGTGTCACTCATACAGAAATCTGATCAAAGGAGTGACACCAATTTTTAATATAATAAAGTAATAATAACCAAAGACACACACTGAAACACATGGACCGTAAATACACAAACCAAAGCACATAAGATATATATCAAAACAAACATGTAGAAATAAATTTGCAGGTTTTACTAATAAAAAAAATAAACAAAAAGTGCTGATGATAGTTGTAGTAATTACGAAAAGAAAATTAAAATAATATTTTAATCATAAGGATAATAATGGCAAAAAGTTTTAAAAATAAGTTTTTAAGAATTTTTTTAAATTGATCTTGTTTAATATTTCAGGATATATTTTTTTGGTATATTAGGATATTTTTTTTTGGACTTTTTGGGCTCCGGTTCCATTCACAGTTGCACTGATAAACAATAGAATGTTTACCATACTTCTGGGTTTTATAAGATGGTACATTTAGTTTTCCGTTGTGTATATTTTTAGTCGAGTAGGAATGTAATAGTCTACTTTCTGTGAACAAGTTTGTGATAGGAGATGGTATATTTTTATTTAAGGAGTCAAAAACAAAAAGAAGACTAGCATACTTTACTAGCGCTGGAAATGTTGGAATGAAAGGTTTTTTGAAGGACTTCTATGTATCTGATTTAATTGGTTGGAAGTTTATTAATCTGATGGGTTGATGCTGAGAAGATAGCAACTTGTTAATGCAATAGTTTCCAACTTGACCCCAAACTTGACAACAATAGCCAAGATGAGAATAATGCATAGTAAATACTCCTAAGAATTAATACCGTGGTAAGTAATAGCTTTTTAGAAATGAAGATTTAGTAGTGGGGATTCAGTAAGTTTTTAATTAAAATTTAATTAAACTATAAAAAAGTAATAAATGGTAACTTTTTTAACCATTTTTGAAAATACGGAATAATTTCTCAAATTCAAATTTCTGTAAATTGGGATTTCGCTTTGGTTGAATTGTGAGTAGGGATAGCAAAATCCCGAACATTTTCAATCGGGATTTCGGGATTAAAAAAGTTGTCCCCGGGAAATCCTGGGATAACCCGGGGTTGTATAGAATAAAACGCAATTGTAGTAAGCGAAGCATAAGAAATACGTTTTAAGTACTTACCAAATACTTAAAAGTTATTAATTTATGATATTCATAAAGTACTTCATTCATTAATGAACTTAAGTAATTTAAATTATAAAACAATACTTTAAAATGATAACATAGTATAAATAAAAATAATAACTAAAAATAATATAAATATGCATGAATGCTTTTTTGGAATCCATACTTGTTGGCCGTATAGATAATATATAGTCATGTTTTTTTTTAAAGGTGATCTAATCATAAGCTACTACTTTCAAATAATATTATTTCTTTTGAAATTTAAAAGTTATTTTTTACCTTTTGTGTTTGTATTGCTACTAATCTTTTTCTTATCACATTAATTTGTTCATTTTAGTTGTTTTGACATTAATCTACTCAAGTCTGCTGCTGTTATTATATTTGCCGAGTTTAAACACTTTATCATTTTTATCATAATTTTTTTATTTTGGGTACTTGTATTTGGTAGAAAAACTTCTGGAATTTTAATAAAGTAACCGGGTCATGAAGATATACTACCCTTAACGGTGTTTTGCACTCTTAAATTCGGTGACTCAAAGAATTATACTATTGTTTTCACATTTCAGATTGTTGTTCATTTATTTTTGTCAACATAAACTTTTATGCATTGTAATAAATAAAAAAGTAATAAAGTTGCGTCTTATTGACAAAGTGCGACCTTAGTTCCTTTATTGGAAGTACTACTAAATCAGATATCATTCTACATTCTTACTTGTTGAATTATCGATGTTGGAATCCAATTCTAAATCGAGAAGTGTCTTTTTAGCCCAATAGTTTTTTTTACTTCTCAGGGCCGACGACACGGGTTTTGAAGTAGGGGGGGGGAGCAAAATCATCAATTTGTGAAAAAAGTCCTATACACTGCATCAATTTAGACGTTTTAGGTTGAAAGTCATGGTAATGGAAAAATATTTAGCAAACTATTAGACTATTAGAAAAATATTTGGCAAACTATGTCAACCTGACAAGCAAACAACTAAAGACGAAATAAAAACCGCGTCTTCTTGGGAGATTTTTTACTGAAACACCCTATAAAAGGGTGTTTATTATGGTGCATATAGGGTGTGTATACTAGTATAGTGTTAATAAAACTAATCAATATATACAGTATCGGACAAAACAAGTGCAACCAAATAATGCTAGTTTAGTTTCTTTATATAAAAGTGCTGCATTTTTTCAATTTAGAGAAACAACAATGTCACTTGTAGAGACAACGTTCTTAAAGTTTTATTCATCACAAAGGTCATTATTTGTACACGAAAATTAATAAATTAATCAAAGGTATTAAAAAAGGTTGATTTCCTTCTGGACAAAACAAGTGCAACTCCACAAAATGTTGACAAGCTGTATTTCGCTATCAATATTTCGTGGCAAATCCTTTATTGTCGATCACAGCCTTGCATCTTCGAGCTTAGATTCGATCAAGTGATCAATGAAACTTTGTGGAATTGCTGCCCAGGCCTTTTGGATTTGTTCAAATAGTTGATTCTGCGGTTGACGATCTCCCACAGGTTCTCGATAGGGTTGAGATCCAGAGATTGCCAATCCATCACCGATAAGTGGTTGCCTTAAAACCATTGCTTGAATACTTTTGCAGTGTGTTTCGGATCGTTGTCTTGCTGAAAAACCTATTTTATTGGCATATTCCATTCAGCATGAGGGATATTTTTATACATGAAACGGTCCATTATTCCATCGATTCGATGTATTGGACCTAGACCGTTAGCAGAAAAACACCCCCTGACCATTTCATTGCCTCCACCATGCTTCAAGGTCTTATGGCAGTAACGCAAATCGAGGCGTTTTCCGGCCGGTCGACGTACACGGCAAATGCCATTGCTCACAATGATGTCGAACTTTAATTCATCACTGAACAGGACAGTTCGCTATTTCTGCACATTCCAGTCAATATGAGATGTAGCAAACAGAAGTCTTTTCTCTGGTTCTTTAGTGAAATCAGCGGTTTCTTTGCAGGGCGTCGAGAAAACAATCCGGCTTCAAAAGCACGTCGTCTGATTGTTCGGTCCGATACAAGCAGCTCTAATTGCTTTTATATCTCGACTGATGATATCCAGGGATCCGTCTTGACGGATCTGACAATCATAGAATCCTCTCTAGAAGTAGTGGAACACGGTCTTCCACCTTTGTTATCAGCTGCCAACTTCCCCGTAGAACGATATTTGGAACATAGTCTTGATACGGTCTATTTTTTCACGCGATATTTATCACAAATACTTTTTTTGTGACATTCCACTTACGTAACCGCCAATAATTTTCATTCTTAGTTCCAATCCAAGACTGCCATTTTTGCACTTGAAGTCATAAAAATAATAAAAACAAACAGTCACGCTTCTCAAGGCTTACCGTGTTACATTTACTTTATGATGATACAATAATGCTCTGCGGAACACAACGTCTTGGTTGGATGTGGACTGTATTGATGTAATACTTGTTGCATTTCACTTCTTGTATTGATGATCTTCTATAAAACTCTTTGATAAAACTCACTTCGATAAACTGTCTTGATAATACTGACTGATTGACTTCCATATTACTGTCTGAATTACATGTCTCTTATTTAGTAAAATGAACATGTGTGAACCTGTTCGGAATCTAGATGCTTCTTTTCGATGCTTGTAGAAGTTTCCAGATGCTTCTGGATGCTTTTGAATGTTTTTGGATACTTCTGGATGATTCTGGATGCTTCCAAATGCTTCATCTGGAAACTTCTGGATACATCCTTTAGTTATTAAAAAACTTTTGTGACGTTGACACGGACCAATCTTAAGAAAATGAAACAAATCAAAAAAGTTGCACTTGTTTTGTCCGCTGCAAAATGGTACTTGTTAAAAAAATTCTGCCTGTGTGCTGTCACCTGTCAGCTGATTGCTCATGTAATGGCATGCTATGACTCCAGACTCCTGAATTGTATAAAGCTATAAAAAGTTAAACCTATCAGAATTTGTAAATGAAACGTCGACTAAACAAAGTATCTCTGTAGACCTTGATGAATCATTTTTCTCGCATTGCCATCAGAAGGTGGGTAAGGGTATCAGACATCCATGTGGACAGAGGGATAAAATTTGAAATCTACAGTATCTCTTACAATCGAACGGTTCAAAGATTTCCCAGAGAGTTGTATCTTCTGTATTGAAGGAATTGGTTACAAAAGAGGGAAGCAAAACACTAAATCTTGCAACAAGTAAGTTTCATTTAAAACTTGATTAAGTAAATTTTTGAATTAAGTTATTATAATAATATTTATTTTCTAAATAGGTGGTATATCAATGAAAGTAAATTTGTATCCAAAACAGGCACCACTGAGGGAAATTTCTAAAAAAATCTTTTAAAATTGTAAAAAAATGTCTTTAAAAATTGTAACGAACATTTTTGATTCAGAGCCTTCAGCAGACTATAAAAACTTTAAGTTCACTGGCATCAATAAAGTGCAAATTTTGGCCTTTGCACATGGAGTTCAAGATTGCAATTATAACTTAGGAAGATTAATTGAGATGACAAAATTAAATGAACTCGAATTTTATGTGGCAGCAGATCTCAAGTTAATCAACAGTATGTTGGGTCTTTCAATAAGTTATTTTATTAGAAACTGAAATAATTAATTTATGCATAAGCATTTTAATTTGAAATAAAATTCATTAAAAAAACATAACTAAATTTTTATTGTTAGGGGCATGGCGGAAAGTTTGCCTGTTGCTATTGCGAAGAATCCACCGGCCTGTTAAGAACATTTTAAAGTCTTAATGATTGGTACCTAGAGTATGTAGAAGACGGCGAACAATACAAAAACATGCAGATTTACAAAAATGTTGTTGGTCGATGTTTGCTACAAGAAAAACCAGAAACTCTGGTAATTGACATAGTACCACCTCCTGAGTATGATGGACCATATTGTCACAAAGTCCTGTTATGTTTAGATGAACTTAGAGATATATGTCCTCCTCACATTTTACCTTGCATTGAAACATTAAGGAAGTTTAGAACAGGTAGCAATTAATTAAAGGGTAAAATGTATACAAAAAAAAAATAAATAATCTATTTATAATTTTAAAATCTTTTCTTTTTCACTAAGAGCTATTTTGGAATGGAGCTATCACCAGACTTTGGCAAGGACATCAAAAATTTTGTAGCCGAAATGTGCAACCTAGAAAACTATCTTAAGATTCATACAAATTAATCTATTAGCCTGGGATGGAAATTACGCATAATACGCCCATCTTAATACGCCCATCTTGCTTTTTTTATTGAAAGAAAATAAAGATCCTTGGGTGTTTTCAGTAAAAAAAACCTCTGAGTTCTGTACACAAAAACATAAATAAAACAAAGAGGTTTTCAACGCCACAACTCTCACGGAGTTAACGCCATAATAATAACGCCACGGAGTCAACGCCATAAATCTCACGGAGAAAAATTGATGAAAACGGCATTCACATACTCAAGTATGAGAATTCAGACATTTTTCAATAAAAATAAAGAACATGTATATGATTTGTGTAATGATATTTAATAACATACAATATTAAAAATTACTTGAATTTTTTAAATCTTGCCAATTTGCCAATAAGATGTGTGTTATATAAATTATAGAATAAAGATGTGTGTAATATAAATTTTGTCTTACTATTTTTCGTTGATTATTAAATATAAAATTTTCTAAAGCTGTTATTTATTAAACATCAATAGATCAAAGTAAAATTTACCAATGCATAAACTAACGTGTTTGCAATAAATAGTCATACTACGCATGTCAGTACATACACCCATTTTAAACACCTTTGTGCAGGGTGTTTCATTGAAAAATCATCAAAATCTCCCAAGAAGATGCCTTTTTTATTTCGTTTTTAATTGTTTCCTTGTCAGGTTGACATAATAGTTTGCCAAATATTTTTCCATTACCATTACATTCAACCTAAAACATCTATATTGATGCAGTGTCTATATCAAGAGTTTTCTTTTAAAAAAAAAAGAAAATAAAAAGGCCCCTCGGTGTCGTCGGCCCTGGTTCTCATTTAAGCTGTTCCATCGGGTGTTGCAATCCATGATTAAATGAATGATCTTTCTAAACTCAATTTTTACGTACTTTTGTAAATAATTTTCATTTTTGTTTGGGGACCTTTAAACATTTTGACAATTTTCCTGACGTTTTTTTTATAACCAATAATTTGGTGCCAAATTTTAACTTCAGATGATTCATTAATTAACAATGAATCATTTAAATCTCGAATATAATCTTCCATTTTAAAAACAATTTCTACTTAAGAAAACGATAATTAAAGTTTATTTAATAAAACTTATTTATTAAATTCATTAGTTGAACGGATGGTTAAGTAAACTTTTGTAGTCTAATAAACCTTCTATATATTGATAACTCCATAATTAAACTTTTGTAACTCATGCACACATTTGTTATTAAATTGAGTGGACATAAAATTGAAATTAAAATCACAAAAACATTGGAATTAAAATTAATTAGAAAATTCAAAATAAAAAGGGATTTCTTTTACTAAATATGTTTGATCTTCCAAGTAGCAAGTACTAAAATTACATTTATTTTTAATAATATATTAGTTTTAATATTATAAGATATATACATTTTTTTATTTATTTAATCGTACAAAATATGTACGATTAAACATATAAAAAATATAGTATAATATTGCAAATAAGCAACAAAGTTTTTAGTTTGCATTTTCGATAAAATATAGAAAGATGGAGAATAAAAAGAAAACATTGCAAAGAGATAAACAGCAACAAAACCAAGCAGCTACAATTCCAAAACCTACATTAAAAATTAAGCTGAAACTTTTTGAACTTTTACTTTTTTTAAGACAATCCTGAAATTCCGGGAAATTTCGTAGACTAATCCCGGGACTTCGGGACGAACAATTTGTACGGAATCCCGCGATTTCGGTATCCCGGGATCCCAGGATTGCCATCCCTAGTTGTGAGTATATGTGATTGGCAATCAAAAATACTCGCAACTAATACTTGATTAATAAGGAAAGAAAAATTATTCTAAAGATAAAAAATTAAAACAAAAGTATAACAGACAATGCATTTTAATAAAATTAAAATGCATTGTCTGATTTAAGATTATAATTTTAGATTTAATTATATTTCATTCAAATTCTTAATTAATTAATTAATTGATTATTTAGATTATCATTTCAAAATTAATCTTTAAAGATAATACTCGAAATATTTATGAATATTTATTTTTTGAACATTAGTAATTTTGAACAGTAGTAAATTTTGCAAAATTTTTTGAACAGTAGTAAATTTTACAAAAAAAACTCTTGTTTTCAGCTCGATTTAAGACTTTAATTGTAATAAAAACAAGTTAATTTGTGAAAACTATAACGTTTAAAAAAAAATCATGGATTATTTAAGAAAAAGTAGTTCAACTACAAAGAATTCATAAAAGCTTGATCATTCTAAACATAAAAACATCTTGCTAAACGTGCTTCCCCGTTTTTCTGTTCTGTTCGGAAAAGCGAAATCTATGGCCTCACCTAAAAAGGTTAGATAAAATCTGAAAAATTATTAAACAGTTTTTTTAAAGTAAACTATATAATTAAAAAAATGTATACAATAACTATCGTAAAATGTAAAGTTTTGTTTTTGACAAAGTAAAGTATATATCCAGTATATTTTAGTATTGATTAATGCGTTTATAAAAGGATTAACATAGAAAACAATAATTAGTGTGCCATTTAATGTGCATTCTTCAAGTCAAGTAAAACAACTGTATTTAACCTGAATATCATTAATATATTTAACTGTTTAAAACTGTTTTTTATTTAGTTTTTTTTTTAACTGAGTTTTTTATAGGGGCACGATTGAGGTTGCTTTTTAGTTGTTAGTATTGGTAAATCTTTGATTTAAAGCATGAAATTTTTATGCTTAAAATCAAAAAAAAATCTTTGAATCAAAAATTAAAAACAAAACTTTCATTACAAGTTAAACTTGTAATGTTGTAACCAATAGTTTTAAGTTTTAATTTTTGTCTCAAATGCTAAAAGCATTTGTGAAAAAAACTTTTTCTTAGTATAGTTAGTACTTTTTTTATAATAACAGTAGTTAACTAGTTTTGTGTACCAAATGTTTTACTTAGTTTTTCGTTAATTAGGTAACTGTTAATTAATTGTTAACTATACTTAGGTTTTAAACTAATCTATTTATTGTATTATACTATACAATTCATATAATAATAGTATAACATAAGAATATAATCAAATAATAGTTTAACATTATATATAGAGTAATAATTAAATAATATAATAATATAAAAAATAATAATGTATTTATGTAATAATAAATAGTAATAGTGAAGTACACTATTTATCATCCTATATTATGACTAGTTAAATGAGTTGATAAAAGTTAGTTTACTGATTAAAAAAAAGATAAAATAAAATATTCGATCATCTAAAGATTATCATATTACCAAATAAGTTTTAATATTCTATTGTTGAAACTACAATATGGTTGCATTCAACATGCCAAGATTTTTTTAAAGTTGTTTGGTGGTTATTTTAAAAACAGTAACAGTATATGCTGTTTCTTCACTTTAACATGCCACAAGTAAAAATATTAGTTTTTTTGTTGTTTTGTATACAGTTCAATAAAATTGTATACTGATTTATACCATAAATAATCTACTCTATAAATTTATATTATGGATATCATCAATAAAAAATGTTTTTTGTACTTGCTCTAAGAAAGTTTTTAGTTCATTTTAAATAACAGTTCATTTTTCAAATTATTTAGATGCATATAGAAACTACTACATATAGCCACCAATATGACAATAAATACAAACCACGACTAAAATATTCAATTGAGTCAGGCAATATTGATGAAACATCGTCTGGATATAGTTCCCGGGAAAGTCTTAAATGCAATAATTTGAAGGACTCAGTTTTACAAAAAGAAACCATTTTTTCAAAGTTAAACAAGCCAGCTAACTCTATTTCTAATGAAGCACTCATGTTAGACCAAAAGTCTGAGAATGATATAAAATCTCAAGCATGGGGCAAGTCCCCCAAAAAGTGTTGTCAACACCATGAATCTATTACTGAAATTAATGATCAGTTGTTGTTACAAAATAGATTGCTTGAAGAGCATAATGCTAATTTAAAAGAAGAACTTCAGTTGGCAAGGAGATTTTATCAGTGTGCGCTTTCAGAACTTAGCTCTCAGTTAACTAGAGGTAAGGTTTGTGTATTTTCGTGTATTTTCTTTTTACTTTGAATTTACTTACATACTTACATCCAAATTTAAAGAAAAATTACATCTTTTTTAAAATTTTAAGCGAAAACCATGCAAATTTATTGTAGCCTTAAAGCTCTTTATTACCACAATAAAATAAATGAAATAAAATAGAGTACTTATATAAAGCAAATCTGAATTTTTTTTTTTTCTAAATCATTTATTATAGACCACTGTGCATTAAAGTTAAAAAGCTTTTTCATTATTTATTTTCTTTGTTTTTGCATCTTTTGCATTTTGAAAAGTCTTTTTATTTCTTTACAATAGATTATCTGAGAGTCTTTTTAATATAAATTGTCAACAATATACTAAAAATATTTTTTGATCTATTTTTTATTTAAAAAACTTCTACTATTTCTGTGAATTTTTAAAACTAATGTTACTAAAGTTATCCAAAGTGGAGTTAAGACTTTATTTGGTTGAAAGTTTTCTTTAAAGAGTTGGTTTTAGCCCACAGGGTATGCTTTCAACTTATTTTTATTGTCTCTTCTTTTTTTTTTTTACTAATGTTTTGATTTATTGAACAATCTTTTCCATTTGTGTGAAGTTTAAAAATTATTTTTATTCCGAAAACCAAGTTTTAAAGCATAAGTTGCTATTTCCATTTCTTTTTATCTTCATACATATTGGATATAATTGAATAAATGTAGTGATACCCTTACATTTATTATAAATATATTTTATTTATTTATTTTTATAAATATATTTCATTAAGTTGCTGTAATTTTTTTACTAAGTTAGTATTTTATAATTTTATAAAAATTCAATTATATAATAATTTGTTAAACGTATAAAAACATTTTTTAAATATATAAAAAAAATTATGAAGTATATAAAATGTTTTTTAAGTATATAAAAACGTTTTAAATATATGTGTGCATAAAATATATATAAAAAAAACTTTGTGTCAAATTATTTATTAATTTTAAGGGTTTAAAGATTTAAATTTATTTATTTATTTTCTTTGATTTATTTATTTTCTTTGATTTTTTTTTTAGCTGAAAATCATATAAAATATTTAAGTGAAGCTATTGATGCAAATGCTGAAGCTGTTGCAGTAAGTCATCTTTATGTTTTTTCTGGTTAGCATAGGTAAAATTTTAGTACATTATTAATTTACACCTTTTATTTCATTTTTTATGCAAGTGCTTTTCTATACTATATTGTTTAAAAAAGAATATTTTTTGATAATTTTATTTTGCAAAAAAAAAAAACGTTGGTCAAGTATTTCTTTATTTCTTTTTCTTTTCTTTATTTCTTCTTTCTTTTCTTTATTTCTTCTTTCTTTTCTTTATTTCTTCTTTCTTTTCTTTTTTTCTTTTTCTTTTTTAATTCTTTTATCTGTTAATTTAAAAATTTTTTTTTTTATTTCTTTTTATTTTATTTTTTTTTTCTTTTCTTAATTTTTAAATTTTTGTGCTTCATTAATGTATCAAAGATTCTTCAAAATTGCTTTTAACATAAAAATAATGCAATGCTAAGTTAAAACAAGTTAAAAGTTTATGTAAAATTTATGTTAAATTATCTAAGTTATAGTCAAGTTTATGTTAAGTTATTTAAGCTATAATTAACTTTATGTTTAATTATTTAAGTTGTTCCAAATAAAGCTGAAAGTAATTGAAGGTTTTTAAAAAATATTGCAAATTTTAAAATGTATTTTTGAAATTCATAATGTTAATTGCCATTAAGACTCTGAAGTTTCTCTAGTTGTCAAAAAATTGCTAGTTTGTTTTTAATTTTTTTTTTAATTTATTTTTTAATTTTTAATTGTTTTTATAATATTTGATATTATTAGTATTCTAGATGTCTTTTTTTTAAATTAAAACAATAAGTAAAAAGTAAAAATCTAACAATAAATATAAAAAAATAATTTTAAATTTTTTAAAAATATTAAATTTGAATTTTTAAATTTGAATTTAAATTTGAATTTTTAAATTTGAATTTAAATTTGAATTTTTAAATTTGAATTTGAATTTTTAAATTTGAATTTAATTAAAAGTTTTAAATTTGAATTTTATATTCTTAGATAGTAAGTGACCGGGGTCCTGGCCCTGTCGTAAAATGAAACTTTTTACAAACCTAGCCCCGGCAAAATTATAATAAATTTTTAAAACTTTTAAATTTATGCATATATTGCATAAGCATAAATATTTAATATAAGTTTATGCATATAAATACTATTTATTAAATATATATATATATATATATATGTTTGTATATATATATATATGTTTGTATATATATATATATGTTTGTATATATATATATATATATATATATATATATATATATATATATATATATATATATAATATATATATATATATATATATATATATATATATATATATATATATATATATATATATATATATATATATATATATATATATATATATATATATATATATATATATATATAATGGGTTAACCTATTTAACTGAAACAGCAGTATAAGTATGGCCATTAGATTCAAAAATGAATTTAGAAGAAAAGATCTTTGCAAATAACTCTTATTTGCCTTATTCTGGGGAGAAGTAATAAGATCAGACCCATGAATTAGAGATGGAATGCTAGATTTACTTTAGTTATTGTCATTGTTGAAGATTTTCCTAAACCTAACATGTGAGACAAGATGCAAGATTTAGTCAACTAAGAATGACAGAGTTTAGCATCAGACAGGACCTTTCTACATAATTTCTTGCAATAATAAATAGAAATTTGTTCTTAAAGAGATGATCTTGTAAAAAAGATGAAAAATAATTTTTGTTTATTAAAGCAACTGTACAAGAAGGTGAAAAATGTGTAGTAGAATAAGGCTTGATTTAAAACAGACAAGAAGGAATAAAAGCTTCTATACCTGCTTGGATCCTGGAGGTTTAGTAAGAGGTGCATTTATGCATTCTTGTTATGGACATATATTGATATAAACATATGTTTGCTATTTATTTAGATGCTGACATACAATATCTTTACATATATAATTTTTAGCAAGACCAGAAAATGAGCCATTTTAAAATACCAGAAAATCTTAAACAGAGATTTAAAATATGTTGTATCAAACAGCTTGGTTAGAGAAGATTAAAGTGGTTTGGGTGGCTGCATTTAAAGAGGTAGCAGCTTCAGGATGAAATAGTAGAGGTAAAATTAAGAAAACTTACAGAGTGAATTACATGTGGTATGAACAAACTTTAGTTAACAAAAGAAAATGCTTACAATAGTTTATATTAATGTAAAGATTTATCAATCCTGGCCCTGGTCCTGGTCAAATTTTTAACCCTGGTCACTTACTATTTTTAGAAGAAAAAAATATGAAATTTGGAAAAAAATTAATATGTTTTATTCCTTTGTAGAGTATCATGTTTAATAACTCCAAAACTCTAATGACAAAATAACATGTTTTTAAAAGAAACAATATTGTTCAAAACAAAAGTTATAAAAATGTTTAAAATGATTTGACTTTTATTTAATATTGAATAAATTATTTAATATAATTTAAATATTGATTGAAATATTAAATAGTGATAATATTAATTAAATTTTAATTATAGGGATGTCCTAGCAAAGACTTAGGAAGTCCATTAAAGTTACAAACCTTTGATAAAGAGAGCACTGACATAAATGTACCTCGTGCTAAAATATTCCAAGGCAGAAGTTTTGTAAAAATGAAAGAAGTAAGTGTTTTCATTATTTTTTTCGTTCATTTTTTTAATTTTGATTTCAATCTGGAGGAAAAAAAAACTAATAAAAAAGTTTTAAAATATTTTTATATTCAAAATATTTTTGTAGCAATTACAAGAGCGTAATCAACTTTTAAAAACAGATATTCAGAAGTTAAAAACAAGAACAGATTTACCACGTTCATCAAGTGTCCCATCAATAAATAACAATGTAAGTTATATTTATTAATTATCTATTTTTAATATCAAAAAAAAAAATTCTACCACATTACACACACACAAACACACACACACACACACACACACACATACACACACACACACACATGCACGCATATACAGCGTGCAAAAATAACCTTGGCACTTTACATATGCTAAGGTTTTTGTTTTTTAGTATTTTGATGAAGTGCCAATTAAATTTATCACAATATATATATAAATATATATATATATATATATATATATATATATATATATATATATATTATATATATATATATATTCATATATATATATATATATATATATATATATATATATATATATATATATATATATATATATATATATATATATATATATATATATATGTATATATATATATATATATATATATATATATATATATATATATATATATATAATACAAATGATTGAAGTATTTTTTCTATACGCATTTTTATTACTATTACATTTTTTTAAACTGGTGTTATTTTAAAAACACGAAAAGTTTGTTATGAAATTAAAAAAACGCATTTTTTAAACACATTAATGTTGAGACCCAATACGCAGCAAAAAGAAGTTTTATAGATGCTTTTGATCTCATACAATTCACCCGCTTCAAGCTCTGGCTATTTAAAAAGGGTTTGTACAAGATTAGCTAAGTTTCTTGGCCAACCATTATTCTTGTTGACCTCCTGCCATCATGCCGAACAGAAGTTTTTACATTTTTGTTTTTTTGTTTTTAAGGGCATTTTCAAACAATCGGCGCTTCATATAGCTGTAGCCATAAATAAATTTGCTAAGTCAGCAAATAAACTATTTATGTCATAAAACCATAAAAGTTTAAAAAATAGTTAAATAGTTAAGGTAAAGATAAAACTACTTCACTTTAAAATACCCATTTGCAAAAGCAAATTTATAAATTTCTAATTTTAAATTTACTTATATTTGTAAAAAATAAAAACAAATAGAAAAAATCAGACCATTAGGTGAAAATTAACAAATATGGAGCTGTTTCACATGACTTGAATTTCATGAAGTTCAAGCACTTTTACACTAAAATCATTAAAATTTATATGTAAAAATTTTAGCACATTACTAAAATCTTTTTATTCTGAGTAATAAAATACTAGAGATCAATAAAATGGCTGACTACATTTCTATTTCCAGGGCGTTGTGGTTTTTTACCTGCGACTTTTCTGATTTTGCGATTTTTAAAACAAAACTTAATTTCATAAGTTTTGATATTTTAGTTTGTTTGTTTTTTTAAGAATAATCTTATAATTTTATTTTTTTTTAAAACAAATTGTTTAAAAACAATGTCTTTCAAAATGGTTCAAAATGAGATATAAAATTCGAAGAAAATAACTCTAAACCGATTTTTTTTTTCCATTGACAGACTTTTCTAAAATTACTAGAAATATAATAAAAAAGGAAATCCATAGAAATAGCACTTTGATTTGATCTTGTCAAAATTAAATGTAATAAGTTTTTAGCAGTGTCATTTTAAGCATTATTTTATCTACATTGCATTAGTTTTAATTTAAACTTATAAGATCAACAAGACTGTTGGCAGAGGTATTTGGTGCTGGCGTTAGCATCTTTTGACTGAGATCACATTATAAAAATGGTAAAAAAGTTCTGTATTCAAAAACAAACGGATGTCCATAGATAGAATTAAAGCTGAAATCCTTCTGAAAGCAGTTTTTTATTGAAAAAGACCAGCCACTAGGTCTTGAATTGTATATTTCACCAGACTACTGGTTAATTTTTGATATCGTAGATCATAGTTTAAAAAAATGTCTATGTATGAGACTCCCTCAGACTTTTTGGATACAATGAATTCAAAAACTATTAAAATCTCTTAAAGTTGCTAACAACTGATCAGAGCAAAATCGTAAATCTATTTAAAAATTTGTTTTTCAAAACAAGAAACATATTTCCTGTTACAATAAATAAATTCCAGGGTAGGATATTTATTTCTTAAAACAAGAAACATGTTTCCTGTTTTTAAAAATAAATTTCAGGGTAGGATATTTATTTCTTAAAACAAGAAACATATTTCTTGTTTTAAGAAAAATATTTCTAAATAAAAAATTTAATTTGACTGTGCTTACAGTAAAATATATTTAAGATAATGTAGAGAGTGTGATGAGCTTGAAGAAGCTTCAGAAGCTACATCAAATAAAAAGTTCTTGTAAAAATTATTAAAAAAGAAGAAGAGTGATTCAAGGAGCTAGCTACGGCGACTGCTTTCTCGCTTTCTCGTTATTGAATGGTTCTTGTAATTTGAATTTTTATCCGATACCTAACTTCAAACTCTGAAAATCTTGAAAGTACATTTAAAAATTATTATTTTTTACATATTTTCTTAATATATTTGTTTTAAGCTGAAAATTTATATGTATATAAATATTTATTGTACATTTGCAGGGTTAAATTCTGAAGTAAGTTTACTACAAAATCAAGAGATCTGTGGCAGTAACAGATCCAGCATATTTTGATGTTTGAGATAGCTAGCATTGAGCTAAATCCAAACATTTGTATGTTTAAACTTATGTCAAATTGTGATGCTAGCATGGAACAAAAAAACCCTAAAATTTTATTCCACCTGCCCCAAATGTGACAGAAAAACAAGTTGATGAAATTTTATTTGCTATTCTTAACTAAATTTATATACGTTGGTAAATTTTAAGTAATTTTTTACCGTCTCTAAGTGCTCAAAAATTATGACCATGTAAAACTTTTAACTCCCTCATTTTAGGGGGGTTTAAACTTAACATGGTCATAATTTATGAACGCTGAGAGATAATACTATGAAACTTAAAATTTATCAATGAATATAAACTTAGTTAAGAAAAGCAAAAAAATTATTTTACTAACTTGTTGCTGTCCACTTTTGGGGTAGGGGGATGAAATATTAGGGTTTATATAGGGGGAAAATATAAGGGGGGTATATTTTTTTTAATTTTAATTCACCTCCTCAAGGCTGAGAAGGCCACTACAGACGAGGAGGCTACTTATTTGTGGTTATAACCCTCTCTCAACTCTATAACTCCGAAACACGAACCTTGACGAGCAAGGCAGCTGCGCGGAGAAACGAGTTGAGCGCGGTACTACCAGGGACATGGTGGGGATCGAACTCGGAACCACTCGTTTATGAAGCGAGCGCTCTACCACTACACCACTACCGCATACCGTATATAGGGCAAAATAGACGAGAAATTATTAGGGTTTTTTTGTTCCTAGCCTCCAATCATCGCAAAATTTTGCAAAGCCTTATTTATTTACATAAGTATAAACATGCAAATGTTTGGATTTTGTGCCATGTCTGTTAGCTATCTCAAACACTAAAAAATGTTGGATCCTTCACTTATTTATGGTTCAATGCCTAGGCTTTTTTTTTTTGACATAAAGCAATCGTAAACTTCCATGTTAAATGCTCTTCTGTGGTGCTTTTTGATGCGACCATTAGGTCTTTTTGGAGCACCTAATATAACCACAGAAAAAATGTGTAAGTATATTTTTGAATCACATTGATACATTTTTTTTTTTTTTTTTTTTTTTAATTTATTCACTTCCAACAAGGCTGCAAGCAACCACTATAAGAGTTGGAAGTTACTGGAAGAGAAAAGACTAAATCTGTAGAGCAAGATAACGATTGACTGATGACTTAAAAGATTGCAAAGTATATGAATCAGGAAAGCAAGATGAAGGAAGCGAATTCCAAAGAACTGATGTTCGAGGAAAAAAACTAGAAGAATAAGAGTTTTTGAAGCACTTAGGAACAGTCACAGAAAAAGGATGAGACTTAATTGAATGGCGAGTAACACGAGAATGAATTTTAGTAGATGGCACAAGGGACGCTAGCTCTTTAGAGCAGTGCCGATTATAGTATTTGTAGAAAAGAGAAAGAGAAGCAACATTACGACGATGTGACAAAGGTTGGAGATTGGCTGCCAGAGCAGGTCCAACTATGTTTACAATTCGTTTTTGCACCTTGTCTAAAAGAGAAAGAGCATCATTAGAAGATCCGCCCCAGATGTGGCAACAGTATTCCATACAGGGACGGATTTGAGATTTATAGAGATAGAGAATAGAATCTGGAGTAAGAAAGTGTCGAGCTCGATAAAGAGATGCAACCTTAGCAGATGCTAATTTTGCAATGGATTTGATATACAGTTTAAAAGAAAGATCAGAAGTAAGAGTTAATCCTAGAAGATGAATGGTAGATGACTCATCTAGTACATTACCATTCATAAATATAGGAAGATCTAAATTATTACGATAACGATTGGCCGAATAAAATTGAGTTTTATCTGAATTAAAGTTCACCAGCCACTGTGAGCCCCATGCTGTAGCAGAAGTGAGATCCTTTTCAAGCTCAGATACCCCCTCCAAGCAATCAGAGAGTGTAGGCTTCTTATCATGACAAGAGTAAATGGTAGTGTCGTCGGCGAATAATGCCACCTTAGATGTGAGAATATCTGGAAGATCGTTAATGTAAATTAAAAAGAGTATAGGGCCGAGGATTGAACCTTGAGGAACCCCTGAAGTTACAGGATGTGAAGAAGAGTGTTGTCCATCGAGGACAACTTTTATACTACGATTGGAAAGAAAGGACTCAATAATCTTAAAGACGTTACCAGCTACACCATAAGAAGAAAGCTTATGGAGAAGACCAGCATGCCAAACTTTATCAAAAGCTTTAGAAATGTCAAGTGCGATAGCCTTAACCTCTCCACCTCTATCTAATGCACGGTAAAACCTATCGGTTATTACTGTTAACACATCAGCTGTAGAACGAGAAGACCGAAATCCATATTGATGATCAGAAAGTAAGTTATTTGATTCAAGATGAGAGATTAAGTGTTTGTTGATTAAAGATTCAAAAACCTTGCTTATGACAGGAAGAAGACTAATGGGACGGTAGTTAGATGAATCAGATCGCTCTCCGGAATTTTTGAAAATAGGGATAACAGATTTTGATATTTACACAAAAGATCCAAAGTTCTTTACCCAATTCTTTAAGGAAACCATTTCGGATTTGGATTTGTTTGATTTAAGGCTCCAGTAATATCACAAAAAAAAAAAAACATCATTTGATACCGAAATGAGGTAAAAATCATATAGTTTGTGATAAAGAAAAAGCTTAAAAATCAATAAAAAATTATTTTACCATAGCCAGAGTGTTAATTTATCTATCGTAATCAGTGAAAGATAGGTACAATTCATTTCCTAAATTATTAAGCACAAAGTTTTTTTTGGTACAGGATCACATTAAGAAAATATCATTGAACAAATTAACTGGATTTGACATTAGAATGTACTCGCGCCAATGCTTGGAAATTGCTTTAAATTTAGTCAAAAATTATAAAAAGCATAACTTTGAACAATCAGCGCAAATGTATATTTTTGAATGCGGTAGTGGTGTAGTGGTAAATTGCTTGCTTCATAAGCGAGAGGTTCCGAGTTCGATCTCCACCACGTCCTCTGGTACCACACTTGACTTGTTTCTCTGCGCAGTTTATCAGGGTTCGTGTTTTGGAGTTATAGAGTTGAGAAAGGGTTATAACCACTATCATCATCAGCCTCCTCATCTGTAGTGGCCTCCTTGGCCTTGAGAAGGTGAATAACAACAAAAAAAAAAAAACTTTTATTATTAAACAAAGTATTATTCTAGTATGAATATATATATATATATATATATATATATATATATATATATATATATATATATATATATATATATATATATATATATATATATATATATATATATATATATATATATTATTTTAGTAGTTAATTATTAGCTTGTGAATTAAAATTGTTAAAATGGATGAATTAAAATGCAATTTAAAAGTTAAATTTTAAATATAAAAAATATTTAGTAGCTAGCTAATTTTAAAGTTTGAAAAAGCAGTGGAGAATAAAGCTGCTTCGAGTTGCTTTTAAAAAACATAATTTTTGGTAGTGTTTCTTTCTGTGTCTGTCTGTGTCACCTGTGTACCGTCTGTGTAATATGAGATGTCCTTGTTGTTGTGGCCACAATGCATGGCTACACATTATAATGCTTTAAATAGCAGAAATCAAATTGGAGACTATTTCTAAGGCATTGTTTAAATCAGTTTGAAGTTTATTTCCACATATTTCTGAGGATAATTGCAAATGTTTTTAGCAGTTCTCCTATAAGGTGATGCAATTACACAAGATTATGATTCTGTAGATTACACAAGGTTATGATTCTGCAGATTACACAAGATTATGATTCTGTAGATTGCAGCACTTTGCAGCACAAGAATAAAAGTCATAACTGCAGAGTTATCAAAAATGCTTTTGCCTTAAACAACTCTAGTTTCTAGGAATGATTAAATCTATTAAAATATGAGACAATCTGTTGAACTTGTAGAACAATGTTGAAGTCTTAAGCAAAACCTAGCAATTTTATATCAACTGGAATACCAAAATCTAAGTTCAATGAAATGTAGTCATGGTTTCCTGATAGATTAGTACATAATTTTAGAGTCTTATCGCCTTTTTTGAACAGTTGTTTTCTGAATTGAACTAAAAGCAGACTGTTAGTCAAAGACTATTTTAAAGATGCTTAAAAAATTAATATTAGAAAAAAGGTATAATTTTTTAGCAGAATTTGGTAAATATTATCAGGATACATATGCTTTTATCGTATTACCTTTAAGTTCATCTTATATTATTTCACAGATGATATCATTTGGATTTAAATCCACAAACTTAGAGTGATTTTTATTAGAATCAACTTTAAAATGTGGGAAGTCTTGTTTTTCACTTACAAAAAGACCTTGGAAACATTTGTTTCGAAGTTACTAGTTATTAGCCATGACAGATTTTAAAAATTAAGGTGTGTGGATTGAATCCACTCAGGCATAAACTTTAGTCAAGCTCTGATTATGCTGCAGTCATTGGTCAAACTTAACCTCATGTCATTGGTCAAGCTTAACCTTGAAAATATCAAATGACTCTGCTCTTTTGATTAGTAAAATGTTCTGAACTACAGAAACTCTGTGGAATAATAAAGTGTTTATGAGAAAAGTTTGTTATCTTATCTGCAGTTATTTACTGTTAGTTTAAATTGTTTTTGGCTCATATGGCCCAGTTTAGTCTGTTTTGAAAAATTTTATTTTTGTATACTTAAATCTCCTTTCATTTTTCTTGTATAAAGATCTATAATTTCAAGACTGGCTTGTCCCTCAGTGAAGCAACAATTCAGATTGCAAATTATTGTTTTTTATTTTCTAGAGCTTCAATTTCACCGTTGAAATAAGGATACCAAACTGATATTGCAAATTTGAGAAAGAAACATTTGATCTAAGATACTGAGATCTATCTCTTGATTTATTTATTTTTTGAGTTATTTATTGTTCGCAGAGTATTCATATTTTACATTTTTATTACCCATAATGCATAACTACACTCATAAGTTATAAATTTAATAAACCATGTTTTTGACCAATCAATAGCTTTATTCAAATCTAATTATTAAATATCTTTTTTACAGTTTTGTTTAAAATATTGCAAACATTTTAATATTTGCTGCGTTTTATTAGCTTCTGTTTTATCTCCTTAAGTGAATTAGTTGAATAGAGTTGACAATAATTATTACATAAAATATTTTTCATTGTTAATCCATGATGGCTTTTCATACCTTATGAATAGTATTCTGAAACCATCATAAAGAGGTTATATAGTGATGAACGACAAGTGAACGACAACTTTATAAAATAGAATGTAACAATAAGTTGCCCATCCTCAGACTTTGTCACCAGGGATAGTTTAATCCCCTCGATTTATATCTTTTATAAAATTGCCATATGCTTCATTGAAATAAAAGGTGTCTTCCTGACTTTTGTCTTTACGAATAATGTACCCAGCAATATATACTAATGACATTTTAATATCGACAGTCTATGAATCGCCAAGAGCAGGTAAATTATTAATAATATTTCAAATATTCTCGCTTGGTAAAATTTTACATTCTGGACAAGGTTGATCTGTACCCAGATTGATTAACACATCTGAACTATTCTCAAACTTTAATTGCAACTTTACACTATATAGTTACTTTTTTTAGAACTTCTTGAACATAAATAAAATAAGTTCCTCCTGAGCCTTGTCATAATTTTCTAAAGAGCTTTTCTAATGGATCTGTTGTAAAGTTGCCTTATAACACATGTTGATGGGTTGTTGAAAATATTTGACCAAGCTAATTATTTTAATCTTTTGAGATTAAATCAATTGTTCCTTTATTTTCATGCAGGTCTGGATGACTTTTTAATGCTGCTAATGTTTCGTCACAAAACACTTGCAGACAAGTGATAACCTTCTGTCTTTCAATTGGCTGTGGATAGACAGAAACTTCCATTAATTTAGACATTTTAGCAATATTCTTTGATTCAAACTTGTACAAATTAATAATATCAACCCATCGTGCTATTTTTTTCTCTCCATCAATATAAAATTCAAGCTCTTGAGTTTTTTCTGTTATTACGTATACTTTTAAATAAATGTACATAATCAAATAAAATAAATATATTATTTTTGGTACACCATCGTTTTTTGTTTTTTTTAAAGTATAAAAACTTTTAATTAACTCTGTTACCATCACAGATAATAGCAACAACATTTTGTAAGTCATGCTCAATACCAATTCTTGTGGCATGCCACTAATGATTTCTCTCCACTCAGAAACTTTCACCTTGTGATAATTTTAATATCTTTATATATTAAATTTAAACCTGATTAATCTTTATAGTTTAAATATAAACCTGAGACTTAAATAACTTATCACTGATAAGTTATTTAAGTCTCATGTGACTTAAATAACTTATCAGTGATGTCATGCCCTTCCAACTTTTTGATCAGTCTTAAGTACTGTAAGTACTGTATCGAAAGCCTTTGCAAAGTGAGGCTTAAACTTAAACTGGATAAACAAGATTAAGTTACAGAATAAAATCTAAAGTATAAGAAGATTCATACTGCATGATATTTTTTTCCGACAAAATAAAATAAAATTATTTTTTATCATGTGTTACATAGTTGATTCATCCACTATGCCTTCTAGTATTTTACACATTACTGTAGTCAAAGAGACACACCTATTGATTCCGGAATGTAATTTATTTCTATTTTTCAAAAAAAGGAATAATAGTTGCAATATTGTTGTAAAATAGAAAATTAAATAAAATAGTTATAGATATTTTTAGAAAATAGAAAATTAGAGTTAAAGCCAGATCATCTGCAAAGTTTTTAAAAAGTCATGGTTGTATAGTTTGTTTAGTTTTTTATTGTTTTATCTTTTGCAGACTTTATCAAATGTATATAGTTGGAATGTATGTTATATAAAACATATAGTTGGAAGATGCTCAATATCTAAATATTTTTTACTATTTTTCAAACTCTAGAAGTTTTCTTGAATGAAGATAAATAAAAACTCTTGACACGACTTACTTAACAATTTTTTTTTTTTCTCAGATTTTTTGTTTTTTTTATCAGTTGGTTTTCATGTTTTTTTATCAGTTGGTTTTCATGTTTTTTTATCAGTTGGTTTTCATGTTTTTTTATCAGTTGGTTTTCATGTTTTTTTATCAGTTGGTTTTCATGTTTTTTTATCAGTTGGTTTTCATGTTTTTTTATCAGTTGGTTTTCATGTTTTTTTATGAGTTGGTTTTCATGTTTTTTTATCAGTTGATTTTCACGTTTTTTTATCAGTTGATTTTCATGTTTTTTTATCAGTTGTTTTTCATGTTTTTTTATCAGTTGGTTTTCACGTTTTTTTATCAGTTGGTTTTCATGTTTTTTTTATCAGTTGATTTTCATGTTTTTTTATCAGTTGATTTTCATGTTTTTTTATCAGTTGGTTTTCATGTTTTTTTATCAGTTGATTTTCACGTTTTTTTATCAGTTGATTTTCATGTTCTTTTATCAGTTGGTTTTCATGTTTTTTTATCAGTTGGTTTTCACGTTTTTTTATCAGTTGATTTTCATGTTTTTTTATCAGTTGGTTTTCATGTTTTTTTATGAGTTGGTTTTCATGTTTTTTTATCAGTTGATTTTCACGTTTTTTTATCAGTTGATTTTCATGTTTTTTTATCAGTTGTTTTTCATGTTTTTTTATCAGTTGGTTTTCACGTTTTTTTATCAGTTGATTTTCATGTTTTTTTATCAGTTGGTTTTCATGTTTTTTTATCAGTTGGTTTTTTCATGTTTTTTTATCAGTTGGTTTTCATGTTTTTTTATCAGTTGGTTTTCATGTTTTTTTATCAGTTGATTTTCACGTTTTTTTATCAGTTGATTTTCATGTTTTTTTATCAGTTGGTTTTTTCATGTTTTTTTATCAGTTGGTTTTTATGTTTTTTTATCAGTTGATTTTCACTTTTTTTTATCAGTTGATTTTCATGTTTTTTTATTAGTTGGTTTTTTCATGTTTTTTTCCTAGCTCTGTAAAATCTTGGTTTCACACAATTTCTTTTACTGGTTTTTAAAAGTGGAATTTTTCATATCTGCAGAACAAATTTAATTTATTTTTAGTAGTGTAGCTAGTGTATCTCTCTATGTTCTTGAGTTAAATAGCCATTACTCTTCGGTGCTTAATACATAAAGGGAACATTTATTAATTTTCAGAAATTTTTCCCACCCACTAACATGCTTATTTAGACCCCTTCATGTTTATTAATTTTTACTTGTTATTAATAAAATGAAACTAGGGTTAGGACTATTGTAATTGTAATGAAAACAATAACAGTAACAATAACTATTGTTATTTATTTTTAATAATTATTATTAATTTAGAAGCAATTCATTCATTCAGCATTTGTGATTTGCAACTATTGTAATTCTGTTATACAATAACAATTAAAATTGTTTTATTGCAATTCATCTTTATAAAACAACAATATCTGGAAAAAAAAAAGTATTGTAATGACCCATTACAATAACAATAAATATTGTTTTGTAATTCGTCTTTATAATACAATAACAATATATTGTTATTGTAATAAAAAAAAGTTATTTTAGTGTCCAAATTTAATAAATTTTTTTTACAGTCCAGTCACCGAGATATGTGACCTTGACATAAGGTACAACTAATATATAAGTATTGATTCTGTTTCTATTTTATTTACTGAATATCACTTGTCCTTATTTCAAACTTTATATAGCTCTATAAAAGTGAGTTTAATTGGGCCTGTATTTCTTGTACTTCTGGGGATAATCATGATTAATTACTACCATTTCTTCCACTAATTTATTTGCTTTTACATTACGAACCTATCCAATTGTTTTGAAACTTACTTAACTCACATTTACTCTAATATAACTTTTTCTTGTGTTTCCCTTATGCTTTATGGCTGTATGTGTTTCATAAAGTAACTGGACATCTAGTTGTAAAGTTAAAAAAGAACTTTGTTACAATAAACAAGAACAATATTTATTTGGTGTTCTAAACTGCCTCATTTTTCAAAAATGGTCCACACAAAATTTACTGGTACGTTCTGATAGGTGATGAACAATCTGAAAATGTAGAAAATATTTTAACAAAACAAAAGAAGTTTAAATTTTCAAATCAATAATTACCCAGGTCAATGGTTTTCTAATTCCATAACGCTGTCATTTCTTACACATTAGCGGTTAGATATTTTTAAAAAAAATGATTTTCATGTGCTTAATTTAGTTAATCAATTAGTTTAGACGTCATCAACCGGTGAAACATGTCAATATCAGTTTAGACAAAATTATAAAAAAATTTAAAAATTTCTTTAAGTAAATAATTATTTAATTACAAGCATATGATAAATTATATATTTGTATGAATTTGAATGAATAATATTAATGTTATTTCTAAATAAATTATTATTTAAACAGTTATATAATTTAACTGAAAATAAATAAAATTTATATATGTAAATGGTTACTAGAAACAGGTGCCACGTGCACCCCTAACCTAATATTTATTAAGTATACATAATATATATACTTCTTTTGGCTTCACTTCACTTCTCAAAATAAATAAAGTTTATATATATAAATGACTGCTGAAAACAAGCGTCACGGGCACCGCTAAATGATCTAGTGCCCAAATAATAATAATGCGTAAAAAAAGAATCTAAATACTATAAAATACAATAGCTATTAGACTTTGAAATAGTAATACAATACAATAGTTATTGTAATTGTTTTAAATCCCATCAATACAATACAATAGTTATTGTAATTGTTTTACATCCCAGCAATACAATACAATAGTTATTGTAATTGTTTTACATCACAGCTATACAATACAATAGTTTTAGATCTTCAATGTATTGTTAGAAAAAGAAAAAAACAATACAATAGTTATTGTAACTATTTTTATTTACAGCAATTCAATAACTATAAATATAAATGTTTTAATTACATCGCTGGTATTACAATACATTATTATTGTACTGTAATTGTTATTGTATTTAATTTTTACAATAACAATAGTCCTAACCCTAAATTCGACATCTTAAAACTAAAAAAAATAATTAGAAAAAATGTATATCAGTGATTAGATATGCATTAAAAAATGTACATTTTACATACGCAAACTTCACTATAATTATATTGTCACCCACCCTTTTATTAAGACCGTTTATTAGATATAGACTATAATTCCCAACCACTTTCTTTTATTCCTACCCCCCATCCCTTGCACCTAAGAGTAGCTTTTTCAAGTATCTTGTTGATTATTTAGCTTCTTGTTGATTGTTCATATATTGGCATTTAAATTTAATTTAGATTTTTTAAACTAAAACATTTTCTTTAAGGGTTTTAGGTATGCCATAATTAGTTACATTCTTTTTTCATCATTTATTTTTCATTGCATTTGTATGGCTGGCAAGGTTAGGATTGCGTAATTGCAATCACCTTGCGGTTTGGATTACATGATAGCACAAGTAATTTAAGGTGTAGGTGCATGTAGCGAGTTTATCATTTCTTCCAGATATACTTTGCGCCTTATAAAAATAATGTTTCAATAGATTAATTATTATGTTGGCTGATGAGCCAAATTTCATGCTTGTGCTAAAGATTTATAATTGTAAGTTATTAAAACACCAAGATCTTGTTTGCAAATAGTTTTTGCAAGGTTTTAAGATTACAAAATATTAAAACACCAAGATCTTTTTTGCATATAGTTTTGGCAATAGATTGATTCAGATCGCAGTCTTTTAGTCATTAACAATGTAGACTTATTTTACCAACATGCATAGTTCAGCCAATCACTATATAGATTTAATTTGAACCACATGTTTTGTTCGGTTAGGTATGAAAGGCTTAAGCCTTTTGCGAATTATCCCTTGATATTCATTTTTAAATACTTTGTCTATTTCTTCTTCTGTAAGGGACTTTGTTAAAGATGTTGCCAATTTTAACTCGCAACTTAGTAGTAGTTGCTTGCAGCCTTGTTGTGAGTAAATTTGGTTGAAAAAAAAAATTGAGAAAGATTATATCAACATAATTTTTGTTTACAATTAAATTGCAAAATCAAGACTTTCTAGTTAGTTTGTTCTGTAAGGTTTGTAATTAACAAAATGATGTTGATTTGGATGTATTAATTTATTTGCATTCAGTTAATTCATTATATCATTTTTACGATTGGTTCCATTATATAACATCCTACTGATGTTAAAGGTTCATCTATTCTAACTAATTTACTTATTTTCTTTAATGGTAGCTGGTGTATTTATAAGACTCAAGATAACAGTATTGGTGTAAAAGTTGTTGTTTGGCAGTGTGTCAATTATATTCTCTGTTCAAAGAGCTAATTTGCTTGTTAAGAGTGTTTACAATATTAGTTTTGTTGGAAAACTTTGTTTTCTAGTATCTAATATTTTTAGGAGAATATATTTATATATACTCTCAAAAAATATATCTTTCTAATCCTCAGTTTTGATAATTCAGATTTCATGTATTCAGGTTTATATTTCCTTGATCATAGTTATATTTATGACCGATTCTATCAATCAATTGCTAGATTGTATTTCTACAAAGTTGTTATGTGTCCTTGCTTTGTTGAACTGGGTGGATCAGAGTTGGGCACTAAGTCTCCCAGAAGATTCAGAAAATTTAGAATACAAGATTATGTGAAGTATCAGCATTTATGATAATTGTATGTAAATGCTTCATCGATAAACATATCAATATTTCTTTTCACTGGGCTAGTTTTATTATGGTTTATTGGAACATAATTGTTGTTGATCATTTGAAGGAAAGTTGAATTCTCAAAAGACCTTGGTGTTTTTTTTGATCACACTTTTTGCTGCTGTAATTTGTTGTATTTGTTTTTTAACAATATATTTTAATATATATTCTATATTTAATATATATATTTTTTATTACCAATTTTAAAGAATATATTTACCTCATCATTTTAATATATCATAGGTCTGTTTGACTTTTGGTTAATTAATTATATATCAGGGTCACAATCCTTGTAAATGTTGTCGATATTGGGAAAGTTTTTTTTTAACTTTATTTAAATGTAAAATATTAATGTTTGTATATATATAAGTTTTTATTTACCCATGAATCATTAAAAAAATTATTTATCTTTAAATAAAATGTGATCAAAATAGTGCTGCAAAATATTCGATTTGTTTTTTGCTGATTTCTTTGCGTATATATGATCTTTATTGAATTAAAATAGGTTACCACTTTATGATTCCATAAACATTTATAGTGGAAAAATGTTTAATTAATTATTTTACACGTATAAACGATTTACATACATAAATGCATTAATAAGTAGTAACGCCATTATATACATAAAAACATCTTTTATAACACTTTTATTTTACACTTTACTTTTTTTTTTCTTTTTTTTTTTTTTTTCTGCTTGTTTTAATTATTTGATTTTTATATCTTTTAAATCTTTGTTTCAGGTAGATAAATCGCAGTTAAGAAACACTCCTAAGTAAATTGTCGACGCGACGTCTCTAACAAAGCGTTTATATGTAACTTTAAAAAGTATTTTTAATGCCGATTAAATTTTTTTAAGTTTATATTTCGTTTTATGAAACTTTTTTATGTACTACGTTTATGGCTAACGAGTGACAAGGTTTTTAAATTATTATTTTAAAATTAAATTCTTTAAATTTGTTTTTATTTATTTTAAATACTATATAGATGTTTTTAAATTTTTTGGACGTGACGTAGATTTTTTTTATCTGAATCTTATTTAAACAGCTTTTTTTGTATTTTCTTATTTATTGCAAAAAATAAAGAAAAATATCAAAAAAATTGTAGATTCTGTAGCGTGGTGGTAAATGCAATGTAAGCAGATGTGTGTAGTAGGGGTTATTTAGCGTATTCCGACATTTTTGTGCCGAGTGGTTCCATTTTTTACATCCCTATACTTATTATTTTTTGTATGTGTCTATTAGGCAAGATCTCAATCTATAAAGTGGAATCTATGCCAGTCAACATCCTCGAAAAAAAAGGCTGCTGAATATCAGCGTATGAACTCGATGCTGTCAGGTTGCGCGCCACATTGCAATTAACTGAAGATGTTAATTGTGCCTCTGTATTAAATTTTTCTTGCCTACAAAATCTACAACAGTAGATTTGGTTAGTAATAGTCATTATAGATAAAGTAACATGTGATACCTAAAAATCCGGACAAAACTAAAAAACTTATAACTTTGAAACTAAAGGTGCAATTTTATTTCTGTAAAAAGATAATTAAAGTTAAGCATATGAAGCTTCAGATTTAAAAAAAATATAAGTTTATCACGCCATGTCTACGAACGTTGTCCACTCGGCTGAAAGAAGTCTTGCCAAGTCGATGTACGCGATCTTGACTGTTTTTTGCAGTAGTTGATCCTGTCAGTGAGCTGGTCAACGGTTTTTGCTCTCCAGCCACAATCCTATACTCTTCGTTTGAGTTCTGACTAAAAGTCTTCTATTAGTCGGAGTTCTGCCTCATTGGCAGGGTAATGCTCCTTAGGCACGAATTCGATGTTATTCGCTTGGAGGAACTCCTGCGTCTTTTTTGCGTAATGAGACGTAGCGAGGTCAGCCCAGAAAACGATCTCGTCGTTTTTATGAACTGTTTCAATGAACGGAATCAAGCGCTTCATCAAGCACTTCTGGATGTAGACATCTTGATTGATCGCTTCGCCCGAAGGTATCACCAAGTGCTTCGACAGGCCGTCGTCGAACATAGCAATCCAAACAAGTAACTTTGGCTCGAATTTGGACTTTCGCTTGAGTTTAACAGCTTCTGGAGTCATTTCGACGTTAGATGTGTAGAAACCAGCGTTTCCAGATGCTCGTTATTGTTCAACGAAAACTAGGACTTGTCGTCGATGATCACCTGATTTTTCAGGAAAACTCTGGCCAGGTGGGCACACTTCGGACGAACGGCTGACTTCTGTTGTGGAATTTGATCCGGAACTTTTTCCTTCTTTTTCTATTTGATTATTGTCTTGGTGTTAATTGTTTTTGATATGTGCTTTTGGCTGATACCATACTCGCGGGCTAGCTGACACTGGCTAACTCCGTCACTATGATCGATTCGCTTTTTCAGCATGGTGATTCGCTTTGCGTTCATCTTAATCGCCACCCGTCCAGTTCAACGCTGTCTTTCAGGGCCTATATTGAGCGTCTTGCGCTGCAGAATATTTTACAGGGTCGACCTTGATGCGCCTTCGATCATGAAGTGTCTCACAATCTCACTTTTCTTTATATCCGGAAGCAAATCGATTAACGCGTACACGCGCTTTCTTAGGTCTTCATGTTTTGAAATAATTTTCTTTGCCAGTATAAATAATTGTTTACTAAAAGATATATTGCAATTTGTAGACAATTAAATGTACTACAACGTAGCATAAGTTGCAACAATTTTGCAACACTCCTTAAACAATTTATGTCGACCGAACTTTTGTCCGGATTTCTAGGTATCACATGTTATAACATTAAAATACAATGTTAATGGTTTACTGAAGTAAATTTAGTCATTTATAAAAAAAAACGTTTTTTGCTACAAAAGTTTTTTTAGAGTATTTTTGTATTATAAATGATTGTTTTTTCATATTTATGCTATAATATTTATGCTTTTTTATTCTTATTAAATCGAAGATAAAGGTCTCACTTTCTGTAATTAAGAAAGCTCTTTTATTTACTGGCCGATCCAGCACTTTTTGGTGTTTACAAAACTTCCAGACGTGGAAGTTTTTTAAACACCAAAAAATGCTGGGATTCTTAAACACTAAAACTTTTGCCCTCCATACGTCCCAAACTATAGATCAGCAAGTTGATAAAAATAACTTTTTTAACTATTGTAAACTAACGCTCCAAACTTGAGAACAGCAAGTTGATAAAAAAAACTTTTTTAACTATTGTAAACTAAGTTTATATATAAATTTTAAATTTTGTAGAATAGAATGTAAAAAATGTGTGAATTTAAGGGTGTTACAAATTTTATATGGTCACAATTTTGAACTCTAAAATATTGTACTCTAACACTAAAAAATGATGGATTCGCCCCTGCTTTTAATTTAATTTAAATATATGGGGCGAAACTCAATTAAAAAAAAAAGATAAATAAATAATATATAATTAAAAAAAAACAATGGTTACAATTTATTAGATGGTGTAAGTGCTAAATATATGATATACCCAAAAATAAGTTCAAAATAAATAAACTAATTTAGATATACGTTAAAGTTGCTTCTGAATTTATGTATTTTTTGTATTTATGTTAAAGTTGTTATTGATAAAATTATATAAAACAAAAGAAATTTCAACTTTTTGATTTTACATACACTAACTAGTTAGTATTTATACAAATTATTAAGTTCTTTGGTGTCTTCTTTATTTATGATGATGATGATTAAGGCAAAATAGAAACAAGGAATACAAAAAGGTAACACTAACCTCACTGAAAACTGATTGCATGAATTTAGCCTTAAGTAAGGATTTTTCTTAGTTTTAGGTAAAAAATTTTCAGATATAGATTTGTCAAATAATTTAAAACATTCGGAGTTTTTTTTTGTCTTTCTTTGAAATCATCTTTTTTATGATTTGCCACCGAAACCGAAAATGTGCTAATTTAGGGCACATTTTCGGTTTCGGTGGCAACTTTTCAAAAACTTTGACTAAATAATTTTCCTTATTTAGTCAAAGTTTTTGAAAAGTTGATTACAATTATTTATCAATGTAATTTATGTAATTTACAATGTAATTTATGTAATTATGTAATTAATGTAATTTGTAATTGAAGTAGTTTTTGAATACTAAGTTGCATAGTGTGCTTTAGTTGTATAAACAGTTATACTTAGTAAGAAAAAATACATTAATATAATACAAAATAAATCATCCATTCAGTGACGGATCCAGGGGAACGGGGTATACTCACTCCTTTCCCACCAGACTCTAAAAGTCCTAAATTATCTTCAAAATGGAGGACCTTTTGTTTTGGAGACGCAAATATTATACAACATACAAAATATTTCAACATCCCCCTACTCCCACAAAAATATACTGGATCCGTCACTGAATACATTAATATATTATGAGAAATTAAGGTACGAAACTGATGTATTAATTAAAATTTTCAAGGATGTAACTTTTGCTACAATTTTTAGAACTATTGTAAGACTATTTTTAAACGTGTCTGAAAAGTATTTTTAGAAAATGTTCTAGAAAAGAATATGGGGCACATACATTCGTAAATAACTAGTATTTTGGAAAGTTTTAAATGCACACTTAATACCAAGAAAACATTTCATTAAAAAAAATCTGATTATTGTGTTTTATGTGTATTTATTAAGTATTTATTAGAGATTTAAATGCAAGTTTGACAATTTAAAACTTATAATACGCATGCCCACGTGATTGTTTTTCCCCTCCCTTTCCGTTCCCGCGAAAAAACGGATGAGTGGAAACTCACCTTATTTTGCGTCCGAAACAAATGGATAACGCACATACTACAATGATGCATTTTCAAATAATTTTTTAGTACGCATTTACAAGTTAATGTGTCGACTGGCGTTATTTCTGCAGGATGTAAAACTTATATTATAAATTATATTTACAAATTATTAATATACTAATATTTTATATTTTGCACACAAAAATAGTTTTTTTTTAAATTTATAACTTTCATATCTCCGGCAAAATCATTAGTTTTCCTTAAGGTTATGCAGTTTCGTCAAACTTGAGCTTAGTTTTAATGTATTAACACATTTTTTAAACAAGTTATACGCGTCCTGTTCTTACTGGGTAATCACGTGCGTGCAATATAATTACTTGAAAAGATACGTTTTTTCGCAAAGTTTTTCAAAAAAATACAATCAAATTTTGTTGAAGTATTCCAAGAATAAACTTTTTACATCTTAATAATAATAATATTGTGTAACAATAATAACAAGAACAAAAACCAGAATATTGAAGATTTTTCAAATAGGAAGAAAACTAAAATAAAGTAAATGTTTTGTATACTAAATACGCGTTTAATATTCTTTTGAAGTTTTTTGAGCCAACCAGGTTAACTCGAAGTTTAATAATAAAGTAATTATTATAGAATATATAAAAGATAAAATATTTATTATTCATTGTTGTTTAAAAGTAACAAAGAGTGTGTTTAAATGCGTGCGTAAACGCGTCCGTTTAAGCAGTATTGGGTTCGGAAAAAATAACATCGTTCTCCGCACTTTCCAAATAATAAGTATGGTCGGATAACTCCATTGCAACAGCGTTCATAAGTTAAGTTTCTGCATTTTCTTCCACATACTGCGTAATTTTCAGGACCTAATATAAAAATTTTTTATCTTCATTAAAAAACTGAAGAAAAAAAAAAGAAAGAAGAAGAAACAAACTATTAGTAAATTTATAATTTAAATCTACAAATATATACGATTTTACAGTTATAATTTTATTAGTTATAAACGTTAGAGCATGGAGTAAAGAGTCTAAATCTAATAAATAAATATAAATAATAAAATATATATAAACATTAAAATAGTACTTTTTAGTTGTTTTTTTTTAATGTTTTAATTGGTTAATTTTTTAATTTTTAATCTTAACTGGTTAATTGTAATTAACACAATAAAAGTTATGTTTGATATTAAGGTTTTAAAGTTAAAATATAGCAATTTCGTAGGAAAAAAAATAAATAATTAAGTTATGTTTATTAATAAGGTTTGTGTAAAACTTAAAATGCATTACAATCTGTTTTTATAAAAAAAGTATGTAAAAAACTGCTTTTTGTTGACATAAGTGAAAAATTTTATATAAATAAAATATAAATAAAATTAACATATAAGTTACTTTAAAAAAGAGCAAAAGAATCAAGCAGTAGAATCTTATGTTGTTGGAAATTTTTAATTATTTAATTTTTAATTAAATTTTTAATTATGAGATTTATTGTTTTAGACTTTGTGACTTAATTTCTCATTTAAACTTATTTTTGTTTGACTGCAAACAGCAAATCATTCATATCTTTTTAAGTAGATAGGCAATCGAGTTTAAATTTTCAGTGTTGTCTCTTAATAGATAGAGACTGCAATACCTTACTAGAACCTTAAACACGTTTCCGTTTATATGTATTGCTTTACCTTTGCTTTTTTATAGACAATATCTAGAAAATTTAAAAAAATCGGCCATATAAAAAATATTACTTAAATTTTTAAAGTGAGATTTTGTTTATTTCAATATAATCTATTAATGTTGCAAGTTCTAACTCATTATGAAATAAGTTTAACTTATGTAATAGAAATGTTTTTTTTTTTTTATCGATTTTTTGCACTTAACGCTGAATCAGCAAAAAAATAAATAAAAAGCCAATTTTTGGGTAATAATTTCAACTATGTCAAGCAGTGTTTTTTCTTGCAACTAACTTTGGTAAATGCTGAATTTAACAAAAAAAATTTTTTTCTTATAACCTTAATTTGTTTTTGGAACTAATGACGCATCAATTACTACTTTATTAGAATTTTTGACATAAAAAAATTTAGTTTAAGAAATAATACTACTAAACTTTTGACAAATCTTTTGATGAAACTCTTGAAAATTAAAAACAAAGTTTTGAAATTTTAAAAAATTTTTCTAATGATTTTTTTTTTACCGGAAATATCATATTAAATAAATGTACGAAAGTTAAAATGAAATCCTAAACTTTCGTTTATAACATTTACTTTTCTTCTGAAAGTTGTAAAATCTAGAATTTTATTATTTTAGGTTTAATCTGGAAAATAAAATTTTTTTTTAAAAAAATTCTTCTTTAAAAAAAAAATTTTATAAAATATTTTTCACATTTTTAAAAAATGTGAAAAATATTTTTTAAAAGTTATTGTTTTATATTTTGAAAAAATTTTTATAAAATATATAATTCTCAAAGCATTTTACTTTGTGTTATGAAACTGTTTTTAGAAAAAAATTTAGCTATTTTTGAAAAATTAATCAAAAAAGATAAAAAAAATGATAGAGTTTTTCGTTTATTTTCGATAATTTTTGCATCGATTTAAAGACTTAAAAAAAACCTTAAACACTCCGTTAATAACTTTTTTATTTTCGAATAAAATACATGAAAAAAATTTCAGAGATTAACTTCTAATTGAAAATATTAGCAAAATTGTTTACTTTACATAATTTTTTAGTTTTGCCTGAATTTAGTTATCGTCAATTTAAAATAATCGCCTTGGTTGATAAAGTTTATGTAAATATTGTCAATAAGGATAATATTTTATTAAATAATTAAAATTTTCAAAAAATTGTATTACTTACACATTAAATAACGAGGTCCATCAATAGCTTGAACACTTGCAGAGTACATTACCATGAAAGCCAGCAATAGAACTAAAGGACTCATGATTCAATGATTCTAAAACATAATAATTTTCCTAATAAGATAATTTCTACATACAAAAAAAATAGAAAGCATGCCCAGTGAAAAGCGTAATTATGTGAACAAGCAAATATGAACTAGTGTTTTCACACTTTTGATGTGCTTATGTGTTTTTTATAAATTTTTAATACAGTTTTAAAATAGATATACACATACCTTGATGTTTTTTTGTTTTCTTTTTAATTAACTTTGAGATACGTTTACTTATCAGCTTTCTGATTGAGAAAATTATTAATTAAAAACATTATTTATACAAAAATTCACAAGAAATAATTGGTCTAAAATAAATAAAAAAATTAGAACTCTATTACTTTCATTTAAAAAGTGAGATTTTAAAAACCACAAAATTAAAAAATGTTTTTACTGTGTTTTTATTGATGACTTGTAATGATATTTTAATGGTATGCTGTGTTATTAACAATTTTAGAATTAAAGGTTGGCTTCTTATTTGCGCAACTAGTTGTTATTGCGTAATTAATAACCTTTTAAAACTCTTATTGGTCAAATTATGAAGAGATCAAAAATAAAAACAATTTATGAATCACAACGTAGTTGAAGTAATTTATTAAAAAAAAAAATTAGCCTAAAATAAATCAAAATCTAGATTTGGAAAATAGTTTGTCACATAAAAAATAAGCATTGCAGGATTTTTAGTTTTTAACCCTTTCCATGGATTTGATTTTTAAATTTAAAGTTTGAGTTGCCATTTGGTAACTCAAACTTTAAATTCAAAAATCAAACCCTGTTTTATCTTTTTTTTAATTTTAGGTAATGCCTATGTTTTGCTACTTCCTACTCGATGGTAACATGTGCAATTTAAAAATGAACGCGCCGATTCGCAATTGTTATTTGGAAATTTTGAATGTCGTTGTAATTATTTTTTTAATTTTATAAATCGGGAAAAAAAGGCTTAAGTGTAAAAATTTGACTAGATAGTGCAAACTTTGTATTATTTAAACTGGTGTCAAATAAGAATGTTTTACAAAGAGTTACAATTATTGGAGCTTGGAAGCAATATTATCAAGAAAATTCTTTCTGTCCATAATACTAATATAGGCACTGCAATATCTGAAAACGTAATATCATTAATCAATAAAACACGGCTAAAAAAAAAAGACATGATATATTACCAATGACTTAAAATACAATAACTTTTTATGTTTCTAATAACTATAGTATCAATAACTTTTTATGTTTCTATTTCAAAAAGTAAAACCATTGCTGTCAAGTCAAGTTGCATGACTTTTTAACTAATAATTATATAACGATAAGTTCGATATTTTTTAAACGTTAATGTTTAGCTGTAACTTATGGTTTTTATTTATTTTCGTTTTAGATTTTTAAAATAAATACTGAAGTGTTAAACTAATAGAATAAAAAAATATTAATTTTTTTGTGTTCCTAAACGAGTTCAAAACTCATCCATCATTCAAATATAAACATCATCAAATAAATGTTATAGTAAAAATGCGATAAACGTTATTTTAAAAGAATTTTTTTAAGATATATCTTGCCTAATTTAGCTTGTCAAAAATCTATTATTTTTCTAATTTACGGTTATAAGGCCGGTGTAGTATGAGACTTTTACTCCCGTGTTTTTTTTTACTCCCCCTGTAAAAATATCGTATAAAGTTTTTACCGCGGAGTAAAAAAAGCATATGAGACTTTTACTCTTACTATTTTATTTTTACTCTCAAGTTGTTATTAGCGGAATTGCATATCAATTAGACATGCACTCCAGATTTGCAGATATTTTTAGTTACTTAAAATACAAAATATATCCAAAAGAAGTTTTAAATAAAGGCGATAAAGCCAATTTTGGAAGACAAACTAAGCCATTTATAGTTGATATATAATATATATATAGTTGATAATAATGAGTTATATGATTTAAATAAAGCTGCAAAGGTATGCTATTATTTCAAAATGTTTTAATAGTTTTGTCATTTTACAACTAGAATCTAGTCACAAAATAAACACGAATATTTACAAATAATTTATTTAATAAATAATGAAAAATAATTTAGTTTTGATTTTCATAATATTGATGGTTTACAGCTTCTTTTTTTATAGAGAAAAGTTATTTGGAGTAGAGATGAACAGCAAAACATAATAAAGTTTGTTCATGAAGGAAACGATGTCTCTGTTTAGTCTAAAGCTTTATCTGGTCATACAGGTATTAATAATCACATTCAAAGTAGATTTTTCTGGTATGGAATGATGAAAGATATTACAACTTATGTTTCCAAATGTGACCAATGCCAAAAGTCAAAGAACAGAAAACTTCAGTCGAAACTATTGCTGCAAAATATTTCAATTCCTAAAGGCAATATGAAGCAGGTATGAATCGATTTAACACAGCTACCAGAAGTTAACGGTTGCAAATATCTGGTTATATTAATCGACTACTTCAGTAAATGGGTTGAAGCAGAAGCACCTACCGATAAAACTGCTAAAGCTGTGGCTTTTTTTTTTGTATAAACGGATATGTCGACATGGCTGTTTTGAAATTCAAATAAAAATTCTAAAAAAATTTAATCAAAAACAGGAACAATTCAAAAAATTACGAGTGCATATCATCCTCAAGCTAATGGATTAGTAGAGAGACAAAATCAAACAATTTAACGTATATTAGTAAAAGTGCTTGATGAGGCTGCTCTGGAATGACCATACATTATTGATAGTGTTTTGTTTTCTTTAAGAGTTAGAAAGCACAAATCTACTGGGTTTTCACCGCTTACATTGCTTTACCGAAAGGAAGCAGTTCTTCCTATTTATATAGATTGCATTTTAATTGACTTTAATGATAGTAATGCTCTTAGCAATGATGATTTCTCTAACAAAAAAATAGTTTCAGATACCTTTAATGCAATGAATAAAATGAAGAATAAAATTTTTGAAGATGCTTATAAAAATATTGAAAAATCTCAAAAAAGACAAAAACATAATTACGACAAGAGAATTGCGCCAAATAATGAAATTAGCATAAATAAAAAAGTGTTACTAAGGAAAATGGCTAGCGAATAGCTAGCTATATTTGTTACGATAAAGACAGCGATTTGGTCACGAGGATCGCTAGCTTTTTTAAGTTAGCGAAAAGCTATCGATATTTTTAAAGATAAAGACTGCGATTTGGCTACAAGGACAGCTAGCTTAACATCATCCACTAGCTATTGTACCTAGCGTCATATCGTAAAAAAATCGTTGTCTAAAAAATTTTGGTATGTAGCTATCAACCAGCTATAGATTTGTAGATATTTTGTAGTTAGCTACAAAGTTACGGTATGTAGCTAGCGACACATTGCTACAAAATCGCAATGTTTAAAGTTCAATTATTTTCATAGTTATAATAGACTAAACACTAAAAATCGAATTTTTAAAGATGTTAAAGACATTTGCAAAAAATAAAATAAGAAAAAAAAATTGCTAGAAAATCGCTATAGAGCTAGCTAGTCGCTAGCTAGTCGCTAGCTAGTCGCTAGCTAGTCGCTAGCTAGTCGCTAGCTAGTCGCTAGCTAGTCGCTAGCTAGTCGCTAGCTAGTCGCTAGCTAGTCGCTAGCTAGTCGCTAGCTAGTCGCTAGCTAGTCGCTAGCTAGTCGCTAGCTAGTCGCTAGCTAGTCGCTAGCTAGTCGCTAGCTAGTCGCTAGCTAGTCGCTAGCTAGTCGCTAGCTAGTCGCTAGCTAGTCGCTAGCTAGTCGCTAGCTAGTCGCTAGCTCATTTCCCACCGGGAGCAGACGTGATGATAGAAAAGGTGGTAAACTTGTAAAGCCTTGGACTGGACCATACATTGTAACTTCTATTTCTAGCACAAATAACTGCACTTTGAAAAATCTAAAGGGTCAAATTTTGAAAACAATGTACAACTTGACAAAGTTATGTTTATATTATGAAAAAATAACTAATGATGAACAAGAAATCATATTTGATGAAATTAATATGCAAATTTCTAATGATAAGATCGGAAAATATGCAACTATTGAAATGAGAACTTCTATTTCTGAAAAATTTGGAATTGGTATTACCAAAAATATTTTTATTGCAGATATTAATTTACTTTCGCGTCCGAAACAAATACACAAAACCATAGACGATGGCAATTGCTTTTTTAGGGCAATATCGTACATCATTACAGGCTGTGAATGCAGTTATGAAATTATAAGAGATAAAGTTGTTAAACATATGTGTACTCATATTAATAATGAAATGACTTTAAATATGAATCAATCAATAATAACGTATCTAAATGAAAGTGGTATGAGTGATAACACAACTTGGGCAACTGATGCAGAAATAATTGGGTGTGTCTCGTTCATGGGTATTGATATAAAAGTTTATAGCAAATATGGAGAGAAATTAAAATGGCTGATTTACCCATGTAGTTTAACACTTATACAGCTTAGTGAACATGCTATATTCCTTGACAATTCAACTGCAAGTCACTTTAATGTTGTACTGTTGTAAAATATAAAAAATTATCAAAAAAAAAAAAAATTATAAATTATCTTCTTTTCATAATTTTTAGACATTTTTTAAATATATTTTTATTTTAAGTCTGTAAACAAATGCTTTAAAAACGTAAAAATAAGCGAATTTACAACGGTATATTGGAGAAGGAATAAAAATGCTTGTCTTTTTAAATTTGGTGGCAATACTTTTTCATACGCCTGACTGATTCCACATTAGTAAAGCGAAAGCAAAGAATCCAGAAATAAACCCATATAACAATATGTGTTTAATTTAAAAAAAAAAATCTTAACCCTATCTGATACATAGGGTAACCTACGAGAAATTTTTTTTTTATTTGCAGGTGTGAATCGTTAAATAAAAAAGTCAGAAAGAAATAAAAAGCTGCGATTTTCAGATTCTGCAGGTTAGCAAGGTAAACTTGTTGTTTAGAAAACTCTTTTTCTAACAAGTTTGCAACAAGTACGATAGCCTAATAGTAAAATTAAACAATTTTGGATATTCCCCTTCATTTTTTAATAAAACAAGTACATATTTTGATCAAACAAGTACTTGTGTATTCTATGATCTTTAAGTTTAAAAAAAATTATCTGTAAAATTTATATTTTCACCATTTATTTAAAATAATATAAGAAATTTTACTCCCACTAAAATATAGAAAATAAATTAAGTTAAAAAAAGTTATTATTAAAAGTTTAACTTTTATTAAATATATTAATTAAGCAATTAAGCACTATATTAACATAACGGTAAAAATATCTAATAAGAGTTAAAATCTCATAAAGGGAGTAAAAATTTCATACGCATTTTTTACTCCGCGGCACAAATTTCATATCAAATTTTTATAGGGGAGTAAAAAAAATGGGAGTAAAAATCTCATACTACACCGGGTGAATGAAATTTAATAAAGTTAATAACAATTATTAGGCCGAGTGAATAAAAAAAAGCAATTGCTTTTTTTTATTCACTCGGCCTGAATAAAATAAACTGAAATAAAACTTTGAGCAATTTTGCTTGAATTTTTATTTACGTAAAGCTGAACTAACGCAAAAAAATAAAAAAAATACTTAGGTATAAAATGCATAAGTAGCATATAAAAGACATAAGTAATATTGTAGATCATTGATAATCACCTTTTTTGGGTTCTATTCTCCCAAAAGAAGGTTATTTTCAGGTTATAGTTAATTTTTTTACAAATTTAGTGGGCTAGTTGGGTATTCAATACAATTCAGTTGGGTAACTTTAAGTTTTTAAGGACTTTTTTTTTTAGATGCCAGTCCGTATTTTTTAAGGATTCCGAAAACGCAAAAACGCTTTTTTTATTCACCTAATAGCTGGTAATATAATTACTATTTTTTCATTACCTTATAAATGGATATTTACAAAATTATTTATAAGGTGTTTTTGTTATCTTATAAATAAATATGATATTTTCAATATAATTAAATATTATACTTTGAGCAGCCGTAGCGAATTGATTAACACGCTTTCCGGTGGGCGCTTTTTAACACTCAAAAGACGTCTAAAATGTTTAAAAGACGTTTAATAGACGTCTATTTGCGTCCGGTGCTTACTGGGTTGCCTCAGAAGCTAAAGATCGGTGGTTCAACCCCACTTCTGGGCAAAATTTATAATCTCGGTAAAGAGGCGTAAATTTTCCTTTAAATGCTCTTCCGCAGTGCTCTGTGATAAGACCGTAAGGAATTCTTGGGGAACCTAAAATAAACAAACTAAAAATATCACATTTCTTTACCTGAATGGTTCTGCACCGGTAAAAAAAGTATTCATATATATTATAAATATTTATATATATATATATATATATATATATATATATATATATATATATATATATATATATATATATATATATATATATATATATATATATATATATATATAAGTAATATGTAATATTTAATAATATATATAAATATATATTATATCAAAGTAATAAATTTTTGATGAAGATTAAGAAACTAATCTTTATAAAGTAGTTGTTTTTTTGTATGCTTGTATAGTATAAAATTTATTCTTATGATATAAAATTCTTACGCAGGTTTATAGTTGAAAAAAATTTGATGATTGTATTACCCCAATGCATCAATCTGGAATTAAAGTAGGAGCTATTGTTGTCAATAATCATTCTACCAATTCACTTTCAAAGTTTCATAAAGCATAGTGCGGCCGTGGCGCATTGGTGAGAGCGCTTGCTTTTGAAGCAGGAAATCCAAGTTTGAAACGAGCTTCCTGGTTAAATGCACTTATGCGGTGCTCTCTGACAAGACCATTGGGACTTCTTAGGGCACCTAAATAAAACAAATCAAAATATATATATTGGTAATGGAAAAATATTTTTTTTATCATCTAATTTATAAAGGAGTGTTTATCGATAAACACACATTAATCTTTATTTAAAAGATTACAAGTAAGTGTTATGAAAATACGCGAGGCCACATAGTTATAATTATAATTGTTTATCTCTATCATTTTTCCGTGTACAGTAAACCATTTCATATATATCCTGTTTTAGATTCTGCTAGAATAGACTTTAAAGCAAATCTTTTTTGTTTTAAAGAAACATATTGTGGTCCAGAAGCCAGGCACCTCATTTGGTCCATATAGGTAACGTTTGTTGCCCATGAACCCCAGAACTTGACCCAAAATGATCATTATTTTACTCCAAAAGCATTTGACCAAAAATTTCACAAACTAAAAAACCTGGGGTGATTAAGAAAATGTAAAATCTAACTTCAAAATTTAAAACAAAGTAAGACCCCCTCAAAGCTCTATATTAGGACATAATTTACCCCCAAATTATCTGAGACCACAATTTCACAAAAGATTCCAATATTATAGTGGCAATCAAATAATCTATATCTAAAAGAGATTTCTGAAGCAAATTTAGGTAAAACCGCCTCTAAGGTTGACTTTTAAAAGCTATCCAAAAGTACACAAGATATAATTATTGCACAAAAATTGCATTAAAGAAAATGATGATGCAATTCGACTCAAGTATTGTTCAAACCTAAACTAATTTAAAAATGCCAATCTGTATTAAAACTTTGAAAGGAGCATTATCTAAAGTATAAAAAGTTCTTATTACGTGAAACAACAGATAAAATTACTGGTTTTTACGTAGAGCGCTATTGAAGATTTGTTGTTCTTTCAAAATCATAAAAGGATAAACCTCAATCTAAAGAAGATCAAATCAATCCGAAAATTAGCAGCAATAATTGCACAACTCGTATTATTTCATTAAAGTCATTTTCAGCAGGGATGCGGAGTCCCAAAAAGGACTCCGAATATGAAAGGCAAAAAAAGATCAAACTTCTGAGTTTTTGGTATCCAGGAGCTCTAAAAATATAAATAAGTTTATGGACTACTAATAGAAAAAAAAAATGAGAGATTTTGAACCTAAAGTCCTTAGGCATAATGGCGGCAAGGACTCCGGGACTCCAAAACTCCGGGCTTAAAAACACAAACAAATAAAAAAGGAACAACGAAACGTGGAAATGTTATCTCTAGTAGCCTAATTGGAATCTAGGAGGACTTCGGAAGGAACACCTCATGTAAGCAAGCATGAATATTAAAGTAAAAGATGCCGCATTTGCCCTTAGATGTTCTGTACTGGAAGCAGAAAAAAATATTATTACCCAAACATCTAACTATAGCCAATGAGATAAGAGCTAAAAAATCTTAACAATCAAGAAACGGAAATTCAAAGGAGATTTTCTGAAAAAGGGAAATAAATTTTTTGTAATTTTAAGCTACTACATAATCCATATTGAAAAGAACCTAAAGTTTAAACCTTTATATTATAAAAGTTTTGGTTTATAATTGTTTTTCAAACCAAAACTCATATATTCTGATACTTGCAAAACAGCTTTAGCTTTTTTTTCTTTACCATCAAGACGCAAACTACAACTTGATGCAAACAATAGTTCTGAAGATGCAAAAAAAATGCAACTAAGTCGCTGTTATCTTTTCTTTATTTTATTACTTAAAGTATTAAAATTCAGCGTCTGCCAGATACTACAGTTGGATAAGTACAGAGTTATTTTTTTCAATAGTGTATAACTTTATAAAACATCGTATTAGATCAACATAAACCACCAAGAGTAGATGTTTAAAGAATTTAAAAAGTTTCTGGCCATCAAACGGTTTATGCAAAGAAAGAAAACTAAATACTGCTATTATAAACTCATTTATTCTATTAATAGGCACAGAAGCAGAAAACAAGTTTTGGCATTGGGAACTATATGCCAAAAGGTAAGGTCACGTTACTGCGATGTAACAAGATTGTACTTTCTCGACAAAAAAATGTATTTTAAAATTATTTTTGTCTACAAAAAACTCTGACTATAATTATAAACAATACGTTGATTACCTAGGTTACCTACATATACCTTGCTAACTAGGTTACTTACATATACCTTGCATAATATTAAATTTGATAAACTTGTTATCCATGTTTAAAATGTGCAGTTCTAATCCAAAAAATACACGAAAATAGATCATTTAAATTATTTTAATACAAATCTTTATGATCACTTTATGAATTTTGTATACCTAGCTTTTTTATTTTTTGCACCTTTGTCAAAGATGCTTTATAAAATTAGACAAGTTACAATATTATATACAATGTTATTACCTTATATTTTGGATGCCATTTACAACTGCATCCAAAATATTAGGATTAACTTCAATTTTTCTTGTATTATGTATGAATAAATGCTAACATTTTTTATGTTTTAACAAAAATATGAACTACATTTATGAAATCTTATAAATTAAGATGTTTTATATAAAAGCAAGTTTGTAACGCTAATCTTGTCTTAATCTAAACTATAATAAACCAAGACTTTATTATTATAGAGCCATTGAGAATAAAATAAATATAATGTTTTTGTCATACAAAATTGAGTGCATCTTTTAACTTGTAAAAATCATTAAATAATGATCCAGATTTTAAATTTTAAAATCATCGCTTCTTTTCTTTCAAAGAAATTTTGATGACAAAGTTTATTCCGATCGAAGTTTTAGTTTCACTTTCATTTAGTTCACGCATTATATTCAGATATAAAATGAAACCCTTTAAAGTATATATTTCCGATATTACTACATATATCTTATTTTTTTAATGCCGAACTGTTACCAAAAAAATTTACCTGGCAATCATTTTGTATTATAAAACTTTGCTCCACTCTAGCAAGATCAATGGCTCTGTCATGGGTACAAGTAGAAACTCTAGCATAATCAATGGATCTGTCATTGTGTACAAGTAAACACAATAGGTACTTTAAGCGCGCCTGTGTCATTGTTGACCAAAGATAAGTCTTAAAATGTCGAAGTGCAGAAAAACCACTTTCTGACATTGGTATAGTTAAATATATTTTCAACACCTAATCAACTTTGGAAAAAAGTATACTGTTCTTAAAATGTCAATTATTGTTTGTATTTTAGTCACCTGTAGCTTGGGGCTGTGAACTTATAATAAACTAGGTAGCATTTTCAATTGAGCTTCTAAAAGATGAAAATTTATATCATCGCTATACAATTGTTTTATATTGTCTGGAATAATGACGCACCCATAGAACCCACTAACGAGTACCTTCTCGATATCTTTTAAGATGTTTAAAGTTTTCTGATCAAACCGTTTTGATATTTCTGAAAGTAAGAGGTCTATGAAGGTAAAAAATTGACTCCGCAAATATTCTTCGGAGAAGTCCAAATGTGTGATGCTGCATCATTATCGCATTTTAAAGGCGGTCTTCGTTATTTTGCATTGCGAGGTAGCTATGAATTTTCTACAAAATCTGGCTTAGATGCATCAGATAAGATGCGAGAAGATTGATTTAAAATTTTTTTGACAACGAAGAGTTACCAAATGTGTACTTAAAATTTTTATGCTGTTGCAGGCACATTAGGCATCAATATCTTTTGCTTGAAAAACTGTAGCGACATTTTCTACAGAGGTTATTTTACTTTTAATCCAAAAAACTTTTCGAAAAGCTTCATTTGAGCAACCATACCTGAAGCTTTTTTGACAGTCTCATTTGATCCTCCTTCAAATACAATTCTAGTGTATCAAAGATTGCACTGTAGTTCTCAAGAACAGCTTCTATTGACTTAATACGCGCTGTCCAACGTGTAGGACATATGGGCTTTAGTCGCTGTCTTGACCCACTGTTTTCTGCAAGAAAAGCAGATTGAATGTTTTCAAGTGTGCCTATTCGTTTTAAAGATGCATTAACTAAATTATGTATGTCGTGTACTAAATTTAGTGCATTTCTAACCATAAGGCAGTTGCTACATACTTCCTGAAGTATTAAATTAAGATTGTGGTTTCAGCAGTAAATAGATCAGATTTTGCATTTTCTTGCAGTATTTTAAAAGCAACACCAGATATTTTACCTTGCAGGGCAGATGAACCATTAAATGTCTGTTTCCTAAGGCTTGATGCTCAATGGAAAATTACATTTAATTAAATATTTTTTATAATTTTAGCCATGGTCTCAGTGTCTGACTTTATACATAAATCACATTCATAAGTACCTATAAAATCTTCATGTACTTCATATTCTGACACTTATTTAACTGTTAAAGTTAACTGTTCTTGTCAAGAAAACGTTTCTGGTCTCTGGTTTCATTAACTGGAATAGCATATATAAGAACTCTTCGAATTAGATCAAGTAGACCATTGAAACTTTCAAAATATATTTCTTTGATCAACTCATTAATTATGTCATGAGAAAGATACTTTCCATCAAGAATCCAATAATAAAAAAAGAATGATGTAACAATGTGTGTTCACACATTGTTACATCAAAGTATTTCGATAATGTTTATCACACTTTGATGTAACAATGTGTGTTCACCACACTTTGATGTAGCAATGTGTGTTCACCACACTTTGATGTAACAATTTTTTATGTACTGTATAACGGCAAACAAAACAAAAGGCTTTTTTCTAACTTTGACATAGATAAAACCATTGCTTTTGGGTGCAGCAGTCTTGATTAAAATACCTCACACGACTTCCGTATAATTGTGCAAAATTTTTCTTACTTATCTGCATTCTTGGATCATTTTTTTTCCTATGGTAATTTCGCATAAGTTAGAGGTACATGGTGTGTTGTCTCGTTCTGACATGATATCTCTAGAGATAATTAGACCTGATACAATTTTATTTATAACTACATTTATTTCATTAATCATAATTGGTTGCGTGTCATTCTTCATAATTTTTTCTGAACTAATATCTTAGTAGAAAAATGCTGAGAATATTTTTCCTTAGTTGCAATGGAATCATTGTTTTATATAAAAATATATTTTTTAAATTTTTAATTATTGATATAGTAATGATAGAATATCTATACCTGTTTTATTTTCAGAACTACTTAAGCTCTTGCGCCGTTTAGCAACCATTACGCAGGAAGTATCATTCCAAAAAAATGGTATAAATGCAAACTGGCAAAGGTATAAATGGTATAAATGCAAACTGGCAAAGGTGCAAAGCAGTTACAAAAACTGGCACAAGTGCGAACTGGCATAAATGCGAATTGGCATAAGTGCGCCGAATAAATTTACAAACATTGACATAAGTACGAATTGGCATTAGTGCGAACTAGCATAAGTGCGAACTGGCATAAGTGCGAAGCAGTTGCAAAAACTCGAATCGGCATAAATGCGCCGAATAAATTCGCAAAAATTGACATAAATGAGAACTGGCATGAGTGCGAAATACTAATTTGCACTTATGCTAGTTTGCACTTACGCCAGCTTTCGTAACTGCTTCGCACTTATGCCAAATCGCTCTTATTCGCACTTATGCTAATATTTACAAATTCTTTAGGCGCACTTATGCCACTAACGCTTTGCACTTGTGTCAATTCAAATTAGCCTTGCGATAAATAGATGGACATTTAACGCATTATTATAGGTCTGATGCATTGCGAGAAAACGAAAGCCAATGCGAGCTATAATTTTTTGCATCATTTTTTAAAATAATTTAAAAAAATAAATTGGCGGTTACCCCATATTATTACCCATAAAACTATAATTTTTTGTTAAAATTAATGCATTTTAGTTAGTCAGAAATATATCATCTGTTTAAAAATCTCAAATTTAATACGTGAGCAATTTTTAATTAGAATTTATTATTATTAAAGCTTAGACGTCAAAAGTCATCTTTTTGTTAAAAAAAGATGTATGGTTTCCAAGAATGAATACTGTAAAGTACAAATGAATTTTCTAAATGTTGTAGGTAAAACTGTAGATCATTTATAGATCGAACTATAGATTACTTGTGGTCTCTAATCCCTACACTTAGTTTTCACTATTCTTTTAAAGAATTAAATTTCTCATTTTTGACGGAAATTTTAAGTTTTATTGTCTCACAATGATGTTTTGATATTTTTCTGTGATTGACGTTTTTTTCCATGTAAAAATTTTTGTTAAGTTTATTTATCATATAATGATAAGGTTTCATTTATTTAAAAACTTTTAAGAGTTTTTAGGTGTTATGGAATGTTTAAGTTATGGAACCTTTAGAGTTTTTAGGTGTTATGAAATGTTTACAGTTTTTAGGTGTTATGGAATGTTTAAGTCTTCGTAATAAAGTAGTTGTAACATTTAATGTAATAAAATTTAAAAATGCATCAATAATTATCTTTGTTAACCTTTTGAAAGAAAACAGTATTTATATAAGAAAGCCTTAAACTTCAAACTCATCGGCCAATTGAAATTATATCGTGATATCATTTTTTTAAATTGGTTAGGCGAGACTATCACTCATTTGACGCAAAATCAAGTCTCTTTTTTTATTTTTTATTTTAAATTTGTTTGGCGAGACTATCGTTCATTTGACGCAAAATCAAGTATAAATATTCTTAAGTCAAGATTAGTTAACAAATGTTCTCTATTGTTTTGCCATTATTATTTGTAATGAACAATGAATAGCGCGGATGTTATATTGTAACTATGTTACTAGTATTCTAGTAACATAGTTACAATATAATAATATTATATTATATATATAAATTTGTTACAAATCTTTAACATAATATTACTAGTCCTGTTATTTTTTACATTGTATTGACAAAACATGCTTAATCCATATAGGTTGCACATACTTTGTTGATTCTCTGTAAAAAAAAGTTACAAATATAGTCGTTATGACTAAAAGAATATTTGAGTTTTTTTTTTTTTTTTTTTTGTTATATCGACTATATTTTTTATCTACTTTACAGTGTCACTGTAACAGATAACTAAATACTTTAGTAAAGTATATTATATGATATAATATATGTTAGTGATCTGTTTTGCAGTGTACGTAAAACATTTTGTAATATGTAATGGCATTATTGCAACCATTTTACGCTACATGCTTTGTTATAATATAACAAAGAATGTATATATCTATATATAGTTTATTAAATTGAATTATTGTTTGTTGATTTTATATATCTCATTAGAAAGATCTTTAGTATGGTATTTTAATGGTGAAAAAAATATCAAAATTGAACCATTCGTTCAAAAGTTATGACGGTTTAAGTACCGATTTTTTGATATATGGATTTGTTGTAGAAACATATATGGATTTGTTGTGGTCAAAATTAAGTTTTTCTCTGCGTAAATTGTTATAATTTTTTCAATTCTTATCAAAACTTCTACAACTTGGTATCAATAGAAAGGTGTAAGAGCGGGCTACAAATTTATAATAGTTTTAATCAACAGGGCGTATTCAGGGGGTAAAAGGAGGCACCGAATCACCATCTACACTGTCAAAAAATTCATTTTTCAAAATAAAACAAGCTTATTTTAATGAAATTTTTAATTTTTATATACAAGAAACTGTAATAATTTGCATTCAGACCACAGCCAAATATGAAAGATGTATTTTTGAGTTAAGAGTGGATGGTAGTGTAATGGTTTAACACAGCTTTTTATCAAAAATGAATAACTGATATATATATATATATATATATATATATATATATATATATATATATATATATATATTACATATATTACATATATATGTATATATATATATATATATATATGTAAGATAAAATAATTTGATTTACTATCATTTTGGATTAAGATCTAAAATTGTATTAATTCAAATTATTTGATCATAAAAAAAATTTAATATGAAATACAAAAACTATAATTCACATCTTTACAACATATACTAATGGTAAATACATTGACTTAAGGTGAGCAGCTTAGACCCTCGCCGCCGTTTTCTCCCCCATCACTCCAACCTAAAAAAAAAATTTTTAATACAATTTTTATAAATTTAAATTGATAATATTTAAAATAATAGAAATTGACATAAATCACATTACAAGATGCATCAAAGTATTTATGTTTTTGGTAGATGGAGCATTGTACTGCCTCCCCCTTTCATGTAAAAAAAAAAAGAAAAACTATATATTATTTTGAAACAAAAAGACATACATGCTCTAATACTATTAAAGCATGTATGTCCCTTTTAAACTAGCGATTAAAAATGTCCGCTGAATATTAGGTGTATGGACTGATTTTTTAAAATTAATCAAATACTAGATGTTATTTATCATTAGAAAGCCATGAAATACAGTATTTTAATAACAAAAATAATTAAAAAAAATTGGATAATTCTATAAAAAGTTATGACGTTTTTAATTGCAAGTTTTCAATATATTGAAACTTGATTAAACTGTGGTCAAAAAAAAAAAAAATTTATATAAATTGTTACAAATTTCTATTCAAATATCTATAACTTGGTATTAAAAGATATATATATATATATAAAAATGGAGTATAATTTCAAACTAGTTTCTAGGTAAAGGGCGCATCAAGGTATTTTGAGGAGGTGCTAATCTAACACCTACACCTCACAAAAATACTCTCTTTTTTTCATAAAAAAGTGTTTTTTTAATAAAATCTGTGATGTTTATATACAACAAGTTGTTATTATTTTATTCTCATCACTAGCCAATATTTTTATGTTCTCATCACTAGCCAATATTAAAGGTATTAAAGTAGTGTTAGGTAGTGGGTAAGTGGTTGATGAAAAAAGTTTGAGCTGCTAGCTGGGTAGCGGTTTGACCATTACATTTAGTAATTTTAGTCCTAAAAAAAATAAGAATTTCTAATAAGATATAAAAAATAAAAACCTAAAAGTATTTATTTTATAGGTAAAGTTGAAATTTATCATCAAATAAATACATCACATACATCAAGACAAGAGTCAACAAAAAACACCCCTTTTGAGTTGATGTTCGGAAGAAAGCCAATACTTCCTATCAAATTAGAAGTTGAAGTGGAATCTCATCAATAATTGTTGAATGACTTTTACACAAGAACATTTTATGAATAAAAAAGCCACCAACATTTTATGAATAAAATAATTGAGGAAAAGTATAAAAAATTTACTAGTTTATTAAAATATGATTGCAGAACCGTAATAATTTGGTTTTTCAAAGTTTTGTCTTTCTTTTTTTCTTTTTATTTCTAGCAGGTTTAATACAGATTTAATATGATTAATGTTTTTTTCATTATAAGTAATTTTTAAATTTTTTTTCATAATAAATAACTCGCAAATTATAACAAGAAGCGTGCATATCAATATGTGTATACCATTGAATCCAAAGTCCTTATTAAGTATTTTACGCAGAAAAGAAGGAAAGAAGACAAGTTAGATTTCAGATGGCATGAACATTTCTGTGTTATGAAAAATTTAGGAAAAGGGTTATATCTCTTACAAGAGGTAGCCATCTTGAAGGAGAAAAAGGTTACTGGTTCTCACATCAAGCCATACATTAGTGGAGGCAAAGCCTTAATACCAGAGGCTGGTTTTCTTCAAAAGCGTATTGCACTAACAAGACCCGCAAAGACAAATTCGGGGATAAATCATAATACCATAATTCATCATCAAAATGGCGGAAATATGTATGTCTACATTCATATATACAACTAATATGTATGTATCTTACATATATAGAACTGTACATGCGCAAAAATTTATAATATTTTCTTTAATTATTAATTAATAATATTTTAGTAAGATCAGTATTAAGGTGGCTATGGTTAAAAATCAATAAAAAAACTAAAAAAAAAATTATGTTTTTTATTCAAAATTTAATATAGATTCAGAAAATTTATATCTTTATATACATTCAAATCCAATGTTATGTGTAATTTTCATTTTTTTAAGATACAGTCTTTTCAGCTTCTATAAACAATTACAAATGAAGATATTTAATATATATATAGAAATAACAGTTAGTGTACATTTTGGGGTGAAAGTAATTCTTATATATCTTCTGTGAACATACCATTAGCTATTCATAAAGCAATAAAACCGATTTTTATTGATTTATGTTCTGAAAATTTGTTAAAACGATGCCTACATGGTACTACCCAAAATTTAAATGAAGCATTTAATCAAATAATTTGGAAAAGGTGTCCTAAAGATGTATTTGTTTTCAAAAAAGTTTTAGATATTGGTGTAGCTTCAGCTGTTATTCATTTCAATTATGGAATATCTGGTTTTTCAAAAGTTTTCGAGATTTTAAATCTCAAATTCGGATATCTTAGTAATTATGATTCGTGTAAAATAGACAGGCACCGTCAACGTGTTTTAAAAAGAAAATCTTTTGAGGCTTTTTAAATAGACAGAAAAATTCTAAGAGGTGTCAAAAAGGGACATATTAATAAAGAAAAGGGTATTGAAGGTGGAAAATCTTACTTTCCAGGAAAATATTAAAAATATTTTTACAGAATTGTTTTTTTCGATATTGCACAAAACCTAAAATGGGTTTATTTAAAAACTATAAAAGCAATCAACTTGAAATTTTCAGGGAGTGATTCTTAACAGTTACTTGAGGGACTGGAGCAGAATTACACAAAACTAATGATGTTATTTAAAGTTTGGAATAATTATCTTACGTTAAAAATTAACTTTTATTTTGCTTCCATTGCTTATATCCGCCATTTTAGATATACAATTTTTTATTAAAAAATTCTGCTACATTCCCTTTGTGGTGAAATCATAAAAATATTCTGAAATTTTTAAGTTCATTGGATTTATATTTTAGGAGATATAAAATGTGTTTATATTTTACTAATTTTTTGCTGACTCAGCAAAACAAAAAGTTTTTTATAATTTTTTAAAATGTATTTGTTGTTAAAAAAAATTATTCTTTTCTTTTAAAGTTATTTCGAAACATTTATCATTAAAATCCAGAGGTTATTTTTTTAAACACAGACTTTAGATAACTTAGCCAATGCTGCGATTAAAATAACTTGGTCAATGCTGCGATTTAGATTTACAAACATCTTTTTGATGTCAGTATACTTGGTTTAAATAGTAGAATTTTATTGTTTTTACTTCAATTATTTCTTTGTAAATGATTTTATTTTTTAGAACAATTAATATTTAAAAACAAATAGATAAAATTGCTCAAAAAGATTTGCTGGTCAATTAAATTCATCATTAAAGATTTTTTATTTATTTTTCTTTGGTCTACTTAGGCCACCAAGTGTGTTATGTTTTATGTATATTAAAACTAAGTTTTCAGAATACATATGTATTCCGCAGGGATTATCTTACCGGATATTTCCGGTAGTCCGGATTTTTTTCTCTACTTGTTGTTTTTCCACATATCCGAAACGTTTTTCAAACATCTTAATTTAGGTATATATTTTTGTAATACATTTCTTTTTTAAGCTTTGTTGTTCATCGTAAAAAAATTTAAAAAGTTTGTAAAAAATATCAGAGACAACTCAGCTAAAAGCAAAATTAGGAAGAAAATAAGGCAAATTATATTCCGGATTTTTTCCCTATTTTTTCCCTGGACAATTTTCCAAATTTTTAAAATATGACCTGGATTATCTATAATTACAATAACTGAATTCATTTTGAAAGTAATTGATATAATTATAATTAAGTAATTGATAGCTATTTTTAAATTTAAATCAGTGTTTTGTTATAAATATGCAAAACAGTAAATAGCACTTTTTCATTTTAGACTTTAAAAATTAAAAACTGGAAATATTGCTGAAATAATCACGCAAGAGGGAAAACCAATAAATAACAACAGCTTTCTATTTGTTACTGGAAATATTTATCCCAATAAAATGTAATACATATTTTAAGTTAATAAATTGTGATACTGATATGCTACTTGTCTGCACAACTTTTTTAAGAGTCGTCCTTTTTATAGCTTTTTGTGACATTATTATTCAAAAGTGAAATAAAACTGAAAACAATTTTTAGCGTAAAAACAAAATTTATTTTTACGCTAAAACTCCATAGTAAAATGTTTGATCAGGCAATTTACTACACAGACACTTTTCTCCGTGACAGCCTTGCAAGATTTGAAAACAAATATTCAGAAGAATTTTAGATAGAAATTGCTCATATTTAACGTAGTTAAGGCGAAACATAGAATTATTAAGGCGAAATTGAATCGAATTTTATTTAAATATCTTTAAGAATCTAAAACTTAAATTTTAAATGAAATAAATGTAAATTTTTTTTTTTTTCAAAACAACCTCTTTTGCTTGCTTTTTAAAACAATTTCTTAGAGATTTTTTTTATGTGTATACAGAATTTATATATATTATATTCATATATTATATAAAAACTTTTATAAAGTATATTTTTAAACTTTTTTGAGCAGCCGTGGCGCAGTGGTAGCACTTGCCTCAGAAACAAAGGATTCGTGATTCAAACCCCTGGGAAAAAGAAAAATGAAAAAAAGATGTCTGGTTCTTTAGGGCAGGTTTTTCAACATTAGTTGCTCTGTGATGACACAGTAAAGACTTCATGGGGCACCTAAATAAAATAATAATAAAAAACAACCTTTTTTAGGGTTTTGCTCAGTGGGTTTGTTTTAAAATGTTCTAAACCAAATTTAAAAACGTCTATAATTTGGACATGGTTATTGATCAAAAGTGCTAGAACCTTTACAAAATGTTTACAAATTTTAAAAGATTGCTTGCAGTTCTCAGTTAGATTTTTTTAACGTTTTTAAACAATCTTGCAGACCAGATATTTTACGGAAATATATTGGTTGTTTAAACTAATAAACCTAAAAAAATCTATAGCTTAAGTATACCCAGGCTGCATGAAATTCTTTACAAATTCATGATGACAAAATGAAAGAAATATATATATTTTAATGTTTTATAACCGAAACTACTATGTCCTCAGTATTTCATAGAGGACTAATGTCAAAGAGAAATGCCTATTAATTCTCTGGAAGTTCTCCTGGGTCTTTATGAAAAAAAAAAAACTCTTGTTGTTTAAATTAAGTTTCAAGTTGCTTTTTTTTCTTTAATAAAACTCTTCACAGCTTGTTCACTATTCACATAACGAAATAAGGTTCTAAAACTTTTAATTGATTTTCCAATCACTTGATTTTCATATTTTTTTCCTTTGTAAATGCTATACTTCTTGCTTTATACATTTCCTTGTTTTTAAAAAGTTTTTTTATTTTCATTTTTTTTACCTTTCATTATTTTATTACCTCCAGAACAAATTAAATTTGTTCATTTTTAGTAGTGTAACTTTCTGGTTCTTAAGTTAAATAATCATTACTCTAAGGTGCTTAATATACGGGAGGCGATTCAACGAATAAAATGAGGGGTGGGGACGGTGAATCCTCAAACAACACTTACTGACTTCTAAAAAAAAAATATGAAAAAACCATCGAAACGAAAATTTAACCGACTGAATCGTGTTAAATATTCGACTAGCCGACTAGATTCGTAAAAAAAACCGACTAAAACTTAAAAATCACCTTCTTCGGGGGAGGGGGATTGTAAGACACACCCGTAAAATTGACAGTAGTAATAGTAATAGTAATACAAATTGCTGTAACGACGATTGTCGCGGAGTATAAAGTTTAAAATTTATACTTTAACAGCCGTTAACAAATGTTTATCTAGTCTAGCTTTAAAAGAATTTACTGTCATTGCAGAAACCACTTTTTCAGGTAAAGCATTCCAATGAGGTATCACTCTGTTCGTAAAAAAATTATGTCTCGGTGTTGTTTTTGCAAATTCTCTTTCAAATTTCATTGGATGACCTCGAAGTCTCTGGGAAGAAGCTTTATTAGGCTCTTTCTACCATAATATCTTATCAATCCCAGTTGTTAATTTAAAGAAAGCAATGAGATCTCCTCTTATACGTCTTGTTTCCAGAGTTGTGAGGCCCAACTTTGTCAATCTTTCGGTATAACTTAGATGTTTTAATTCAGGGGATTTGTTAGATTTTAGCTTTGTTGCTCGCCTTTGAATTTTTTCTAGGTCATTGATGTTGTTTTTATTACTTGGACTCCACACTGGAGCTGCGAATTCCAAGTGTGGTCTAACCAACGATGTGTATAGTTGCCTTACCATTTCAGTGTTAAGATAAGTAAAGCTTTTTCTTATTAAACATAAGATTCTTTGTGCTTTACTTGTAGCTGCTTGAACCTGATGATTCCATTTCATATTGGATGAAACTATTACACCCAAGTCTAGTTCTTTTGTTGTTGTTTTTAGAAGAAAACTTTGATTGTCGTGCTTTATAGTGTAGTTATAGTTAATATTTTTTCTTCCAATGTGCATAACACTGCATTTATTTATGTTAAAGTCCATTAACCATACATTTGACCATTCAGTTAACAAATCAATGTCATTTTGCATATTAGTTAGATCATTATGTTCTTTTATAACAGATATGATTTTAGTATCATCAGCGTATAATTTTGCGATTGAAGAGATACATTGGGGAAGATCATTGATATATAACAGAAAAAGAAGAGGACCTAATACAGAGCCCTGTGGTACACCACTATAAACCTCGCACCAATCTGATACAACTTCACCCATTACCACTCTTTGTTTTCTGTTTTTTAAAAAAGAATCAATCCAATTTAAAATATTGCCTTTAATTCCATAGTTAGAAATTTTATGTATAAGTCGATAGCGGGGCACCTTATCGAACGCCTTTGCAAAATCTAGGAACAATATATCAACTGGATAACCATTTTCAATTTCAGTTGTAATAATATCGAAAGTTTCTAATAGGTTTGTTAGGCACCCTTTATTTTGTATAAATCCATGTTGTTGAGACGTTAACAGATTGTTTTCTGTTATATAAATTATCAGTTTTTTTCTAATTATTTTCTCTATTATCTTACTTGGTATCGATGTTAAGGAGATAGGTTTGTAGTTGAGTGGATCTTTCTTGTCTCCTTTTTTAAAAAGTGGTGTAATGTTTGCAGATTTCCATAATTCTGGCAGCTCTCCTGAATGTATCGATTTCTTAAATATTAAAGACAAAGGTTTGGATAATCCTTCTGCACAATGCTTTAGCACATAGGGACTGATGTTATCACAACCAAGTGACTTGTTTTCATTAAGTTCTAATAAATAATTAAATATAATATCTTCTTTTAGTTCTTGGTCCCAGTCACATTCAAATAAATGACTAGTTTTATTGCTGAAATATGGTAAATCTTGATTTTCTTTGACAAATACTGATTGGAAACTACAATTTAGTAGATTAGCAATTACTTTTTTATCAGTTATTATTTTGTTGTCACTAGTTTTAAGTGCTAGCAATTTTGTATGTGTCTGGTTTTTTCTTTGTGCATATGCATAGAAGCGTTTTGGATTATGTTTTACATCTTTTGCTAAGTTTATTTCATAATCAAAAGTAGATTTTTTAATTTGTTTTTTAATTGTTTTGTTGATAAGTTTGTATTCATTATTTAAGTTTGTGTTCTTGAAGTTTGTAGCACGAACTCTGCACCATAAACTACGTTTTTTTCTAACTAGATTCTTGATTTTTTTATTAATGCATGGATTTTTGATAGAACTAGTGGGTTTGAAGTGGCGAGGAATATATTGTTTGCAAGCTTTTTCATAAATTTTTAAAAAGTATTCATAACATTGATTTGTATTCATTTTGTCAAAGATTTCAACCCAATTTACTTTATAAAACATGAGATTCATTTTTTTGTACTTTCCGTTTCGAAAATTAAATCTCTTTTTGTTGAATTTTTTCTCATATGAATTGAGTATGTTAATTTCCCATTTTAATATGTAATGGCTTTTAGTAATTTGACCAAGTGGAGCATCATATTCAATGTTAATTATTAAATCTAGATCGTCGCATATTATTAAATCTAATATATTTGCTGGTTTATCAACAGCCATTTGAAAAGTTGGCTTGTTAACTACTTGATGTAAATAATTGTTTTGCAAGTTATTAATAAATGCTCTGCTTGTTTGGCAGTTTTGCTTTAGCTCGATAGTTCCGTCTTCATTCCAAATAATATTTGGGTAATTAAAATCACCAACAATTATTACATTTGAGTATTTTCCATTCATTACTTCCTTTTTTGCAGTTTTTATTAATTCATTAATTGCATTATTTATTAGGTCAGTACTGTTTGGTGGTCTGTATATACATCCAACTAATATTTTTGTTTTATGAAGTACAATGCTGCACCATATTTGTTCAACTTCTTTATATAAAGGTGAAACTGATACTTCATAAGCAATTATATCATATTTTGTAAAAATTGCAACACCTCCACCTTGTTTGTTTGTTCTATTATTGTAAAAGCAGTTGTAGTTGCTAATATTTATAATTAAGTCATTTTTGAACCATGTTTCAGAAATAAGTATGATATCTGGTGAGTCGATCATAATTTTTGCTTCAAACTCTGTTATTTTATTTACTAAAGACGTAGAATTTGTATACCAAAACTTAAGATAGTTAGACTTTTTATTGAATGGAAAAATAATGTCAGATTTGTTTTTATTTATACTAGATAATGAATTAATTTTTAGTTTTTTCACTTTTCTTGACTTTGACAATTGACTCATTTTTGACAATATACCGAAAGGGCTGGTTATTATCAGCATTATTTAAACGATCTCTTTCTTTTAGAAGCAATTTTCTGCTTTCACGTTGTGCAAATGTTAAATCCTGATTTATATATACTTTATTTTTATATTCGACATTATATTTCAAATTGCTTGCTGACTTTAAAATGTCTGCAACTTTTTCTTTATTATTTAATTCTACTATTACAATACCAGGTTTGTCGGTTTTTGATTTTAGGCGGTGGTGTTGTTTAATAAATGATTCATCGACCTTCAGGTAATTAAAGATCCTTTTTATTTGCTCATTTCATGTTGTATATTTTCTTCAGTTGATTTATTTAATTCATCAAGACCGTGTAGAATCAAATTGTATTCTCTTCTAGATTTTTCTTTATTTTCAGCAGAAATCGCGGTTAGTATTCTTGTTTCTTCTGGTTTAAGAGATTTGTTATGAAACAAGCTACTAAAAAGTGGTTTGCTGTTAATTTGATTATTTTTGCTAACAATTTGAGCTTGATTATCTTCTAAGAACTTCAATTGCTTTTCTAAGTCAAGATTTTTAGATAGTAATTTTTTTACCAGATCTTCCAGTGCTAGAATCTTTTTGTTAGTCTCTTCTTTGAACGTATCAAATTCTCCTTTTCGAACGTTGACCATATTGATTTACGTACTCAATATTTATTATTTATTTATTTTTCTTGATTACTATCTCTATTTAATGTATGTAGTTAATATTCTATTTTGATTACTTTTTGTTTACTTTTTGTTATCAAAAACATCGGCCATCTTTTTTACGCGGTTTTTTTTTTTTGTAGGGGAGTAGGGGAGTTTATTAATTTTAATGGTTTCATAGGAAAGATTTAGAGTTCTTAAATTCAGGGTTATATTTCCTTGAACGTAGTTATATTTATGACCGGATATTCTGTATAATCTATCACTTGTTAAATTGTATCTCTTTAAAGTAGTTTTGTGTCCCTGCTTTGTTGAACTGAGTAGAGCAGAGTTTTTTATTTACTTTAAGTAAATTTTTTATATAAACTCTTTTTTTAGGTAGATAAATTGTAGTTAAAAAACACTTCAAAATATATTGTCGATGCAACACTTTTAAAAAAGCGTTTATATGTAACTTGAAACAGTATTTTTAATTCCAGTTAAATTTTTTTAGTTTTTTTTTATCGCTTTTTTTACTGATATAATCAAGTTTCATTTAGGTCTGAAAAAGTCCATGATAAAATCTTAAAATTTTGATTCATTTGGCATAATTTTTTAACAACATCAGTTTTTAAATTCATAAAAAACATTTGGAGTAATAAAAGATCGTTTTTTTTATATTCATGTTATAAATTTATTTATTCTTATTATTTCATAGAAAAAGGTTTCACTAGTTTTTGTAATTTATGTAAATACGAAAGTACTTTTATTTATTGGCAAAACTCGGTGTTTAAGATCCAGACATGGAACAAACACCAAAAATGTATTAGCATATGTTTACGTTAAATAAGGATTCTTTTTAAACTATTGCAATGGTTGAGGCCTAAGAATAAAAAAAACGAAAAATTTGCCCTTCTTATACCCCAAACCTGAGAGCAACATGTTAATAAAAATTATTTTTTTCTGCTATTCTTAATTTAATTCATATTCATATATAACTTTTAAATTTCGCAAAATAATCCTTTTTTCAAAATTGTTCAAAAAAAAAGCTCAAAAGTCAAGTCTGAACCCCCCCCCCCCCCCAATTTGAGAAGAATACTAATTTTAGGTCGTAACAACTTTTGAAAATCCAAAGATTGTTATCAAACACCAAAAATTATAGATTCGCCCCTGCTTTTTTTGCAACACAAACATAATTGCCAAAGATAAATAAATAATATAATTGATAAAAAATAATAAATAAATTTTATTAGAAGGTGTTTAGTGTTAAAAAATATAATATACTCAATAATAACTTCAAAAAAGTTCACTTATCAGGGCCGACGACACGGGTTTCAAAGTGGAGGGGCACAATGGTCAATTGCTCAAAAAGTCTTCTATATATAAACAAATAGCTTAAAAAACAATAACAAGGTCTTTTAGGATAAAAGTTGAGGAGGAGGAGGGAGGAGGTGAAGAGTATAAAACTGGGGAATATATGTTACTTATTTTCTTTCTACAAAAGACCCATTTTCTTTCTACAAAAAACCCAACATGCATTTGTAAATAACACATATTCTGAAAAGTTTTAAATATACACCTAATATCAAAAAAACATTGTATTAAGAAGTATATGATTACTGTGTTTTATGCGTATTTACCAGAGCTTCCATTGCAAGTTCAATACTTAGTAGGTGTCGTATTGAACACTTGTTTTTATACGCATCTGATTTTTCTAATTCGTGTCCGACGCGAATGGCTAACGTACATACCATAAAGAAACATATTCAAGTTGCATAATAAGTTTTTGTTACACATTTACAAGTTAATAACATAGGGTACTTTCAACAGGATCTAAAACTTTTTATAGAAAAATCCCTTTTTGGCCAAGCATATAATTTTTTTTTAAAAACCTAAATTCCAATATTTATTTTTTTACTTTATTCCTATTTTTTATTTATAGAAACTTTTCACAAGTTTCATTAAACTATCTTCTTACTTTTAACGCTACCTAATCCTATGTATTTTGATGGATTTTTAAACTGCTCTTTATATCTGATAATATGAATACACTAATTTAATATTAGTCGAGTTACGTCATTTTCTAGGCTTTTCTATTTTAAAGTAGTTTCTAGGCTTTTCTATACGCGGTTTTTTTTTTAATTTTATTTACTAACAACGCGTATTACGGGTTGTTTACTGCTAGTATTTGATTATTTCACCACAGCAGGGCCGAGTACAACGGGGGGGGGGGCCGGGGGCATGTACCACCACTTTTTTTAAAACGGACCTTATTTATTTATTTTTTTTTTAGATATCGAAGACTTTTTTTAAACATTGTGCCCCTCCACTTCGAAACCCGTGTTGTCGGCCAAACGAAGTAAATGGAAAAAGCGTTAATGTTAAAGTAAAAAACATTTTTGCACCGTTGCACCGTTATAAAGCTGACACCGTTATAAAGCCGTTTTAAGCGAGTTAGTTAGATGTATGGCGAGTTTTTTTTATGAAATGTAGCTGTTAATAGAAAAAATAGTTTTCAAGTAATAAAATTAGAGTGGAACGTTAATCTATAAACCCATCATAATTCGCCGTTTTTCAAAATTAAGCATTGTATTAGTTGTCTATGTCTGTTTTTAACCAGGTAAACGTAAGTAAACACTTTGTGTTTGTTTCTTAAATACCGATTTGCGCTTTTCAAACTTTCTTTACGCATATGCACTTTTCTCAGAGTGCAATAATAAACAAATCTATACTTTCGTTTCCCATATAACCATAAAGTAAAAAACGTGTTTAACGTTTAAAACGTTAAAAAAATGTACTGGTAAGTTTTTTAAACGTGTTTTACACATCTTGCGCTCACTGAGTATTCATACGTGCCATATAATCCTATTCTTTAAAAATATGGAACGTTTTTTCAAAAAATTTCTCAAAAAAAAAAACAACATCAAGTTTTTTTAAATTATTCCAAGAACAAATTTTACACATCTTAACAATAACAATGTTGTGTAACAATAATAACAAGAACAAAAATCAAAACATTGCAAACTTTTCGAAAAACAAAAATTAAATGTTTCGTATATTATAAATGAGTTTAATTTTATTCTTTTGAGTTTTTTAAGGCAACCAGGTTTGCTCGAAGTATAATAATAAAATAATTATCATACAATATATAGAAGAAAAAATTTATTATTTATTGGTGTTTATTTAAAAAAAAAAAGTGTGTGTTTAAATGCGAGCGTAAACGCGTCCGTTTAAGCAGTATTGGGTCCGGAAGTAATAACATCGTTCTCCGCACTTTCCAAATAATAAATAAGGTCGGATAATTCCTACGCAACAGCGTTCATAAGTTAAGTTTCTGCATTTTGTTCCACATACTGCATAATTTTCAGGACCTAATACAAAAAGTTTAGACTTTATTAAAAAACAGAAGAAAAAAAAAGAAACAAACGTTTAGAAACATGCATAAATAAAGTTATAATTTTATAGTTATAATTGAATAAGTTATAAATTTTAGAGTAATATTATTAAAGTCTTATTTAGTTTTAACTTATAACGCATTAATTACTAATTTATTTTTATAATTACAAACGTAAAAAAAAAAAAAAAAAAAAAAATTTAGTTTAAAAATAGTATAACTAAACTATTACTCTTATAAAATAAACATTTTCAAGATTTTAAAAAGAAAATGTTGGTGGAACTGGACACTAGGTGAAATTTTCAAGTTTTCTAAATTTTTTAATTAATTTTTTTTTCTTTTTATTTTAAGTATTTTTTTCATTTTAGGGATCGTCCGTAAATTACGCAACGCAAAATTTCAAGAATAAACAAAACAAAAAAGATCTTATTATAAAAGAATTTATTGAAAATAACTTCAAAAAAATCTTTTAAACTATTTTACATTTGTATAAACTTCTATAAAACATTTTGTTTTTTTCTCATTTTTAATTTTTAGTTTTAGTTACAACGTATTTATATAAACGTCTTGAAAAAACAAAGGACTAGGTTATAAGGCAAACCTGTATTCTTCTCGTCCTTTTCTTTTTTATATATATTATAAAACACGGAACTTGTAAATTTTTGTACGGCTAAATAAATGATAGAAAAAAAATCAAAAGTTTTCCCTTGCAGAGTCTTAAGTATAATATAAAAATAAAGCTCATCATGTTTAATAAAAATCGCCACGTAAAAAAGCTTAAGATCTCCTACTTCAGTTTTGAAATCCATAACATAGCGTTGTCCCTACGCCCATAAATATAGCGTGGCGTAATTTATGGATGATCCCTTTAGTAGAATAGTAGATAACTTAATGTTAATTTGTCATTATTAAAACATAACTAAACAAGAACAATATCTCTAAAAAATTAAAAAAAAGTTCACTTATATAAAAAACGTTAAGGTTTTTTCTTTTCCACATTTAACTTTAGTATGAAAGTAGCAATTTAACTTTAGTCTGTATAAAATAATTTAATCTTCGTCTGAAAGTAGAAATTTTTCATACTTTTGAAAAATATTATTATAATCTGAAACTATTTCACTTTATGCTATGAAACAAAAATTTAGTTAAATATGAAATTTAATCAAAAATGATATAAACTGTAACACGGATTTGTGTTCGTGTTACGTTTTATATCTTTTATTGATTAAATAGATATAAAATGTAACACTGGTTTTTTAATTACAATAATTTCTTTTATTCAAGAAAATCAAAAATTATTTCGGAAACAAATTTCCATTTGCAAAAATTTGCAAAATTGTTCGCTTTACATAACTTTTCTACCCGTTTTTAGATTTTGTCTGACAACTTAAAACAATCGCCTTGGGTAATAAAGCATATGCAAATATTGCCAATTAAGTAAGATTTTATAAATATTTTTAATTATAATAAAAATATTTATAAAATATTTATAATAAAAATATTTTTCTATTATTTTTAAAACTTCGTATTTCTTACACTTTATTTGACGAGGACCATCAATGGCTTGAACACTTGCAGAGTACATTACCATAAAAGCCAGCAGTATAGCTAAACGATTCATGATTCAATGATTCTAAATATAATAATTTGGTCTATAAAGATGATTCTTACATAAAAATAATTATAAATTATAAAATTTTAAAATAAAAATAAAAATTATAAAGCATCCCATTTTAAGTCTTTATGTGAACAAGCTGTTTTTATGAACTAGCGTTTTCACACTTTTTATGCGCCTGTGGATTCTACCATTTTAACACAAATATACAATAAAAATATACATACCTTAATGTTTTTTATTTTTTTTCAATTTTTTTTAGATATGTTTACTTATCAGCTTTCTGATTAAGAAAACTATTATTTAAAAACGTTATTTATACAAAAATCTTATAGGAAACATTGGTCGAAAAATAACTTACAAAAATAGATTCATTTAAAAAGTGAGATTCAGGAAACCACAAGATTAAAAATAGTTTTCAAAGTGTTTTATTGATGATTTTTAATGATCTTTTAATGATATTCTGTGTTATTAACATATTTAAAACTAAAGGTTGGCTTCTTATATGCGCAAATAATTGTTATTACGTAATCAGTAGCCTTATAAAACTCTATTTGGTCAAATTATGAAGGGATCTAAAACAAAAAAGATTTATGAATCATAGCGTATTTGAAAAAAAGTTATTTGAAAAAAAAAGTACTTCAAATCAAAACCTAAAAAATTTCAATACATTGCATTCAGCATTACTGAAAGAAGATTTTACATTCTAACATCTTGTGCAATATCTGATATAATCAAAAAATACAAAATTTTCTGTATAAGGCATTGTCTGTAAACTACGCAATAAACTACGCAAAAAAAAAAAAAAAAAAAAAAACGTTAAACTTACTTAAAAAATAAAAGTATTTGCTCTCATGCGTGGTGATTTTTATTAGACGGAAAGGATTATTTTTTTTTTTTTGGTTTGATCAAAGAATCTGCGAGGGAAAACTTTTTCTGCGAAATCTTTTTTGTTTTGTTTATTATTTAAATTTAAATTCAAGTAATAGATAAAACAAATTATAGACAATCGCTCTTCATTAGATCAAATTCAGATCATTCTTTGATTGATTGCCTGCCTTAGTAAATGCCAATAACACAGAATACTGAAATAGGCTTTCTAATAGCTATAAATCAACATGCTACTAAAAATAACATGTAATAAAGACTAACTACAACTCTCCAATGAAAATTCATAGATTTATAGTTTTTCATTTATTATAATTGCAGTAATTAGGAATAAAAATTTGTTTTTTATTAGGAATATTTACTCGGCAAAACAATGGTGTGCATTGTAAATAATTTATTTAGTAGAGTATTTACTCTACAAAACATTGTTCGGCAATATAAGTATATTCTTAATAAAAAAGATTTTTCTTAAACCTAATAATTTCAATTCTCAGATGTTTGAAACATGCAGCATAATAGGTTATTATGCCACATGTTTTAAACATCCAGAGATTAAAATACAATAAATTAGGCCAAATAATTACAGTAGGTCAAAAACCATGACTCAATCAAAGCGCCGAGAACTTTTATGACGCTTGGGACATGACGGCCATTAGGCGCCCTAATAAATACGCATAATTTTAAGCTAAGTGCATGTGCAATTATACAAATTAATAATGATTTAATGTTAATGATAAAGTTCTTATTTCTTATAATGTTACTTTACATCCGTGTTTTTAGTTGAAGCTACGTAGTTTCAACTAAAATACCGACTCCACGGAAATCAAAAGAAAGTGTTTAAAAAATTACGCCCTAAGAATTTGTGCACTTGGAGAATTTGGCCCAGCTGCTCCACGGTAGCTACGCCTTTGATTATTCTTAGATTTTATGTTATATAAACAAATATTGATTAAATGAAATACTTTATCATAAAATCAACCACAGAAACAAAAAACAAAACAAAAAAGAAATTGAAATTTAAAAGAAAAGGTGGCAATATACTGAGTATTCTAAATGTTTGTGCTTTGTTGAGGAAAAAAGATCACGTAAAAAAGTTACCAAATCGTGTCCTGTTGGTGGATGCCTCTCAATAATATTAAACTTATCAGAAAACTACACCTTGATATTTTTAATAATGCTGGGCTATATAATAAAATTAAAAAAAGCAACTGTTATGTTGAAGAAAGACCAAAAAAAAAAAAATGTCTATTTTTACCTCAAATAATCAATTATCATCTAATGATTCTTATGATTCAGAAAATAATACTGATGCTTCCTCAAAAATTCCAATTGATAAATACAAAAAGTTTATTTCTTAAAATGAATCATTTACTAATACAGATAGTGACTGATTATATTACTGAATTTGATGAAACCGATGAATCTAATGATGAATGTTTATCTCCTGATGTAAACGTAGACTCTGTTAATGCTGTCTTAATTAGTTTTGAAAACCATTTAATAGGCTTTGAAGGTAGTAAAACGTCAGTGCGAAATCAAGTTAAATGTATCCTTAATTGCATTAGTCCTTCTCTCACATCATTTGATCTTTTGTTTAATCTTGAAACTTTTAGAGAAACATGAGCTATGACACCGGGAAAAGGTAATCATGGTAAAGGTCACCTACGAGGAACATTGAGGTCTTATCTTGGCTCACTTAGTAAGTTCATTGAATTTCTAATTCACCAGAAAACAGTTTCTAGGGCCAAAAAAATTTTCTAGGGCCAAAAAAATGTTTGTTCCATGCACTATTAATCTTGATGTAATGAAACGCTCTTACAAGATATAATGAATTGGTGTGCAAGCTATTGTGACAAGGTTGATAGACGTGAGTGGGATGTTTTAGAGAAAGACCTCACATCAATAATTGATCCTGAAGAGTTTCAAAAGGTTTACAACTCTGACATATCTCAACAAGCACGAAAACTACTTAACATGCCAATAATATTTGAAGAAAATTTTAGCAAAGAAAATTTTGTTATAGTTAGAGATTATTTAGCAAGTGTATGTTGTTTGAGAAGTTCTGCTCGCGCTGGGAATTGTGTTAATATGCTTCTTTCGGAATTTGAAGCTGGAAGAGTTGATCAATTAACAAATTTTCATAATTATCATAAATTTTCATAAATTATCATAATAAATGTAAAACTTCATAAGACTAAACGTAAGTATGGTTCTGCTCAAGTTGTTCTCACAGCTGATATAAATTCTCAAATGAGGTGTTATGTAGATTTCTTTAGGGCTAAAGTTGCACAAATGAATGGAAAAGATCCGTTAGATCCGGAAAGCAATGTTTGTCTCACACTTTTAAATCTCTCAATGGGTTCTCAACGCAACTTGATTCATTTAAGAAAAAAGCCACAAAATCAAAAAGACCATGTCCAATTTCATGACCATATCACAACTACTTTTTATGCTTCAGAAGATACAAATGATAATATTAAAGAGAGGCTGGCAAATTATATGAAGCATAAAAAGGAAACAGCGTTTCGGAATTATAATCTTTACAAAACTATGACCAATGCTGCTGAACTTACAAATCGATTTGACTTAAAAAGAAGTACTAAAAGTTCTGAAAACATTTAAAAATAGTTTAACTTTTAAAAACGTTTTAAAAACGTTTTAAAAACGTTCAAATTAGCAACCAGTGAAGAAAGTGAAAACATTTCAAGACTAGGATGGAATGTTGATGAAGTTATAGAAATTAAACGTTCATTTAAAGACCATGATTTTCAATGGTATTATATACCCTATATTCGAGAAAAAATTAGAGATAATCTACTTCAACAAAAAAAAGTCCTAAGTCTATCTCCGATAAACTGTTATCATTAACTAAATCTGCAGGTAGTATAACTTGTAAGAATCAATTTGAAAAAATGAATGAGCACGAAAAACAAGTTTTAATGATAATTTTTAAAAAAGAGATTAAGCGAGACGTTTCTACGTCGGAAAATTCGGTTAGAGAAAAGCTACGTCGTACCCAACAAGGTCAAGAGTTGCTAAAAAAATACGGAGTATATAAAATACTCAAGAAAATCCGATATGAAAAAAACATATTGAAGAACATTATCTAATTGTTGCCATTGATTTTTTTAATTTGATTTATCTAATTATTACTATTGATTTTTTTTTAGATTGATTTTCCTTCAATTTAACTGATAACTTTTTCAGTTTTATTTAGTTGTTTTGTTTTGTTTTGATCGCTAACAGTTAAAATTAAAGCCCTTCAGAGAAAATTTTATTTATTATAAATAGTTTATTTTTTATAAAAAAAATAAAATAAAAAATAGAACTTGTATTCTCTTCTTAGTTTTAAATCATATATCTTAAAATATGTTTTATATCATATATCTTAAAACATGTTTTATATCATATATCTTAAAACATGTTTTATATCATATATCTTAAAACATGTTTTATATCATATATCTTAAAACATGTTTTATATCATATATCTTAAAACATGTTTTATATCATATATCTTAAAACATGTTTTATACAGTAATCTACAAAATAAGTGCAACCAAATGCTAATTTAGTTTCTTTATATAAAAGTGCTGCATTTTTTCAATTTAGAGAAATAACTATGTAACTGTTTAGAGACAACGTTCTTAAAGTTTTATTCATCACAAAGTTCATTATTTGTACACGAAAATTAATAAATTAATTAAAAGTATTTAAAAAAAGTTGATTTTCTTTCTGGAAAAAACAAGTGCAACTTCACAAAATATTGACCAAGCTGTATTTCGCTATCAATATTTTGTGGCGAATCCTTTGTTGTCGATCACAGTGTTGCATCGTCGAGGCATAGATTCGATCAATGAAACTTTGTGGAATCGCTGCCCAGGCCTTTTGGATTTGTTCAAACAGTTGATCTTTATTACGAACACCTTCACCTTTTACAATAAATAATGTTGTCTGCAATGTTTAATAAACAACAGAAAGTACCAAAAGTAGGTCAAAAAGAAATTAAAAAGCGACACGATGAAGCATTGAGTTGCGCCATCATACTCAACTTTATTGTGATTTTTAAATTAGTTTTATATTAAAAATCAAATTGACATCAAAGACTCAGCTAGATTAAAACAACACATTTGTTATTAACTTAGACCGAACTTAAATAATTTGTATGATTATAGCAAAATTTCTGAATTAACTTCTTCATATTTTACGGCAACATCATTAATGGTTTTTGAAAATAAAGAGCACCGTTCTTAGCTAATTTCTTTTTTAGAACATAAGTGTAACTGCTTCTTTTAATAAAAATTCTTAATACATTTTTTCTGAACTCAATAAACCCAGTAAAAAAACTCGGCACGGCCGGGTGGTCCTTAGGACGGTTCTTAAAATGTTCTTGAGTGCACAAAAAAAAACAATAAAAAATTATTGGTTAAGTTGTAGTTGTTGTAGTTGTGCATGTGCATATTAGTATTTTAGGGAGTAAGGGTCCGCACTTTGAACAATAAAACTTATGTCATATTCTTTAACAACACATAGCAAATCTATTGTAGAGACATCAAGTGAGACTTTAATCTAACACCCTATTTTAAGTATATTAAATAAAATAATAGAAAAAAAAACGTTATCTTCTTAAATAAGGGAAACAGTAACTTTATATCCCGTGAACGAGTTTATAAAACATTGTTTAGGTTATTTAATTTACAATTTCTTTATGAAATCGAAGTAGAAATAGAAAAGCTACATTTACGTAGCATTTCTATTTGCCGAGTTAATTATGAGAAACTCCTTTTATAGATTACAAAAGTAAAACGCATATTTTTTTCAAAATAAATTCATATTAGTTATTTTTCATATTTCATAATTCATAACACAAGTCATAATTCATATTACCTACTTGGATTTTGTCAATAGTTATAAAAATATGAATAGCATTGAAAATAGAGCAAAAAAATGTATTATTTTGTGACTGGTGTAGAATTGCGACAAAAGAGTAGCAAATCTACAACTTTTCAAAAAGAAAGTAATAAATTAAAAATTCTTTCTAAAGATAAAGTAAAAAAAAAAAACTAATATTATTAAAGAATGTTCAGAGTTTTATAAAATATGTTTAGTTGGAGGGGTTTTGTCAAAGATTTATTGTGAAAAATAAGCAAATAGTAAAATAAGGTCAGTTTTAAAAAAAAAGGTTTTTTAAAAAAAAATTTTAACGAAGAATCTTTGTATTAGGAGAGTGTTGTTTTATATGTCCTAATTTTTTTCCTAATTTCTCAAAATTTTGCATATTTGTATAGATGAAATAAGATGAATCGTTTACGATTTTAAAATACTTTAGGATATCAATACAATTTCACTGTAGTTCACTTTAATTTTATTACCTTCATTGCGCGAATAGAATTGATACGAAAAAACACGTTTTATTGTGACAATTAAATTAAAAACCATTGCAATAAAAATGAGCTAAAGGCCATTTTCCACAAGACGAAATATTCACGCGAAGCGAATTTTTTCGCTATGACGAAACGCTGTTTAGATTTCCATTTACTTTCTTTCGCGCTACTTTTTTTTCGTTGTCAACAATAAAAATGGCAACAATAAGTTTACGCTGTATGTTTAACTAAAAGCAGTTATTACTTTTTTAGCATACTTTTTACTTTGAAGCATGTGAAAATTTCTTTCCATGCATTATTATTACCACTTCTGTCTTTATATGTAAGATGTGATATCATATTGTAATAAAATCATTTTATGTAAGGTTTTTTTTACAAGAAAGTATAAGAAAATAAATACTAAACTCTGACATGAACATTTCTATTAAAAAACTGTTACTGCAAGAACGAACAGCAGGTTTGACTCTATGGAGGGTTTTTCACAAAAAGGTTTATCTTCGTGTGGTTACTTGAAGATAAACATTCTTATGAAGTGTAACTTTTGTAATTGACAGTGTGAAAATTTATACTTGTAAATTCTCGATTTAGTTTTATTTACAATTCTGGTCATTTTTTTATATAAGTCTTGCTCCTTGTTTGATGAATTTACTCATGCTTGCCAATTATATTAAGTTCATATAAAACTAATAAGAACGCCAGGTTAAGAATTTTGTTTTTAGTTACTTAAAAAACAACATGTTTTCTTTTTTTTTTTACTGTTGACATCACGTGATATAATATTTAAAACTTGATTGGTTTTCGCATATAGCAATTCGCAAAAAGTCGAAATGAGTCCGATTTTTTTTTTCCGCTGCAGCGAAACGTTGTAGCAAAAAAAAATCAGCATAATCGCCAAAAATGTTTAATCTGCGCATGCTTATCGACGAAAAAATTCGCTTTGCGCGAATTTTTCGTCTTGTGTGGCCTTACGGCCTTAAGTGGAAAGACATAAATTAGTTGGACATAAATTAGTTGGAAAAAAAAGTGCTTTTGCAACTTTTCGCAAAAACATCTAAATCCTGGTCACCGAAAAAATATGTAGCAAACTATCGTCTCATCAGTCTAATGATGATGATGATGATGATGATGATGATGATGATGATGATGATGATGATGATGATGATGGCCATGTTTAAAATCTGTATTGCCACCTTTTTTTTTCGTTTTTGCGGCTTTTTCTTCGGTATTGCAACTTAAGCGTTCGTTTTTGCAACTTAGTTTCGTTTTTGCATCCACGTCGTTCGTTTTTACAACTTCAATGTGTTTAAACTCGTTTTTGCAACCCGCAAGAGTTCAAATCGGCAACGGTTGAAATAAACTTTTCGCCATTAAACTTACTCGAGGAATCGCGGGAAATTTGTTTAAGAAAAGTTTTGAAAATTTATAATTGTTTCCATAAGTTTGATTTCATAAAAAGATTATAAAAATTAAATTTATTGAGAAGTATTTACCTTATCTAGTATTTCAAATAAATTGTGTTTACCTGAATACATATTTATTATCTATTGTGCCTTATGTTGTACTGAACATATGTTCAGTCAAATTCTCAAAGCAATGATAGGTATTAAATGGTTTATCGAACTTTGTACCTTAAATTGATATTAGGTAAAATGTTCTATAAAACTTTTAATATTTCGTTAAGAATTTGATATGTTTTTGTATGCTTAGTAATACGAAAATCTTAGTAATTAAATTTAAAATTTAAAAATATTTAATCAACAAATAATTATTAAAATGGTAAAATGCCACGTATGTTCGAAGGAAGCTTCCCTATCTGGAACCATATGTGCCCTGTGTAATAAAATAATAGACATCCAATGCCATGGAGGAACAATTGGGGATGGCTATGTTGTGTGTAAAGTATGTGCAGGTATTAAATTTTAGATGTTTTTTATTATTTAATTTTTATTAGGTTAACAAATACTTATCTATGCTAACACTTTTATCATATACTATTTCATTGTATATATACAATTTGAAAGTATTTAATTGTACGATATGTTAAAATTTTAATTCAAATTTGGATGATATGTTAAACAAACTTAACAAATCAATGAGACTCTCATTGATTTGTTAAATTTGTCAATAAGAGAGTCACTTAACTCTAAAATAGATATTTTTTAATGATAAAACAAAATTCTGTCGATTGCATAAAAAAAAGTTAAAATTGACATAAATAAACTGTTTTTAAGGGATATAAACCCCCAAAAATTTTCAAAAAATCAAAAAAAATAACTGAACTCTTTTAGATACTTAAATATACGGGGAATTCTGCAGGGGGTGCTCTTTAAATCAGAACCTGGCTAAAAAAGATTTTGTCCAGTGGAAAAATTCCCATATTTGCAAAATGAACTATATTGGTTCTGCAAGTGGAATGGAATGCTAAGGAGCCAACCGCATTTTCCAGCGATCTATTAAAAAACACATATTAAAATACATTTACTTTTTGGGTGACGGAGATAGCAAAAGCTACAATAGTGTCAAGGATGAAAAATTTAAAAAAAAAATTAAGAAAAATGATAAAATCATAGAAAAAGAAGGCAAAACATATGAAACATATGTTTCATATGTTTTGCCTTCTTTTTTTGTAAACCAACAAGAGCTTTCTAATTTCAATTAGAGTCTTGTATGTTATATTTGTTATGTTTGTAGATTATTTATTTATTTTTTTTACTTATTGCGTGTTTTTTCAGTTCAAGGTTTTTCAATATGCCGGCCGCATTTACAAGAGATCCATTTGGGCTTTTTGTCTAAAATTTTCAGCACATCTTCATTTCAATAAGAACTGTGTTTAAAATGAAAAAGAACTTTAATAAATCAAGTAAAAAACCAGTATGGCTAATTTATATTTTAATAAAATGATCTTTTTTCTGATATTAACTTTGGTAGAGAGGTTCTCAGACTGAAAACTTTTTTTAAAAAATCTGTTCAATTTAAAACACTCATGCACCTATTCTAAATGTGTTAGCAAAGTTTTGCTTTGCTTTTTTTATTAGTTTTTGCTAAAACTTGGCCGGCGCAAATCCTATTTTCTGCTTATTTTTAGGGCTTTTTGGGGTATATGCGATACTCGTTGACCAAATTTTTTTTTGTGCGTAAAATTTCTGTTTTTATTAGAATATTTGTTAGATTATTTCAAAAGTTTACTTCTATTGTCAATATTTAATAATGGGGGATGATATCCCTTAAAGACGCCATTTTTTAAAAAATTCTAAAAAATTGCTCCATTAAAAAAAAGCAAATGTAAACAAAGTTTAACTTTTCCAACTGAAATTTTTAATTTTTTCTGATTAGTTCAAAGTTTTTTAGCACAAAAGATAATTTTTTTTTTAATTAAAAGCAAAAATATCTGAAGTGTTTTTTTGTTAAGTATCTATTTAAAGCCAAATATGTTGCTGCATAAAAAAAAATTGTCAATGTTTTATTTACACAATTTTGTCTAATTCAGTTTTTCCGGATATCCAAAGAGTTTTCCATTAATATATTCGTGTAATATAAGGAAAATAAGGGGAAAAATATTTTTGATTTTTTCCATATTTTTCTGGGATTTTTAAAATATGACCTGAATGATCTATGCTAATTTCCCTGTTTTTATGTAAAACTACCCTTTTTTACAGAACCCAAACATATGGAAAACTTTTAAAAGTTGAAAATTAGGTTGTTTACATTTTATTTTCTAAAAATAATGGATTGAAAAATTTATTTTACCTAGAAAAATTGTTTTTAAAATTTTAATTATTAGGACCCAGGCCAATTAATGTTTCATAGTGAATTGTATATAAAAAATTAAAATAAGATAAAATCGAGTTGAATTGAGATAAGTTATGTTTAACATTTTGCAATTGTGAACTCTCTGGTTCTTTTTTTAAGGTAGAAATATTTTTTAATATAATTTAAACATTTAAGGAACATTTAAGTAATATGACAAAAGTGTATAAACGGTTTGGAAAAAAATTTGCAAGTTTTTATTTAGCATTAAAAAATATTTGTTTCTTTAAAAGCTACTTTTTCTTATGGAGAACTTTCATAACTAACTTATTTATACTGGTTATATTGAAATAATATAGACAGTTGATACTACATGGATAATCGAAGCTATATGGACAGATTCATAATCAGACAATAACATTAAAATATTTTTGCAAAAATATATTTATTTTTATAACAACATTTTGAATGATTATAGATTTTATGATGTTCTGTTAATCTTCTTTTTTTAATTTAGTCTCAAAAGAATAAAGAATTGAACAATGATATTTACAGCTTGACATCAAGAACAATTAAAATACTTATAAATACATTTACATAAATTTTATTGTATATAATATTTTTACATAAATTTTTTTTTCACAATAACATTTGTTGTTTAGTAGAGTTGCAATGAATGAAAATGAGCAAAAGAAAATGGAAAGTATGTTACCAGGATTTATCAAAGTTGGTCTAGTTTTTGAGGCTGAAAAGGTATGGTTTTTTTTTAAAAAAAAAAAATTTTTTTATTAAATTTTACATTGAATTAAACAGGATTTTTTTATGCTGTTCAATTCTAAATTTTGTTATTAATACGGTAGAGTCCTGGTTGTTTGAACCTCAACAGGGTATAAAAATTTACTTTAAATAGCTGAAATTTTGTATAACTGAATACATGAGTCTTATAAAGAAGTTTCAAGGGGAATGAAAACTACTTTAAATAACCAAAAACTTCAAATAAGTGATTCTTCGAATGCAGAGATTCTGCTTTATATTATTTTACTTTGATTTCTTTTAAGAAGACTTATTTAAAAAGAGTTTTGTATTTTTGTTATTACAGCTGTTTCAACAATGGAATGTAATATAAAGATTGAAAAATGAAATGATTGCAAAGATTCAAAAAAAGTATGCCCGTCAAAATGTTAGGTGCACAGAAGAAGACTGTGATACATACATAATTGATCTTCCCAGACATCTAAGAAATATACATAATATTGATCCTGAAACAGCAAGGAAGGCAAGGCAAGGTGAAAAATCTAAAAATAAAATAAAAAACAGATGTCCTATTTGTAGCATTGCTACAAAAAATATACATGATCATCATTATAGATCTCCGCATTATCTTAAAAATGATTTGCTTAAATATACAGAGATGCTCAGCAAAAAGCAACTTTATGTTGAAAGTAAACAATTTACAGTTTCACTTTCACAAACAAAAAAACAATCTGAATTGATTGATTTGAAGTCTGCTTTACCAAATTCAACCAGGTCAGGATTGATGAAAACATTGCCAAATGAAGTCTGTTTTAAATCTTCTTGCTTGCCAAATGAACATAATAGTAATCCTTGCATTGATGCATTAAATACAGATGACTATATTTGCAATATTTTGATGAAGCAAATAATACAATTGAAAATGGAGAAAATAACCAAATTTGTTTTCAAGATTATCTGCATACGTTTCTTCTTTATTTAAAAAGTCCGTCTGGAAGAAAGAAAGATCCCCAAGCTGCGTTAAATGAAATGCATCAAATTAGAAGAATAGTAGAAGTCATTTCACCTAACTCTCTAATGCTACACAACTTGACTACTATATGTTACACAAGTCTTTTAGACCTTAAACTGCTACAAGACAAATGATTTCCCTATGCTAAACAAAAAGGTTATGAACCAGGTACTCAACGTTCTTATTTGTTATTATTGAGTCACTTTATCATTTTTCTTCGCTCTAAACTAACTCCAACTGTTCCTAATGTTGTTCCTTGTATTTTAACTGCTGACGTTCTTAATGTTTGTCAAAAGGAAATTGGCAATTGGAGAACATCAATGCGTGGTGAAGAAGCACTAAGAGAATACGTAGTTATGATGGAAGATGCCGTAAACGTAATTCCAAAAGAATCTTTTCAAGCTATAATTAAAAGTGATTTTTATCAGGAAACTGTAAAAAACGTTAATTTTGTTTATATTAATTACAAAAACAGACCATCAGAATTTCTAGGTACTCGAACACTGTTTACCAATATAAGAGACTGTATTTTCTTTGGTTTTATTCTTTCTTTTATTCTTTGGTTTAATAACCAACAGTATTTCACGTTCGGGAGCTGTTTCCAGCATGACTAATGCAGAATTTCGAAAAGGATCTTTTTCACCTACAGTAAGTTGTAAAACTTTAGTTAAAAAACATGAAACAGCCAAACAATATGGCCCATGTCAAATTATATTGAACCATGATCTCAAATTTATGTGTGATTGTTATGATCAAGTAATACGCAGTGTGATTCCTGGTAAAATGTCAGAAAACTTTTTTTATTACATGGTCTGGTTTTGCCTTTGAATCTGGTGGAGTTTCAACCCTATTAAACTTTTTTTTTGAAATATTTACCGAATGAAGATTTAACGGAAAAACGATGCAGTGCAACAATAATTCGGAAAAGTTTGCTGACTTATTTTTATTATAACATTCCTAAATTTAAAAGTAAGCTAGCAACCCTTATGAAACATAAGAAAACAACAGCCAAAAGGTGGTATTACCTAAATAAAACAAACAAGACTCGTGTGAAGCATATGTAAAAGTTACAGAAACTTAATTTGGCGACATCAAAGTTTCAACTTGCAACATCAAAGAATCTAAATCAAAAAGTCTATTTTTACAAACTGATATTGAAAAAAAGGTTTTAAATTCCGTAGAAAACCCTGAACTATCGCCACTATTATTTTCTAAACCCAGTGAAAGTGAAAGTGACGAGGAATATAACTTTTAATCTATTTCATATTGAATACAGCCAAAAAAAATTTGGGCAACGGATGAAAATAATGAGCTGCATAAATTATTTCACGTTTCTGACTAAAAGATTGACTCTTTAATTATTTAAAAATTAAGCCTAATTATTTAAAAATTAAGCCTTTAATACGTAAAGTTGTTGCAGAAAATGAAATTCTAAAATTTCGATCTCCAAAGTAAATATACGACAAATTGCTACATTTAAGGAAATGTACAGTTGGAGTACTAAATCAAAATGAAGATCAGTGTTTAAAGGTTTCATTCAATTCAGAACAATTAAAAATGGTAAAAAATTCTCCTCGACTATATCTGGTCAAAATAGTGTTACACAAGCTATATATATATATCTATATATATATATATCTATATATATATATCTATATATATATATATCTATATATATATATATCTATATATATATATATATATATATATATATATATATATATATATATATATATATATATATATATATATATATATATATATATATATATATATATATATATATATATATATGTATATATAATATATATATATATATATACATATGTATATATATGTATGTATATATCTATATATATATATATATATATATATATATATATATATATATATATATATATATATATATATATATATATATATATATATATATATATATATATATATATATATATATATATATATATATATATATATATATATATATATATATATATATATATATATATATAGTTGTTAATTCTTGTTATGTTATTATGCTGAACATTATTAAATTATTTAATGTTGAACATTATTATATCATATATTACAAATCTATGTTACGTTAAACAAGTGTGCAGTTTTTTTCAATTACATGAATATGATATTCAGCGATTATCTTTTCCCAGATATTCCTAAAAATCCGGATATTTTTCTGAACTTTTATTTTTTCCCGATATCCAAAAAGTTTTTCATACAAGTTTAATTTTATTTTTTTGTAATATATTTGGTTTTTAAGCTTTTTTAGTCATCACTCTTACAAAAATTTGGAAAAATTTCCACAAAATTGAGAAACAACTCAGGTGAAAACGAAGTTAAAAGGAAAATAAGGGCGAAATATTCCGTACTTTTACAGATTTTTTACGCAAACAATTTTCCGGATTTTTCGAATATGACAAATATATCGTATACTTTGGTTAGAAAAGCTAATCAATATTATATAAATGATATATAAATATATATATATATATATATATATATATATATATATATATACATATATATATATATATATATATATATATATATATAAAATATATATATATATATATATATATATATATATATATATATATATATATATATATATATATATATATATATATATATATATATATATATATATATATATATATATATATATATATATATATATATATATAGAGAGAGAGAGAGAGAGAGAGAGAGAGAATAGCAGATTTTTACTACTTGTCTGAACATTGTAGTAACACATGAAACTTTAAGTTGCAATATTATATTATATTATAAACATTAGCACTTTAGTTAATTCCTTGTATCGTAACAATAATATATCGTTGTTATACAAGGTAAATGTACAAAGTCCAAAAACATCATTTTGAGATATCGAACAAATAAGTCTTTGTGAAATAGTTAAAGTAATAAGTTTTTGAAAATTTAAAAAAATTTTAGCTCATCAGATATGGATTTATTAAATTTATGTGGTATATATATATATATATATATATATATATATATATATATATATATATATATATATATATATATATATATATATATATATATATATATATATATATATATATATATTCATGTAATAGTTATTATGAACTTTTCATTTTTGAAAATTTTTGAGAATAAGGTTTCAAAATTTTAAAGTTTAAAATTTCAAATTTTATTTAAATCATATTTAGAATTATTGAAAGCGACCAATATTTATTTATCCAAGTACTAATTTGAGTATTAATATATATGCATACGTGTGTATATATATATATACACACGTATATATATATATACACAGGAGGTGTGTGTGTGGATATATGTATATATATATATATATATATATATATATATATAAAATATAAATCGCATTTGCTGCTACTTAGGTACAATAAAAATATATGGAGGAAAAATTATATGTAAATTAAGATAGTGGGTATCATAGAAATATAAATTACACATTTACATAATATATAATTTATTTATGTTATAATATATCGTACATTGTACACGTTATTAGTATTACGGTGTATTATGCGCGACGATGTAATATTACGTTGTTATGACATCTGATAACGAGTTTGCGATTGCACCTTAAAATTAGATCGGTCTTTTATTTTAGTTGTTAAGCTGTTAAATATAGCTTTTTATTTATCTAGGTCTTGAACAAAAACAATAATATTAAAGCGATAACATTGATTTTGAATTCAAATAATTTGAAGTAAATGCTCATACTAGGATAGCTTCATGCTATTGACAATTAAATTAAAATGTTTAATTAATAAAATTTAAATTGTTATATGCTAGAGGAAACAAACTGCAGCTGAACAGTGCATAATCTTTAAGGTAGGTAGTAAGTTATAACTTATACTTTATTAGGTACTAATAATCCTGTAAATCACTTTTGGTAAATAACTTGCTCAAAATTGTACTTAGTAGATGAGCTACTTAATGTTAAACATAAAATTGGATACTTAACTGAGTAAAGTGATTAAGTAAATCTTTTTTTGTGTGTCAAAAATGTATGAAAGATACATAATGAAATTTATACATTTTATAATGTATTGTGTTTTAAACTTTTTAAGTACTAATATTATTATACAACAATATATATATATACTAGCAGTAAGCAACCCGTAATACGGGTTAGTAGTAAATAAATCATTACTAACAATTTGATATTTATTTACTTTCTCTAATAAAATATAAATTTGTTTATACAGTAAGCAACCCGTAATACGGGTTAGTAGTAAATAAATCATTACTAACAATTTGATCTTTATTAACTTTCTCTAATGAAATATAAATTTATTTATACATTTATTTAGTTGTGCTCACTTTTATTTTTCTTGGCTTCTTAGTTTAAGAGAACTCTTAGCTTCATTAAAGATAAAGTTAACCATTTCTTTTGCAATGTTCAGACATTGAATGCGCAAATCACATCCATGTAGTAGTTAAAAATGACTTGAATTATATGCACAGAACATCGATATCAAATTTTCAAATTCCGTAAAATTGTTTAGGTAAATATTGGGAATATATTCTACTCTTAATTTTGCTATAAGCTGAGTCGTTTCTTTTTTTTAAACTTTTGATTTTACTGAGTGAAGAGCTTAAAAATATGTCACTATCGCACCTAAACTTTTCAATATTATTAATATACTTTTTAAATATTTTTAAAACAACTAAAATATTACAACCAAACTTGTAGGCATAGAAGTTGGATATCCGGAAAAACTATTGTTGAAAAATATATCGCAATTCCGAAAAGGGCTTAGCCCTGCATACGGATCCTATATTATTATGATAAAGATTATTACTAAACCAAGCTTTTTTTTAATTAGTAATCCAGCAGAAACTTGTTTATAAAAAAACAATAAAGGAATATATGGATTTACTTTAATAGCTAACGTGTATCAACATATTTATTTGAGCATACATCCAATCCGTATTTTTACTAGTTTTATAAAATGTCCGGAATACATTTTGCCATTACTTGGCGTTAAATTATTAGTTTATTTCATTAATTTTGTATAGATCAGGTTAATAATAAAAGCAATTGGGTTTTACTCAATATTTTTGAAGTAATTATTCAGCTTTAATAAAATTGATAAAACCATTTAAGACAGTTAAAAAATATATTTAAACCTTTGTACACTTTTTGAAAATCCGTAAAAAAGCAAGTATCAAGTTTACATATCTTTAAAAGAAATTTATTTACATGATATATAGTTAAATATGTAACAAAAATATTTTAAAACAGAAGTATATATAAAACACATTTTTCTTAAAAAAACAAAGTTGAAGCCACCATTTACAGCATTGAGGAGCCAAGCATAGCCTATTGTAAAGAAAACCATATGAAATAATTCAAAATATTTATTACCGATAGGAACGACAATTAAACATATTTAAAAAGCTACGTGATTCCATATTAGTAGGATTGTTACAGAAAAGTATATTAAAAAAGTATATTTAAAAAAAATCCTCCCAAGATGTTGCTCCTTTTGCCTGCAAAAGTAACATTATCTAAGAAAAAATAATTCTCCTGTTGGACTAACTTTAAACATTCTTACTATCAACTTATTTCCACCTCTTTGTCAAACCTTCCATTTACAATGTTTATCATCAAATACAAAGTGATATGGAATGTTAACATATGAGTAGCAATGGGCTCCTTCATTTTCAGAATTCAATTTAAACCAGGCCGTAAGGTGTGTATCACGTTGAGCAGCACGATCTAAAGCCACTTGTTCTTCTCCTTCTCTAAAATACACAATCTGATTCTCAGGAAGATGAACTTTGAGAAGGATATTACCAGTGTGGCACGCTCAGGGTTATGCACCAACTGATTATGCCAACCATCATCACCTATTGGGAAAAATAGCGGATAAACCATAGGATCCAAGTTGCCTGACATACTTGATACAATTTTTAAAGGATGACCTTTTGGGTATATAACAACTTCCCTGGAAGTTGGGGGAGCACCATCTTCGCCAACAAATACAACTGCAACTTCATCATGTGAAGGTAGATTATAACGACGTCTATCACCGCCTTCAAGTAAAGATATTTTTACTAGAGAAGCTGAGCGACCTTCTATAGCCGCCTTACGAATTTCTTCATCTTCTACTTCAGCCATGTTTTTAAATGCAAGAGCAAATGGACTTTGTTCTATAATTATAGTTTGCAATTGAAACATTAAATCACGTAAACAAAGATCATTACCACGTTGTTGCATTCTAAAATTTAGTGCAGCAAGAGGATCGTAAATATATAGTTGAGAATATATTGGTGGAATATCTTGATCTAGCCTAAGATTACCTACACGATGAAAAATCTGGCCACATATTTTAAAACATGGAAGCCCATGATTCATTGGTTGAACTACATTTGCTGTAAAAGAAGCAAAAGAAAGGCAGGCATTATAATTTCGAATATGTTTTAAAAAATTAGCATTAGCATTACGATCTACATAACTCCCTGTAAACAAATCCTGTAAAGCTTGTGTAATTGGTGAAAATGGAGGCAAAGCTACCTTACCATTATGGCAGCATAGAAAATGTGTTTTATCTGGAAATTTTTTAGCACCACAGTGCTGACAAATTGTATTCATTTCTCCTAAATAACTATAATCTGGAATAGCATTACTTCTCGCTATAGAATACATTCGTCCTTGTCCAACAGTTTTTTTTTTATTTTGGCGACGATTAACATTATCTCGATTTAGCCTATTTCTTTCATTTTGTAAACGAATAATTTCATCTCGCCTAAGTCTATTTCTTTCATTTCGTGTACGATAATTTTTAACACGCCTTATAGCACTTACGTCATCTTGTAAATACATAACTTCATCTAGCCTATCATCCATTTCAATGTCATCATTTTCATTAAACATATTTATCAAAGCAACGCACATTATTTCTTTTTTTTTACTAATCTAAAGTTAACAATATAATAAAAAAACTTAATAACTAAAAAAATCATACTCAAAAAAATAAAAAAATAAACTCTTTAAACAAATATATATATAAAGAAACCAAACAAATGCAAAATTAATTTGCCATCATCAAAAGTAATACAGGTTTCTTAACCCTTTGAGCACGGGGAGCCACGATCGTAGCTATACCGTCAGAGCACGTAGAGCCACGTTCGTGGCTTTAAAAGTGTTCATCAGAACTATGACTTTTTCTACAGAAATACCGCTGTTCATAATTTAAAAATGGTACCATTGAATAGAGCACAGTTTTTTCTATCTTTTGATATATTGTTTGTGTATATTTTGTATTAAAGATGAGTGACAGCGAAGAAAGTTTTACTGAAGAAGAAAGTTGTACAAGCGAAGAATATTTAAGTAGCAGTGATGATAGTTTATTTGATGAAGGCACAATATTTTTTATTGAAAAATTGTATACAAATTTATTTAATTTAAATATATCACCAAATCTAAGCATTTGAAGTTTTTATTTTTATGTAGACTCCGGTTCTGATGATGATGCTGGTGTTGATGATGTTTTAGATTTGTGGCTTTATGTTGTAGGAGATGACAATGGCCCTAATGTTTTAGCTTTTACTGGTGTACCAGGACCCAAACATACTATTTCACCAGAATCAAAGCACATTGATTATGTTGAATTATTTTTCACTATAGAGTTTTTGGAAAAGTTAGTAACTTATACCAACCAGTATGCTGATGCATGGATACAAAGAAACCAACAGCATTTGAGATCTCATCCATTGTCGATAGGTCATGTATGGATAAAGCAAAGAAAAACAAATCTTTTAGAAATAAAGGCACTCCTTGGTGTTGTTATCAATATGGGTCTAATCAAGAAAGCTAGTATTAAACTATATTGGGATATTAGTCATCCTTGTGCTTCCACTTTGATTTGATTATGAAGCCAAACGTTGTTGCCCTTCATAATCAAACCATGGGAGGGGTAGATTTGGGAGATGCACAGCTCTACGTGTACCTGTCAGAGCATAAGACAATAAAGTGGACTACAAAAGTTGCCTTTTCTTTATTTGGCAGGGCTATTCTTAACAGCTACTTATTGTATAAGCTTAACACTATTGAACGTAAGCCTATGTCTAGAATAAGTTTTATGATGGCAGTTGTGGAAAGTTTAGCTGGAGGGTATCAACCAATAAAAGTAGTAACAAAAAGACGAACATCTAGGGAGATGGAAATGGCAAGAAGTACAATTGTACCATATCCACTTCCTCAACACACAGCGATTAACAATCCTTTATATGGACATAACCTTGTCAAAATTGGTTCAGGAAAAAAAATAAAATGTGTAGCTGGGCACCAAACCCGTGTTCGTACCAGTTGGCAGTGTCAGTCATGTTGTGACTCCAATATTATTATATAATATATAGTATAAATTGATAAATAAACCTCTACAACTTCCTTGGTTTAACAACTTGATTATGATTAAATAACAACTCTATAAACATGAATTTTCTAATAATCTAAATAAATTATATACAATTAAACTTAAATAAAAATGTATGCAAATGATAAATGCTATAATAAGTACAGAAAAACAAATATATAATAACACAATTATATCCTAAACCAAAATTTATTAATGCAAGACAAGTTATTATATATTTATTGAAAGGCCAGAAACATATTTTTTTTCAAAAAGCCAAAGTATTAACAATACTATAGATAAATATCATCCAATTCAAGTTTTAGATAATAAAAATCAAACTAAAATTAATATTAAAAAACCTTTTTATTGACCAGATGGCACCATACGTAACTGGCTTTTTTTTCTAAACAGTATTAATGCTTTTTACTGAACGGTATGCTTGGCTTTTTCAAAAGTTAATGAAGAGAGTAAGTTTAATTCCGGGATAACCGAAATCGATCCTAAACATTTGTTCAGTAGATTTGATGAGCACGAAAATAGCAAAAATTATTTTAACTCATCTAACTTATATATGATGCGTTCTAAAGAAAAGGCAATTGATGTACTTTTATTCAAGGACCAGCTTACCATAAGAATGAAGAAAATAAAAGAGCGGAGAAAAGCATTTGAAAGAATTGTAGATGTTGTAAAGCTGATAGGAAAAAGAGGAATTAGTGCTAGAGGTGCATATGAATCAGCAAATGATTTATCTAATCCTAATGTGAGCCATGGTAATTTTTTAGAAATTGTACCTCTTTTGGCCAAGTACAATGTTATATTAAATTCTCATGTTAAATCAGTTATTGATAAAGCTAATAAAAATAAAACATCTGGTCAAAGTCAACAAGTTACATTACTTTCAAAAACAACGATAAATTATATTGTTAAGTCAATATCTAAATAAATAAAAATAAATATAAGTGATGAAATACAAGAAGCGGGTTTGTATTCAATACAAATTGAAAAATACTTTTGGGTTGTTCAATGACCCGTCAGATTCACTATACATAACTGTTTGAAATGTATTATTAATTGTTTCGTCTAACAATAAAGACTTTAACAGTGATACTAGATCTACAGCTAACTCACTTTTAAAAACTTTAATGAAATATGAAATAGTAATGACTGCTCAATTGTTTTTAAAAATATTTAGCCGTACAACATCTTTATCTAAATACTTACAAACAGAAGGAATGTACATACTTCAAGCACAACTAATGACTGATTCGACTGTAGAAGAATTAAAAAAAGAAGAAAGAAATTTTAAAAGTGTATTGAATTCTACTAACTGTTTTGTATCATGGGCAAATAATTAACTTGAAAAATATGATATTGATTTAGTTGTGGAAAGTATTCTTCCAAAAATTCGAATTTCAAAAAAAAAAAAGAAATTTTGGTGTAAGTAATGTTTCAAAAACTCCAATAGAAAAATTTGAACACAATGTTCATAACGTAGCATTAAATATAGTTATTTTAAAGTTGACACAACGGTTTTACAAACACTCAAAATTATATGCTGATTTTGCTTGGACAAAATCAGCACAGCAAAAATATACAGGAGGGGAGGTTTTTTAGTTCTCTAAATTTTTTTTCTACCCAACCCAAGTTTATAAAGACCTCTCCATATATCAGTTTTTAATTGGTATCAATAAAAAATCTATTTTATTGTTGATTTTTTTTTTTTTAATTTTAAATTTAAAAAAAAAAAAATCATATATATATATATATATATATCAATGATAAAAATTTTATTTTTATCATTGATATATATATATATATATATATATATATATATATATATATATATATATATATATATATATATATATATATATATATATATATATATATATATATCAATGATAAAAATAAAATTTTTTAGTGTTATCAGGCTTTAAAATTTTATAAAATCTATAAAAGTCTTGTAAATCTTATAAAATCTATAAAAAAACTTGTGAATCTTGATTTGTCAAAATTAATTTTATTTTTCACCATTGATTTAACTTACTTCCCACTTCCATCTCCCACTTCCTCTCCTCTACTACCTTTTGTTCCTAACCCCCATTGAATTAGGCATGTGAGGTTAATATTAATTAGTATTTCTTTTAAAAAAAAATTTTTAATGATTAAAAAAAAAAACTGTTTCAGAATATATTTCACCATAAATGTAATGTTGCAGATGTAACTGAAGTTGAAAGAATTTCGTCAAAATTAGGTTATTTTTTATTACATATCTTTATTTTGTTAAATTCTTTTGCTGTTTTTTTTTAAATCTATTTTATTATTTTTTGTAGATTCTCAATTTCATACCATAATTAATAATAATAACATTGAAAATAACTACACAAAACATCATTCAGAAGATACTCCGAAACCTTCCTCGCAGTTAGTCAATAAAAGAGATATTCTACATATAAAAGTTAAACACAAAAATGCAAAAAAACAAAAAAGAAATAAGAAATTGTGTCCTATTCCAGGGTCTGGGATTTTATAAGTTTATTTGCAAAACAGACCCTTTATATTCCGAATCGCTATCAACAATTTTGAAATACAATGTTGAAGTAGACAAAACAGATAAGTCTATAGATGACTTTTTATTTAAAGATGGAGATAAAGGACCAGTTGATAATGTTTTAAATGCTTTTGAAAATCATTTATTGGATTTTGTGGAAAAAAGGTGGAAAAAAGAAAAACAAAATGAGCTCGTCATTGTAAAAATCAAATGAAATCAATTTTTGATTGTGTTAATCCTTCACTTACATCCTTTGATTCTTTATTTGATATTAACACTCTGCAAAACTCATGGCTGCCATGGGCACTAGCACCAGGTAAAGGTAAAAGCGGTAAAAGATATTTACCAGGAACATTAAGGTCATATCTTGGTTCGCTCAGCAAATTAAAAGAGTTTTTGATCAGACAAAAAATGGTTTCTTGGGCAAAAAAATATCTGTATCATGCACAGTTAATTTAGATACGATGAAAGGGTTATTAAAAGAAGTCAAAAATTGGAGGTCAACTTATTGTGATGAGGTTGATCAAAGTGAATGGGAAGTCTTAGAAAAAGATCTTGTTAATATGATCAATCCAGAGGAATTTGAAAAGATATATAACTCAGAGGTATCTATTCAAGCAAGAAAGCTGCTTAATATGCCAATAATATGCGATAGTAATGATTTTAGTAGAGATAATTTTGTTTTAGTAAGAGATTATTTAGCCAGTATTTGCTGCTTAAGAAATTCGGCTCGTGCTGGAAATTGCATTAATATGCTTCTCGGAAAACTTGAAAACGGAAAAGTTGATAACAGCTAATAATATTATGATAAATGTCAAACATCATAAAACTAAACGAAAGTACGGATCAGCCCAAGTTGTACTAACGCCTGAAATCAATAGTCAAATGAAATGTTATGTTGATTTCTTCAGATCCAAAGTTGCAGAAACTAATGATAAAAATCCATCAGATTCATATAAGAGCTTGTTTGTGACATGGTCGTTTAAATGCATTTTTTTTAATTTGATTTAAAACGAATGTAAAAATCTTATCAAGATTTTAATAATATTGTTAACGAGCCTACAGCTAGTACGAGTACAATAAAACGAGTATGGACACCAAATGAAATTGCAGAAATTTTGCATTTTTTTAAGGTTGCTATTTTCCGTATATTCGTGAAAAAATTAAAGACAATCCGGTTCTACAATTTAGGAATTGAAAATCCATCTATGACAAAATGTTATCGCTAACAAAATCAATAAATATGACTTGTAATTTGAAAAAGTGTTTAGATTTGTCAAATTACAATAAAATTTTGTTTCCTTTTTTGTTATTCTTATTTGTTATTTTATTTTTTTTATATCTAATTCCATGCTACGCTTTTGTGTACAGATCAGAACATGAACACTTATATTCACACTTTTTGAAATCCAGAAAAATTGCTATAGGGATGACGCATTTCTATAAAGCTTATATATATTGTGCCATTACGGCACATTACTAGAAATCTCTCGAACATTTATAATGAGTGAAAAAAAAAAAAAAAGAATACGGGTGAATAACGGATACGTTCAGCCAGGTGGACCTAGAGATGTGATATAAAGGGCGTGATTATAAATGGCGTTTTTTTAGAGAAAGTCAAATGCAGATAGATATCCAGATAAGTAGTTTGACTTTTATAAGTGGCAAAATAATACTTTAAAACTCATAAGAGTAAAAACAAAAAAAATCATATTTTTCTGTCTCTCCAAATGAATTCAAATCTCTCTACTTCTGCAAATGATTGGTGTTTGAATGGATAAAAGACTTCAGAAAAAAATGTGTTCAAGGAGAATAAAAATATATGCATAATAAGACATTCAACATTTTACAAATTCAGGATCGTTTTAATCTAGCAAATATATCTGAAATCTGCTGAGTGAGACATTATTAAAGAATTTATAATCAGTAAAATATTATAAGAAAAACATTTCATAGTTGAATATGTAAAATATTAAATTTTTATCACCAGAAAGCTTTTTTAAAATTAGATTAATTTATTTAATTCTCATAAAATTCTTATAAAATTTTTGTAAAAATAGAAATGCTGCATTTTAGTAGCATTTCTAATCCCGACGGAATGATGAATATGCTCCTATTATAGAACCTTAAAGAAAAATAATCACTTTTTTTCCAAACAAATTTTAAATACCGCGTGTAATGTTACTGTAGTTATATAAAAGTCAAAATTTCTAACATTTTTTTGTATAAAATTGAAAATAAAGCACAAAAAGAAAAAAATTTATAAAATGGTTTGATTTGCTACAAAATAATAGCAAATCTAAAAAATTTCAAAATAATAACGAGAGCTTAAACATATTTAACAAAGATGAATCACAAAAATAATTTTAAAGTTTTGTTGAATTTTCAATCTTTTTTATAAAAAAGTTAAACTGGAAAATAGGTACTTAGCATTCAGCCAGTAGGTACCAATAGGTACCTAGCATTCAGCCAACTAAAATGTGAGTTATGGCGAGTTTAAAAAATAAATATTTTTTTTTTAAACCAAAGTTTTATAAAATACGCAAAAGCTACGACTACTTGATATTAACAGTGTGATTGATCCTGAAATTCATTTTTTTTTCTTTATTTCTCAAAATTTATGATATTTGTATAGATGAAAGGAGATGAATAATGTGCAAAGGTAAAACAAGGATAACGATATGAATCACTTCCCTTCACTGTATTTCACTGCAATTTTTATCGCACAAATAGAAATGTTACATAAAAAAAAAATATTGCAAAAATATTGTATTATAAATTAAATTTAACGCTTAAATCATAATTAAGATAAAAGTTGACATGATATTAAATAAAAAAATACTTAAATAAATTATTTTTCCGCAAAAATGTCTAAATTTCATTAATCGATAAAGTATGTAGCAAATCTATCGTGTAATACGTCTAATGATGATAACTCATGATGATGATGATGATGATGATGATGATGATGATGATGATGATGATGATGATCATATGGATGTGCGGTAATGCAACTAAAATGTTCTGTATCGCAACGCGCTTGTTCGGTAAAGCATCTCTTGTTCGTTATTGCAACTTTTTTGTTCGCTATTGCAACTCCGTGTTCGGTTTTGTAACTTGAATAACTTTGTTTTTTTTTATCAAGTTGTTACGTCGTCAGCCGGCTCAAAATAATTTTCTTTCAAAGTTAATTGAGCAGACAAAAATTTTTTGGTGAGTGAAGTAAAAAATTGATATTAAAACAAAATTGTATTTTTGAGAAGTAAATTTATGGAAATCTAATATATATCAGTAGCCTATATAATTATACATGTGTTTAAAGTTTTAAAATTTTTTTATTTAATTTTTATTTACAAATTTTACACGAAAAAAGCAAATAACTAATAAGTGTGCAGATATTTTTGAGTACAATCAATTTTGAAGTTTATCCAACTTTACAAATCAATTTGTGATATACCTAAAAGGTATGAGCTGTCTTGAATCAAAGTAATTTATATTGATTTCTACTCAACAATTGAGTAAAAGTTTATTTAAACCACTCTGATACTAGATAGCTAGGATCTAAGTTGTGTAAGTAAACTTCTACTTAAAATTTCACCTAAAACATTACAAATTTAACCAGCTTATAATAATGTTATTAATAATATACTATATGTTTTTGATAATATCATTAATAATATTTTTTATGCTTATAATAATGTTACTAATAATGTGCTTATAATAATATTGTAAATAATAGAGTAGTTTAAGTCACTTTTAAGTTGGCATAAAAATTATAATTTTTATTTCTTAAGTATATGATTGTTTACAATATTAAAAGAATTTATTCATAATGATTATTTTTAGATTAGATTTTGTCTTTTTAAAAAGAAAATAACTGTATATATATATATAATATATATATATATACAGTTATTTCCTTTTTAAAAGGATCAATAGAGTTCTTTAAAATAGCCATCTCTAGATTAATTTTTTCTTGAGTAAAAAGGCTAAGCCTTTTTATATATATACATATATATATATATATATATATATATATATATATATATATATATATATATATATATATATATATATATATATATATATATATATATATATATATATATATACATATACAGTTTTTTTATATATATACATATATAATATATGTATATATATAAAAAAACTGTATATATATATATATATATATATATATATATATATATATATATATATATATATATATATATATATATATATATATATGTATATATATAAATATATGTATATATATATATAAATATATGTATATATATATATATATATATGTATATAGATAAAATTTAATCTAGAGATGGCTATTTTAAAGAACTCTATTGACAAAGTTTAGATGCAGAACTTGTTATTTGCAAGTAATTTTTAAATAAGAATTTAGTTATTTTCCTTTTTTAAATTTCCGAATATAGTGTTAAAATTATAGATGGTATATTTTTAAACAGTAATCATATAATTTCAAAGATTTTAGTTTATATTTACAACAGCTATGTTGTCTTCTTCTTAAATATAAAGATTTAGTTTAAAAAAATTAAATTTCTCTCTTGTATTATTATATGTATTCTTTATGTGTATTCTCTTGTATTATTATGTGTATTTAAGTAATATATCTGACAAAAACTTTTAATCATAATCCAACTTTATTTTCTTTTGTTTCTTTAAAAGGTATTTTACAATTTTACAATGCTTATTTTACAATTAAAAGACATTAAATAGTTTTACCATATTTACAATAGTTTAGTTTAAATGTTACTATTTTTTTTTGGCAAGTTTAATCAAAACTATTAAAGTTTAGTTTAAAAATTATTAAAGTTTCTCAAATATCTTCCTAACCGCTTAATTAATCTTAAACAAATGTGCAGCTCAATTAAGTTTTGAATGTTAAAGCAACTTTATTTTTTTCTTTATAATATAATTTCGAGAGTAACTTTTAAAACCTGATGAAGAAGATAAATGTCGTTTTTCTTGTAATATATTTCATATCTTTTTCAAAGTTGTTTTCACAAGTGTTTAAACATTCAATTAGGGATTGTCTATATATTTTGCAATGCAAAGTTGATTTTAAAAAAAGAAGCAGATAATATTTAATTCTTTTACATGACAAAACTTTTAGAAAAAAACTTTTGATCTCTTATGTTTTGCTTATTAGTGAAATTTAGCGTTGCATAATTTATGGACAAACCCCATTCAATTCCACTTTTAAATCAAAGAAATTGACTAATACTTTAATTTTTGCTTTTTCTTTTCTTTAATTTTAGAAATTCATGGAAAACCCGATTATTTTACCTAGCTTTTAAATTATTAATTAGTTTTTAGACTTGTCCTAAAAGTTAGTTAAAATTACGATACTTACAGCAACTATAACTTTATTGTAGTGAAAATTTTGTTATCGCACAATCAAACAAAATGTACTATGCAAAATTTAAAAAAAAGACTTGAAATAATTGTTTTCTTTAGAGTACTTTCAAATGTTCTGTGATTGTTATAGAGTTCAAATTTTTAAAGTTTCTTATAAATTTATTTGTTTTTAGACGTTTTTAAGCTTCTGGATCATACTTTTAAAATACCTCACTCTATTGATGTCAACATCTGAAGCCTTACAACAGCATACCTTTCAATAATATCTAACTCAATATTACATCATGTGTAAAAATGTGCATATGAATTCAATTAAAATGTGTCATTTCTCAGAAAAATTTAAAAGTGCTTATTTAAATTTTTCTAAAAACGGCATGTAATTTTTTAATGCTTTGATTCAGACATTGAAGATTTGTTATCAAAACAATATTTAAAGTTTAAAAATCAATCATCTTCAACAATTACAACACAAACTAATTTGCGTGGTTTTAAAAACTATATCAATTTGATTCTGTATATTTGTACAAAGATATCATGAGGTTTTATAGTTAATTTTGCTCTTATTGCATTTATATTTTTATGTATATAATATTTATAACTTGTATTTAAACAATATTCATAATTTTTACATATAAATTCATAATATATATATATAAATTTTTCATATTTTATATGTATATATCATGGATGTGGAATCCCTAAAAAGGACTCCGGAGTTAAAGGTCACAAAAAGATTACTTCTTTCTAGTTTTTGGTATCCAGTAGCTTTAAAGATATAAAAAGGCCTAAGGGCTACTAATGGGGAAAAAAATCAAGACTTATACATCAGTAGAACAATAATTTTTGAACCCGAAGTCCAAGGTATAAAGGCGGCATAGACTCCAGGGCTTCACGCTTAAAAGCAATAGTCCTTTTAAAGGACTTTTTGTTTCATAGAAGCCCTTTTAGGACTCTGCATCCCTGGTGTGTATGTATATATATATATATATATATATATATATATATATATATATATATATATATATATATATATATATATATATATATATATATATATATATATATATATATGTATATATATATATATATATATATATATATATATATATACATATATATATATATATATATATATATATATATATATATATATATATATATATATATATATATATATATATATATATATGATATATATATATATATATATATATATATATATATATATATATATATATATATATATATATATTTATATATTTATACAAGTTTATGCATTTTATTAAACTTATGTATGTATTATATTAAATATATCTTCACATTTAGTGTCTTGTTCCGGCAATAAAGTCGTTTATGAAAGATCTAAAAAGCTTCATCAACTTACAACAACAGACTCTAGATTCCAATATTAGACTAAATTTAGACCTTATAGGTTGTGACAAAACCCTGAAGATTTAATAAAAAAAAAATGTGTTTTGAGTTTATATTGTAAATATGTTACTATTGAAAAAGTTTATCAAATTGCATTTGCATGCATTTACTTGTATATTCTAGTTTAAAAAAGTTTATTATATATTAGTTAGATTACTGATTTAAAACAAAGTTGGTTGATTTTTTTAATTGAATTTTTTTTACAATATAAAAATTTCAATTAAGTGTAATGAACTATTAAAACTTATCAAAATATTAAATTGAAATTTCTCATGCAATCTACAATTGTAGGATTGTCAGCTTTAAGTTGAATGTTAGTTGCATTTAAAATTATGTTTTTTTAAAGGATATATATATATATATATATATATATATATATATATATATATATATATATATATATATATATATATATATATACACACATATAGTGTAGAGCGGAATTAATTAGCAATCATTATCACTTCATTGATTTATCTTTAGATCTAGAGTTTATCTTTCTTTTTTAGTTTTGTTTGATATTGTGATATTGATGGTAAAAACTTTTCAACTAACAACTGTCTTATCATCAGAAGCCCTTAACGATGCTAAAGACTTCCGATGATAAGACGGTTAGGACTTCTGAGAACATCCTAATAAAACAAAAAAATTTTAAGAAATTGGCTTTTGACATAGAAAATGATTTACATTTTAAAAAATTGCTCTATTATTAGGTCCAGGAATTTTAAAGACTAAATTAAATTTACTTGGAAGCATACAAAAGATTTTCGTAATATGCTTCGTATCATTTGGTATGGTACGGTTAAAAATCTGTTAGTTATACAACAAATACTTTAAAAAAAAACAAGTGTATGACAAAATGGGTCTAAAAATTAAAATTGAGTGGAAACAAATCGGTATATATAGCTTGTGTTTTAAAATTCAAGTTTTTTTTTTTTTAAATATTGTTCAAGTATTTATACACTCGTAAGTTTTTTTATTTTTCACGCTTTAAAGATAAAATTGTTTTAGGGTAAATGCCAATGTGTGGTATTTTATGGGTGTAATTTTGTAGTTTTTTTTTTACGCAAATTTATTTTGCTCTATTATCGTGCTTCGATGACTAATGGCCAATTTTTTTAATTGCAAACTCAAAACTTATGGAAGCAATGAATCGTGATAAAACAAGCATACTGACAAAATATTACTGCTTCATTGGTCTAAGATTTGCAATAACCCATGATTTTTAAAACGTTCAATATCTTGCTTTGTCTTCCTCTCTCTATAAAAACTATGGATATTCTTTTAATATTTTGGACTTGAAAGTGCATAAATATTTTGTAATCTATTCAAATTTCCAGATAGCGCCGTTTTAATGTTTAATATATAAAGAAAAGCGCATCAACTTTTATAAAAACAAAAAACGTTCGTCTCAAGATGATAAGATCATTAAATAAATAATCTCATTTCTAGAACAACTTAACCCTGTTTAAACTGGGTCTTATAGGTTAAAATTATATGGCGTGCCCAGAAAAAGATTCCATTCTAATAAATAAAAATACACTTAGTTCTAATACTTTCTCTGACACAATTACACTTTTAAGGCACTTTTTCCAAATACTACTACTTAATTCTAAATAACATTATTCAATTTTTAAAACTGTAAATAGACAGCTTTTATTTTACATGGTAAAAATTGTTGTTTTGAAGTATGGATTTTAAATAAATTTTAAATTTTTTCTTAAGCTTAAGGTGGTCCTCAACAGAACAGGCAAACTTTTGATAGTAAAACTTTTTTGATTTATATTTTTCACTAAAAGTCTTGTTCTATAAATTATTTTAAAAAATCAGTTAAAAAAAAATGTCTCGATTAGCCAGTTATTTAAAATAAGAGTTAAAAAACTAGCAATTTTTGTGATCAAAATATTTATCATATCAAGCTGAAAATTCGTTTATATACTAATGAGGTATATTAATCCAGATAAGTGAAGCATTTTTTATTATTTATAATATATAAAAGGTCACATCATTGGCAACAAATGTAGAAAAATTGCTGAACATTCGTCCAGCATATTTTCTCATAAAAAAGTACTTCCTTTATTTTGTTTTAAATATCCTTCTCTCATCCGCGTCCTTTTTAATTATGTAAAAAATCGCAAAAAAAATTAGATTAATTAACAAAGCTTAAACGAGTTAATCATATTTTAAAGATTTGTATTCGAGGCAAAAGTCAGTTTTGAGGAAACGACAAATATATAAAACAAAAGAATAAAACCATAATAAAAAGTTCATATAAACATATTAAAACCCTCCAGGAATATATTTTGATTTTTTTCTTTATCAATTTCTTTATTACCTTTGTCTAACTAAGTCTTTCTTTATCATCTTTGTCTAACTAAGCCTTTTTAATTGTTTTTAGCTATTTTTCTCACTTTTTAACACGTTCAGTGGACTACTGAAAAGACCGCTTTATAGCTTCTTTATTCTTATCATTAAGTTTCAAAGACGTTACATATTCTGTTAGTTAAAATTTATTAAGTACAAATAAGATTCCATTAGGACCTTCATAAAATTCAATCTCAGACGAATTAACTGCAGACTCAAAAACCCCTCTACTCACAAAAATACGATTTGGGCAGTGTCTCCAAATAATCTGGTTCAGTGTCTCGTTGGTGTTTTAGTTAATCATCTGAAGATAAATCAGTAAAAGTTGATTTCAAAATGTTGAAGACTGAAGCCTATGTAGCAAAAATGTTTAATTGCTCTACATAAGTATTTTCACCATGAACTTTCTCTTAATGATATTTGCACTAAGCCTCAGTTTCCCTTGGGCAAATACGGTGTTGACACTCCTTGTCGTCAAAATCTGTACAACAAAACTAAACCGCCTAAACAACTTTTTTTATAGCCTACAAATTGTTAAGATTGTTTCTTTTTGCTAAGCTAAGAAGTTCTGCGTAGAATTGATCAAAGATTAAGTTAACTTTCTTTTTTGATGTAATGGTGTGTTCATTCCTTTATAAATTTGTACCTTACGAAATCTAGTGTCCATTCTCTTCTGTTTAATTTATATAAATTTTGCAATAAAAAAATGTTACAGGATTTTTAAAAATTTAATTATAATCAATAAAATTGCTGCAAAATAAAGTTTTCAAAAAATTGTGTTAGAGAGTGTCGTCGAGAAGACCACATTAAAATGGTAATTTTCCTTTGCATTTAAAGCATCTATGCAAAAAACTATGATTCTCAAACTTAAGATCAATTAACTTAAATAAGATATGTACTTAATGATAATAATCATGATTTTATTTTAATTGGTATATACAATTTTTTTATAAAAAATAATAAAACAGTGATCAAAACCCACTAATTTACTAAATAGGATAATATCATTCTCTCTGGTTAAGGCTATGAACTTATTTAATGAAACACTTTTGAACTTTTATATATGAACAAACTATGAAAAACTGTGTTTTTATAAAAATCTATGAAAATGATACCCAATTATAATTTAATTAACCCAGCAATTATTTTATAGTGGATTTGCAATGACCTGTATAAGCATTTTGAGCAGCTAATTAGAGCTTTGCTCATAGGTTTCTTAAGAAATTCGCTAAAAGTGGCTAGCCAATAACTCTTCAACATGTAATATAAAAGCTAGTTGTTGGCTAGCCATGATGACGACTGCCAATTGTGGTCCACTATGTAACCAATGAGCCTTTTCACAGAGGAAAAAAAGTGGGAAACTCTCAAAATGCCTATAAAAGTCTACTAAAATTCCGCTGTAAAATTTTTGCTGGGAAGATTGTTTAATACAACGATTTGCTGTGTGTAATTTTTTCATAAAGTCAAAATTAGTTTAAAAATACTTGAAAAATTTATTACTTTGATTTAAAGAAAGATGTCAGAAGATTGTTGTAAAGGTTTTAATTTAAAATAATTAAAAATAGCGTTATTTGTGTATTCAAAATGAGCGCATTTGTTAACTATAAACGTTGTATTAAAAACTTTATTTATTTATTTAAAATCAATTTACATAAAAACGTTCAATATATAGTTTTATATTCTGTAATAAAAAAATTTTTACTGATTAATTGTGATTCCGTTTCTTTACCCTGTCCTATAACACGCCTCTGAGACTTTGAATAAATTCCGTTCGATTTTAGAATTATTATTTGCATCAATTTTATTTTTTTGGATAAAAAAGAGTAAATAAGTTTTATCTTAAAATTATAACTTAAAAATGATTGCAAAACAGACCTTTCAAATTCATTTATAGGCGAAAACCAGAAAGTTCGGTAATGCAACCTGAGTAGTTTCGGTAATGCAACACCTCACAGTTAAAACCAAATTTCCAAAAAATCTTTTTCGTTTCAAAAGCAAAGTTTATACTTTTTAGCATTCGATAATATCCAGCACAAAAAATTTTCTTAAAAACGTATATAAAAAAATTTTGTTAAACGTTTTTTTTTTTGAAAACCCAAGTACGAGATTTGTTAACTAATATATTATATAAAGTTTACTTGAACTCAGAAACTTAAAAACGCCATGATGATATGAAAAATGTCAAAATTTAGAAATGTGGATTTATTTAGTTTATAGCTTGATTTGAAGAAAATGAATAAAAAAAAACATACCCGAATGTCGTTTTTATGATCCCCATGCATAAACCCTCTTTTTCTATGCATTCGGTAATGCAACGCATTTTTTAGGTAATACTGAAAAAAAAATTAAAAAAATACTGAGCGGCACGGCAATAATCTAAAATCCTGTGAGCCGATGACCTTGTTGCAATAACGAACAGAGAACCATATACTGATGATGATGATGATAATTATGGGAACTAAAATGTTCTAATTTTTTTAATTTTTAACATTCGAACTTTCAAAAAAACAAATAGACCAGATCGTAGCCGTCAGCAGAAGAAAGTTATGCGTCCTAAATGTCGTGAATTGTACGAATATTATAAAAACTTAAATTTTGTTATGGATGATGAAAGCTATTTTACCTTAAACAATATCACATTAGCTGGTAATGATCGGTTTTATGCCGCTGATCTTTTCGAATGTTCTGACGAAGTTAGATACAATATGCGTAAAAGTACGAGGACAAGCTCTTTTCAACAAGTTTCTTGTTGCAATAGCCCCTGTGAAATAAGCCCTCTTTATATTCATCACAATAATCAGACAATCAACCAGTACACTTATAAAGAGATTCTAGAAAAAACTTTACTTCTTTTAGTATCAGAATATTTTAAAAAAGACAATGAATTTATCTTCTGGCCTGATCTAGATCGATCACATTACGCAAAGTCGGTCATCGACTTTTTAAAATTGAAAAAAATCAAAGTTGTACCCAAAGATATAAACCCAGCTAACGTTCCAGAGACAAAACCAATTGAAAACTTTTGGGGTGATTTAAAACGGCAAGTATACGAGAAAAAAAAGAGAGCTGAGAATTTGAAAGAGCTTAAAGCAAGAATTTGATATTGCTATTCAAAGATGAATAAAGAAATTTTCCTTACTAAAATAAAACATCTTTCAAAAAAACTTTATAATATTGCTAAATACGGAATTTGAAATAATTGTTTTTATATAATTATAAACTACATATACTAACATATTAACAGGTAAAATAATAAATAATAAAACTTATTAGTTCTTAAAATATTAATTTTCAAATTTTGTCCAAAATTTTTTTTATGAGGAGTTCAATTTTAAAGTTTATCCAACTTTACAAACTAATTCTTGATATACCTAAAATATAAAAGCTGGCTAGAATCATAGTGATGTATATCGATTTTGACTCAATAATTGAGTAAATGTTTATTCAAATCAAGTAAAATTACAGTGGTTTTACATCACTTAGATTTTAGCTATCCGAGCATCTAGAATCAGAACCTGATTCTAGATGCTCTGATAGCTAGAATCTATGTGGTGTAAGTCAACTTCTACTTAAAATTTCACTTAAAACATCACGCTTTTAACCAGCCTATAAAAATAAATATTAATGATAAAAATAAATACTATATGCTTATAATAATATTGTTATAATTATACTAGTTAGAATCAGAGCAATTTAAGTCACTTTTAAGTTGACATAAAAGTTATAATTTTTATTTTATAAGTATATGTCTATTAAGTTTATTCTTTTTGATTTACAATAATAAAAGATATTTTTCATAAAGAGTAAAGTTTAGATTATCACTCACTCCTAAAATGTCTTGTTTTACTCAGGACAAAATCTAATCTAGGTATAGTTGTATTAAAGAACTCTAATAACAATATTTAGATGTGAAACAAGTTTCCTTATTTGTCTCTAAGTTTCATAAAGTTTCATAAAGTTTCGTTATTTACCAGAGGTTATTATTCGCCAGTAACTTTTAAATATGAATTTATTTATTTCCTTTTTTTTATTTACGAATATATTCATAAATAAAAAAAGGAAATAAATATGAAGAAAACAACTGATGCAATAACATCATATCTGTTGTTAAACTCTTTAAAACTATATTATTACTATTTAAAAATATACCATCTATAATTTTAACACTAATTGAATAGTGTTAAAAGTTGTTATCTTCGTAAATATAAAGAACTAATAAAAAAGTTTAACTTTTTCTCCTGTGTTATTTTTATGTGTACTGTAAACATTTTCGCTGGTCATTTTAAGTAAAATGACCAGCGAAAATGTTTACAGTAGTTTAGTTTTAATTTTAATATTTAATTATAAAGTTTTGTATCAAAAATATGGGCAAAACTTTATAATTTAATATAGTAAAAAACACACAAACCAACATATAATACATACAGCATTTAAAATGTAATTTGGTTAGTGTAAGAGTGTTTTTTAGTTTTTAATAATTTAGTCAACTTATTCAATTATATAATTTTAGTGGCTCAGTAAAAAATTATTTTTGTATTGTGAAACAAAAAATAAACAACAACCTATAAATTATGCTCATATTGTTGTTAATCGCTACTATGATGCCAGGATATTTATAAATAATAATTTGTGTAAAAACAAGGACTATCTTTACTTTTTAATTTACAATTAAAAAATGATTTTATACTTTAAATAGTCTAATTTTATAGATTTACAATTAAAAAATGGTTCTATACTTTGAATTGTCTAAATATTTTACATCACTCTGGTTTTAACTAAATTGTATGTAACAAAGTTGCACTTACACTGTACTATAGTGATGGTGCAAGTAACTTGCACCGAACTGCACTATAATGAACTTCTCCTAAAATTCTCCTAAGCTTTCACCTACTCTGTAGTGTTAGTTACATACTGGGCTATAGTGTATGTGCAAGTTAGTTACATACTGGGTATTACTATAGGCTACAGACTCAGTCTGTAGCCTTTAATGTAGGTGCATGTTAGTTAAAGGCTACACTATTTGAATACTTAAGGTGCATATAATCTAATTAGAATCAGAGTGATTTAAACATATGCACCTAGTAATAAACAAATGTTCTTAAAAGTCTAAATAAGATTTAAATTTGTTAATATATTTTTTGGGAAATCACTTATAAAATGACTTTTGTTTTGTACAACAAAAGTGTTGGAGAACTTTATCAAGAAAGTTTAGTTGACGAAAACCGAACTGTTTGCCATTAATGTTTAAATATTAATTAATTTTTTTAAATTTTATGTTATTTGCATTTATTTTTAATGATTATGTAAAATTTTACACAATGATTTTCACAGGTAGTTCTAGTGATATTCATGAAAATGAAGAATTTATTATATCAGGTAATTTTATCTTCTTTATAAACTTTGCAATTAAGTAGATAATTTTGAAGTTTTGTTAAGTTATATTTAAAATTTTAGATAAAAAAAAGTCATAATTCATCCACTGTATGTTCGGGTTCTAAAAACATTATTGTTTTTGTAAATTAAAAATGTAATTAAATATCTTTAGGATTTAGTATGTTTACTAAACCTAATATGAAATAAAATGAAATTGCATCATCACAGTTGCTCAAGTTGATTTATTCAGGCAAAGTAAGTTGTTTTTTATTTTTGTTTTGTTAAATGAACCGGATTTTTGAGTTTCATAAAAATTCAAAAATTAGTTAATCCTTTTCTACAGTTATATAGTTACAGATATAAATTATTTAAAAGTGGTAAAAACGATAAAAGTATGTGCTTCTTAGACTTACTTAGACTTATTTAGCAGTTTAACTAAACAATTTTATTAAGTTTAAGTTTTTAAGGTTTTATTTAAAGATTTTAATTTATTTTTTTATTTTATTACTTTTTTTTATTTTTCTTAAAATAATATTTAAAAATTCTTCGTGATTCTGATCTCATTAGTTTGTTAACTGAAGATCAATCACATAATCTTTTCAATGCTTTAGGTGTAGCATTTAATAATTTAAAGGTAATTATCATATTCTCTTGAATCCACTTTTTAAAACCACTATTAAACAATGAAAAATTATTTATACTTAAGTTGGGATTGGCTCTTTTTGTGATTTTATAGAAATTGGGATATAACAATTTTGATTTGAAAAACAGTTTGTAATAAAAATTAGTTTTAGTTTTACTAAGTTTTTTTTGTCATCTTACTATTTTAACAAAAAATATGTAAAAACTAAAAGAGGTAGCCCTTAAATGACCTTTAAAATTTTCTGAAAATGCATTGTATTCTAATTACATTGTATTATATAAATAAAATGCAATGCAGCAGCGCTAGAAATAATGGCCGATCAACAATCAATAATAACTTTAAGGGAAATTTCGAAAAAATTAAGGTAAAATAACCTGTTTCTGTAAAAAAATAACATTTGATAGGCAAGCTTTGAAAAACTATTTTGAGCGCTGATGTAGTTTTAAAAGTCACCTATTATTTCTCTGGTAACTATATTTCAATTTTTTAAGATAAGGATTATGTCTTTAAGGTATGAATACCTGAAACAGTTATATACTTGTTTGCAAAAGTTAAGTCAATTTCAAGAATAAAAGTAAACTTGGTTTTTATGTTGTTGTTGTTTTTTCTTAAAGATAAGTATTTCTTTTTTCTAGTAAAGTTTGACATATTTTTATATATCAAATTTTTTGTTTATTTTCAAGCTGAAGTAATACTAAGTGCCTATATCTCTAAAAGGTTAAGCAAAGTATAATAACACTAAAAATGTATTTATAGTGGTTTTTCTTCGCAATCATTCATTATATACTCAGTTCAATTTTAAAGGAACGAAGACCGTATTTGCAGCTCACCAGAATCAAATAGTGGGTCTGGCAAGATATTATTATTATAAAAAAAAAGTTTAAAAAATGTCGAAACAAATTTAAATTAAAATAAATTTAAAAAATGTTGAAATAAATTTAAATTAATGTTAAATTAAATTTATGCATTATAAGTTTAAAATTTATTTAGATTAAATAATGATATTTCTTGATTGTGCACCCACCATAATCCATTATTTGATATAAATCATTTGCTCATTCAGTTCTTAAATTTTTTTGAGTCAAGTTTAATTAATCTTCATTTTTTCTTGAAACTATAATGATTTAATAAAATGTATATATATATATATATATATATATATATATATATATATATATATATATATATATATATATATATATATACATATATATATATATATACAAATGTGTATATATATATACAAATGTGTATATATATATATATATATATATATATATATATATATATATTAAATGTATATATATATATATATATATATATATAAATATATATATTATAAATTTTTATATATATACATATATATATATATATATATATATATATATATATATATATATATATATATATATATATATATATATATATATATATATATATATATTATAAATTTTTATATATATACATATATATATATATATATATATATATATATATATATATATATATATATATATATATATATATATATACATACACATTCAAAATTTTATTATTTTATTTTTAAGAGCATAAAAAAAGTACTTTAATGGGACAATCTTAAAAA
>NC_061159.1:55076303-55101303 GCF_022113875.1 Hydra vulgaris
ATGCAGGATAGAGATTACAACCTTTGCTTAAAGCATTATTCTCAAGCGTTGTTAATCAAATTTGCTCATACCATTATCTAATATGAGCGCTAGAGCTTCATTTAGGGAGTTTTGAGTATGTTCTGTATCAGGTTGCCTAATAGATAAACTTCGAACTACTTTTGCATCCTTTCTTCTGCTATCTTTAAAAAGATTACAACTACTAGCATACAACAGTTCATTTGATGAACAAGGTAATAAGTCCATAGCTACTACTTTACGACTCTTTGTCTTATTTGATAAATCATCAAATAATTTTACAGGTCGACCACTAAATATAGATTCAGTTTTATTATCCTAATTTTTAAATAACCTAATAAAGTTTCGCGAACGAAAAACAAACCCCAAAAAAGACGCAGCCACTGTTCGTATTGCTAAACTGAATCCTAGTGCTGGCGCACCAAAAATAAAAGAATAAATTGCTCAAAATCTAAATCTCAATCTGTCTGTCAGCACAGTCAAAAGTCGGTTACGCGAAAATAAGCTGATTGGAAGGGTTGCTCGAAAAAAACTTTTTTTTTTTTCATTTGTGATTTCATGTATTTATTGGATAAAATGTAATAGTGTTTCAAAATCAAGAACCTTTTTTTATACGAGAAAGTATTTTCAAAACTGCCATTTCCTCAAATGGGTTATTCTATAGATTTTCTGTGCTTTATAAAGTTGTATGTTTTTTTTATATTATTATTTAATTCAGAGTGTTGGCGACATAGCTCGCGTATAAAAGTCTTCTGTCACAGTTGACTCAGCCAGTATGACGACATTGAAGAACTTTTGCATTTTGGAATACACAAGTTAGCATATATATATAAATATATATATATATATATATATATATATATATATAAATATATATATATATATATATATATATATAAATATATATATATATATATATATATATATATATATATATATATATATATATATATATATATATATATATATATATATATATATATATATATATATATATATATATATATATATATATATATATATATATATATATATATATATATATATATATATATATGTACATAAACTTATATGCATTTCATAGCTTTTTTCTTACTGGAAAGAAAATAAAAAATCAAAAGTAATTCCTCAAAAACAGTCAAGTTGCAGACAAAAGGTAAAAAGCACTCAACCAGGTTGTAATAAAATGATCATTGATCTACCTAGGCATTTGCGCTCTAGAAAGCATAATATATCTAAAGAGGAAGCAAAAAAAGCAAGGAGAATGTTTGAATTAAGAAAAAAAAGATCAGATAAAAAAGAAACTGTATCAAGAGATTATCGAACTTATAAATGCCCAATATGCAAAATTAAAACAAATAGAATACAAGACCATTTATATAGAGCACCACATCACCTTAAAAATGATCCTGTTAAGTATTGGGAATGTTTAAACAATGAAATATTATGTCAAAAAATTTTGATAGTTAAACTTCCTATATTAGCAGAGAAATTGCCTAGTTATGGAATCAAGGATCATTTTACACCTGCCAATGTTACTTCTGACAATAAAGAAAGCACTTCTGAGTATTCAACTATGGATGCCATTAGTTTTTCAGAAACGCCCAACTTTACAGATTTTCTTGAGATGTTTTGTTTGTATTTAAAAAACCCATATAGTAGTTTAAAAGAAGGAAAAGCAGCAAAAAATGAAATGAACTAATTTTGAAGAATGATGGAGATGTTATGTCCTGATCTTGAACAAGCTTCATCTTTTTTTGGTTTAAAAAAATTTCTAGAAGTTTGGTTTGAATTTACTAAAAAAAAAAGATTATGAATCATGAACAAAAAGATCATACTTGCTATCATTAACACATTTTATGAATTTTATTTTACACTCAAAGCTGACGCCCATGTTAGCAAACTTTACACCCATAAACTTATCTATTACAGCAGAACTAATTTGTCTATGCCAAAAAGAAATTTCAAAATGGCGAAGTGCTCTTAAGCCTGAAAAAGCAAATAGAGAGTATGCTGTTATGGTTAAAGACACTGAAGATGTTATACCAAAGAAGTGTTTTTTCAAGTGGAGAATAGTCCCTTCAATAAACGAATAATCAAAAAGGCTAAACAAATTTAGAAAACATTTAATGACAAACCAGATGATTATATTTGTAATAGTGTAACCTTTACAAATGACGAGATTCCATATGTTTTTCTTTAATAACTAATAACATTTCTAGGTCTAGTGCTATTGCTAATTTTAAAACTGATGAATATATTAAAATTAGTTATTCTCCTACAGGCAGCTATATTGCATTGGTAAAAAAACTTAACGGAAGTATGGTCCATGTCAATTAATTATTAATCCAGACTTAAAGTATTTATTTGACCGCTACCATAACATTTTAAGAAAAGCTGTGGAAGTTAAAAAAGCTGATAATTTTTTTCATAACTTGGTCTGGATGTGAACTAAGTTCAAGAGATGTCTCTAAGCAGTTAAACTCTTTTTTTTAAATGTTTGCTCGATAAAGATAATGAAAGGAATACATGTGCAACATTAATTCGTAAAAGTCTCCTTACATTTATTTATGACAACCAGAAATGAAGTCAGATCTTGCTTCTTTAATGAAACATAAACCATAAACAGCAGAGAGGTGGTACTATTTGAATGATAAAATAAAAAAAATATGCAAAACTTCAGAGTCAGTAACAAAACTTTTGCCTGACTCACCCCACCAAGTTCAAAATATTTATCCACAAATGACGCTCATCAAGTTGATAATAAAGGTCAACTAAAAGGGTAGGAAGAATATAACCTAAGAACATCTAAGAAACATTTAAATGCCAGTTTTGCGAGTGATAGCGATTTTGACTCTGAAAATCTTGAAGTTATTCCTCCTACAAAAAGTAGGCTATGACAAGAAAATGAAAAAGAAGAGTTAGCATTATTGTTTGGTTATTTTAATTTATTAACTATTTCACAACAACTACTTGAAACTGTACAATCCCGTAATATTCTGAATCTTCGTTCAACAAAACAGATTTATGACAAGCTCCATCATATGGCAAAAAAGCAACTTCTTAATATTACAGAGTCAGATTCTGTTAAACAAAAGATTTTTTTTTTTCAAATGATGAAATAAACCTAATAAATTTTTTATTTGCATTCGAAAATGCAAGTAAGCCAATTATTTCAGAAGAAAGGATTATGGAAACAAAAAAGTGAGGTATAAAAAAAGTCGTGTTATTCCCCACAAAAAAATATTGAAAGCTAAAAAAACTCTATTTTAAAACCAACCTTTATTTAGTATTGGAGATTTTATTACTTCGTTATTCAGTGAATTTCAGCTTAGTTTTTTTGCTTTAGTTGCTACAGTTTTACTTGTCGAGAAGAAAATATTCTAGCTTGCATTTTCTAGTTTTCCTTCTTTTTTTCGTTGGTTAGCAATTTTTAGTTTGATGATTTTTTTGAATTATTTTTGTCGCATTTTTTAGTTTTGTTTTAAAATTATTATTTTTAACTATTTTTGTTTCTATTTTTTAAGTTTTGTTTTGAAATTATTTTTATGAAATAATCTTTTTAGCATTTTTTAGTTTTGTTTTGATGTTATTTTAACCAGTTATTTTTGTTAGCATTTGTTAGATTTGATTTAAGATTATCTTTACTGTTGTTTTCTAGTTATGTTTTGAGACTATTTTCGAGACCAATGGTTTTTTTCGGTTGCTCGAAAAAAACCATTGGTCTCAACACGTAATCTCGTTAGCCGTTTGAAGTTTGCAAAACAGTACGTACACAGGGACTTGCGTTTTTGGAAAAATGTGCTTTCGACTGACGAATCTAAGTGCAATCGCTTTGGATCCGATGGAAAGCAAAATGTTCGTCGTCCCGAGAACCAAGTATTCAGTCCTCAGTATACTTTAAAGACCGTAAAACAAGGTGGTGGCAAGGTGATTGTTTGGGGTAGTTTTTCATGGAGTGGAGTAGGCCCGTTGTATAGAATCCAAGGCACGATGGATCAACATAACTACAAAGAAATACTGGAAAATGTGATGTTGCCATATGCCTAAGAAGATCTCCCTCTAGTTTGGAAATTATAACAAGACAATGCCAAAAGTATTAAAGTATGGCTTACCGCTAATAAGATTGACGTTTTAGGGTGGCCCGCACAGTCACCAGACCTAAATCCAATAGAAAATTTGCGGAAGGAAGTGGATAGAAACATAAACCGTTTAAGAGCAACAAACTTAGACCATCTTTGGGTCAAAATAAAAGCTGCTTGGGACGCCATTACGCCTGAACGATGCTAAAACTTGATCTCCTCAATGGGCCGTCGTTGTCAAGCGGTTATTGACTCAAAAGGATACCCCACTAAATATTATTTTCCTCAAAAAAAGTTTTTTTAATATTTATACAAAGACCTTCGATGATTTTTGTAGCCAAAGGACAAAACTATAATTTTGTACAGGGTGTGCTATTTAAGTTGCCCCCTTATTCTGTAGTTGTAAATCATTTATATGGTTGTACTTTTTTTTTACATAAGCTACTTTCATTTCTTAATCAGTAATGCTATCTTTTATAACTAATATATTATTAGGCCAAAAAATTTTAGGCCTCAAAAACTTAGATCTCTGGAAAATAAAGCAAAACATTTTGGATATCAATCTTTGCTATATATTTTGTCGCCACTGTATATATATATATATATATATATATATATATATATATATATATATATATATAAAATAAAGTAATTAAAGATTTTATTATTTTTTTTTACTTTAAGCCTCATTACCTTTTTTTTTCTATACACTGAAATTTTTAAATTCTTACATATTTGAATAGTAAGTTAACTTAATGCTGCTTTTTATATTAAAAGTTTGGAAGAACTTAAACCTTGATTTATTTGGATTTTTGTATATATAGTATATATCAAATGGTTTTATTTTATGCAGAGCTTCAATAATGTGATAAAAAAAAAAATAAGTCTACTGACTTATGAATTTTAATGTGATATTTTAAACATAAATGTATTTATTTTAAAGTATATTTTAAATATAAAATTTAAGTGATAAAGAACATAATTTATACAAATGAAGTATAAATTAAAAAAACAAGTATAAATTAGCAGTAATGAAGTATAAATTAACAGTAACAAGGTGAATGTTCTTATTTTTATTTAAGTAAATAAATGATTTTTAATAATATAAATTTTGATAAATTTTATTGTAGAAACAAGAAAGCTATAGCTAATTTATGCATATCTGGTATTTTTCATTAAATATTTTTATTTTTTATTTTTATTTTTTATTGCAAATATAGAACTTTAATTTAACCAATTTTACTTACAAGTATATATTATATCACACCATGTATAAATAGTCATATCTGTAAATTTTTTTCAATAATGAAAGCCATAATAATTCAGTTTTAGATAATGAAAGCTTTAATAATTCAGGTTTAATCAAAATATAATAATGTAGCAGTATTATAACACTAAAATGTAGTATTATAATGACACTATATTATTTCACCTGTTTTCTTTTAAAGAGTTATCAGAGTTGTTACAAACAAAACAAGCTACTAACTTAAATCTGTTTCATTGCAAGTAAGTATAAATTATTACTCTAAATATTTATTTATTTTATCTGATTGTCTTTTCTGTTTACATTTTTTGTTACAATTTCTTAGCCCTGTGAGAAAGTTTTATCCACTACAAAAAAAAAATCCATTTTATTTACTCTCAAGTTCTTCTAAGTAGTTATTACCTTTTCAAGCTACTTTTGTAGTACCTACCTTTAACAAAAGGCTGATAAAGGTTTTTGACTATACCAGTTGTCTTAAGTATATATAATATATATATATATATATATATATATATATATATATATATATATATATATATATATATATATATATATATATATATATATATATATATATATATATATATATAGTAAGTTGCATCCAATGATCTCATGTCAAAGAATTGTCTTGTCCCCAGTCCCAAAACGTTCCATTGGACCTTAAATGAACTTCTGCCAAATTTTTTACAAATCTGAATTGATTTAGGGGGTCCACCACAAATCTGAAATTTTGTAATTGAACGAAAACTTTGACATACGCGAAAGAACAAGAACAAATGCAAAATTCTTTAGTAATTTAAATAAATATGGTTTTTTTCGATAATAATAATTAAAAATATATAATATATATATAGGACTATAGGTAAATTTTAATCTAATCATTTTGTTTTAATAAATATAATTAAGATAAATAAAATAAATATAAATAATTATGTTTTTTAATACATTTAGTTTATAGTTATCACTTCTTGGCCACCGTACATAATATTTCAACAGATCTTGTACTAGTCCTTTGTTGCGATCTTTGTTACAAATTTCATGTGATAGTCTAAATAATAAATATGTCTGAAATAAATTATATATTTTATATTGTGTAAAACTGAAAAATTAAAAGATATTTTGAATTATGCAGTTACTAGTTAGTACTTAGTAGTTATGTACATATATTACATGAATGTTGTGTATGTTTGATTTCATCAGTGAAAATATATTTATAGGTTTTATAGTTGTCAGATAATCAAATTAAATTATAGTTATCTGTTTTAGATTAACATTTAATAATTTAAATTACTAAGAGTATGAAGTTTAACGGATAATTGGATATTATGAATACCACCAGCAGCACTTTTGTCTGTACCAGTATGAGTGAAGCAGCGGAAATTGACCCAACAGCAGTACTTCAAACACCTCCTACCCCTAGTTCATCTTTCAATTAAGACATCAAAAGATAGCCACGCAAAAATCAGCCATCATATTTGGGCTTGGAAGCAAGATAACTGAAGATGACGCAAAGTTAACCGGGTGTCGACTTCTAACTTCTCGTCAAGTGTTGCGCTATCTAATGTACCACCTTGATGACGGAGCTAGTACAAATTAAACTAGATAGGAGTCAGCAAAACTTGTCTTGTTAAAGCTGAAGCTGTTTTATGATAACGCTAATATTCCATCAATTAGCGAACGTAAAGCATACGAAAAGATCATTAAACTTCTTGATTATAATGCAAGATCGGAGCAATGCCTTTGAAACGTAGATCCATGCTAGGTTCTCTAAAGAAGGTGCAGGAGACGGAATGTATGCTAGCAAAGACATTCCCTCTGTGGCCGGCAAATGTAAAACTGCTTGTAAAAAATTCAGAAGACATGAAGTTCCTGCAGTCGATGAAGACTGATCATTTGGCCACCTTCGGTCGATGCGATAAAAAGTTGGTGGATAAACTTCAGCGTCGGGAACAAAGTGGGGCAAAAAGACGTGAAAAATGTCTTGTCATCTTACAGCAGAAGCTTACAGTGTCAGTGACATTGAGAGCAGCGAAGAAACTGATGAAGATGATAGTATTGAAGATTATGGTAAATTGGGCGAAGACAGTGATTCCTCTGCTGTTGGTGTTCAACTTAAAACACCTACAAGTAGAAGCCATCGTCGTAATACCCGCGCTGGAACTCCTGCTCTCATACTACATGACATTGTGCAACGACCAAGGCTTGTTGCACTAGCAACCCGCTTCAAATTGACACTATTTGTCAATTTGAAGGGGGTGCTAGTGCAACAAGCACTATTATTATACAGCAGGCAATTTACACTGAGGCTCTCATTGAGGAAGCAGGAGGCGATTCAACTAAGGTTTCTGCATCATATTCTTATGCTGATAAATCCAGGCAGCAAGTGGGAAAGAACCTTGCAGAATCTTTCAGGTATGAGTGGATTCCTCCTAAACTCGCAACTCTGCACTGGGATTCCAAATAATGTCATCATTGTTATAAAGTCTGTTTGCTGCAAAGTTAATTGCAAAGAAAATGGACGAAATCCAGAAATGATCTTGTTAGCATGTGCTAGAAAGAAATGAACCAATTATTTAAATGAGATATTTCTATAAATTTTGTGCAAATTTAGTGAAAAAGATTGATTCTGGTTAATTCTTTTTTTAATGCACCCCAAAAACCACCCGTTGAATTTGATTGGAGTTGCTAACTTAATCTAAAAAACCACTATTTAGTAGCAATTATTCTTGAAAATTCCTAAAAATTTATACACTTTTTTTAAGTGAAAACATTTGTAAAAAATTTCCTATATTGTTAAGTTTTCTTTTATTTTAAATGTCACTGGAACATTCAGGTATCAAAAAACATTTCTTTCGTGGTCTTAAAGTACAGATTTAAATTTTTATAGCCATATAACTGACCACGCTGTTTTTAACGGTGCATTCACCTGTATAAGAAACTTGAAAATCAAACCTCTGATGTTGTTTGCCATGGTATAATTTATACACTGCTAATTAATTGACTTTTATATATATTTCGTTTTTTTTAGATGTAACATTTTTTTTAATGCGTTATTTTCTTTTGTGCAGAAACACCAACTTTTTCTGTAGAATTACTTGAAAGTCCTCATGACAAGAGACAACTGATATTGAACTCAATGGTATAAAAAATGTTTTTTTTTTATGTTTGTTGGCTTTCTTATGTTTTTATTTTGTTTAATTTATTATTGACTTTTTTATGTTTTTACCTTGGAATCTATGCTGGTATTAAATAGTTAATTTTTTGTGCAAAAATACCCAAAAATACCTTAAAAGATAGAAATCAAAATCTCCAAAACCAATTATAAATTTATTGGTGAATTTCTTTTTTTATGATTATCCAATTTTATTTTATTTTATTTGCAGTTGTTTTTGCAAAGGGACTTTTTTATTATTTTTTTAATTAGATATAAATTCAATAGTACACTTTTCAAAAACTGATTATGTTTGCAACCAATATAAAATATTTAAAATAACAATTAAATCTGATAATGAATTAAATGGTATTTTAAATATTAAATATTGGTTGACTTTTTTCTGTTTAATTATTGTGTTATATACAGCAATGTTGGACATATTGGTATGTTTAATTGTTTTTTATAGACATTTATCTTAATAATATTTTTTATATATTTATATATAATTAAGTCTTAACATTTATTTATATATATTTGCTGGTAGAAAAATTACTATTTTCTTGTGTAGAAACGGTATCAACTTCGAAAGAAAGAAATTTAACACCTAAAAATCTTTTTAGTAATGTTGCCTTTTTAGTAACCTGTATATTCTTTTCTATAAATCAATACATTTTATATATACTGTTAGTATTTTACAATTTAATTTTGTTTAAAAAAAATTTATCATGCCTTATAACTTAATAGTTATTGAGCATAATAAATTCTTTTTTAAGAAAAAAATTCTCTTTCTGGGCGTCACAAAAATAGCATTACTTATCCTAAAAGATGTCCGATTCCTGGCTGTTTTAAAACAGTTGTAAATTTACCTCGTTATATGAGATCAAAACTACCTGACATAATATTAATAGTGCTACTGGATCAAAAGCTACAACTATTTTTAATTTACGCGAAGAATATCCTAAAGCAGAAATAACTAAAGTGCCCAAAAAATATTATTATCAATGTTTGGTTAACAGTTGTTTTAGTGTTGTAGTAAATATATCTTATCATTTTAGGAAAAACCATCCTCAAATATTTAATGATTCTGATGGATATCAAGCTCATCTCAAGAATACTTTTATATCAGTTATCAGAAAAAATTCTTACAAGAAAAAGTCTCTCATCTGAGTCAGATTTTTCACCTGAGTCAGAAATAGAATTAGATGAACTTCCCAATTATAGCTCCCCTAAATTTGATCTTAACGAAGAGTTAAATGAAGTAGGCGGTAACAGTGATAGTGACTTTCTTACTGATAGTTCTGAAGAAAAATCTGAAAATCAAGTAGAATGCAACAATAATTCCACGTTGCTTGTTTTATCTGAATTTTAAAAATATCTTACTCGATTTGAAGGTGGAAAAAACCTGATACATTTGCACAATGTTTTAAACAAGTAGAGACGATTTTTTTTATTTGTGGATCCTGATATGAGCTCACTAAATTCATTATTTGATATGACCTTGTTGCGAGATAAATAGCTACCTTGGGTAATGAATCCAGGACGTGGTAAAGTTCCTGGAAGGGAACACCTGGGACAATTCAATCGTATATAGGATCTTTGATTAAGTTTATTGAGTTTATAGTAAGGGAGAAAACTCTTTCTTGGTGTGGAAAATTTAATTTCAACTTTGATGGTAATTCATTTATTTTGCAAGCAATAATTTTAGAATTAAGAAACTGGAGTGCTAGTTTCAATGAACGTGAATGGGAGATTATAGTGGAGAATTTAGAAAACATATTAACTCCTGAAGAAATCACTAAAGTTTACTATTCTGATACTACCCAAGAAGCAAGAAAACTTTTAGAAAAATTTTTTTCTGAAGATGTTTCAAGAGAATTTATTGTATTGGTAAGAGATTACTTGCAAGTGTTTGTTGTCTTAGAAATGCATCACACGCTGGAAACTGTATTAATCTAACTTTAGAAGAGTTTTTAAATGGGAAAAATAACCCAAATACCTCTGACGATGTTATAAATGTTAAAGCACACAAAACTAAGCGAACATATGGTCCAGCTCAAAAAGTTCTGAGTTCTCAAATATATAAGCATATGCGTTTGTATATGAATATATATAGAAGTGAAGTTGCCAAAAGAAATGGGGAAGATGCTACAATTACTTCTCAAAAGCTTTTTTATAACATGGTCTTTCAAAAAGCTTCAAGGATTTTCTAAGCAACTTGATTCGTTTTGGAAAAAAGTTTTAAAAACAAATCGGGAATGTCCTGTGTCCGCTACCTTAGCGAGAAAAAGTGTTACAACTATGTTTCAAAGTAAAGAGAACATAACATTTGAAAAAAAGAAAATTTAGCAAAGCATATGAAGCGTAATTTAAAAACAGCATCTAAACATTATAACCTTGTTAAATAAATGAAGAGCGCTGAAAGACTAACTAACGAAATTGCTAATGAAATCTTTCATTCAAATAAAGTTCCACTGTCTGGTAAATGCTTCGAGCCAGTGGAGGGAAATCAATCAATTGACATTGATGTTACTGTTGATGACTCCTTCTACAAAACATCTAAAGTTGGACTGAGTTGGAAGTTGCAGAAGTAAAACATCTTTTTCTTAATTTTGAATTCTACTGTATATTCCAACCATTAGATGATTAATTAACAATAACGAGCTATTAAAACATAAAAGGCCAAAAGTTATTTATGATAAATTAAGCATTTAGTCAAAATAGTTGCAAATACACAAGAGAAAAAGTACCATATATTATATCTCTTTTTTCAAAAATAACGGATTTTTGTGTTAGTGAAACAAGTAAATTACTTTCCTAGTTTTTTTTTTTCCTAGTTTTTTTTTTTCCTAGATTTCTTTCCTAGTAAGTAAATTACTTTCCTAGTCCTAGCCACATGCTTAAATAAAAACTAAACTAATTCATTGCAAATTTTAACTTGATAATGACAAATATAGAAACACGACACAAACATCACATTTTATCCGCAATCTTGAACAAACTCTTACGTATTTATTTATTTTGATGCAAAGAATGTTATGCAAACATTTTTTGAACTATTCATGCAAAAATTATAACATTATCGTCAACCGTTGTGAAATAAGAATCTTCGGTAAAAATGTAGAGTTCCTATACAGAAATTCGTCTAATGATTATGATGATGATGACTGATGATAAATTGAATAATAGTTTTTAGCTTAAGCAAGTAAAAATTAATTTTTAAACGTTTTTAGAATGATGAAAAAGTATTTTATTTAATATGTTTAGTATATATTTTAGTGATGAATAATAATTAGATGGGTAAAAATTCCAACTTTTTTATTGTCTATTATATTATAGTTTTTATATTTTTTAGCCAGCAAAAGATCGCTACTTGGTATATAAAATTTTAAATTTGATTTTTGAAATGGTTTTATATCAAATTAAAAAAAAAATTTGAGAAAATAAATGTGTAATATTAATAAGAAAAGACTATTTTTAAATTGTTGAGACTTTTTAGAATGAATTGTTGTTATTAGAGCTGAAATAGAGTTTAATCTTTTTCTTAATTTAACTGCTGCAGAGCAATTGTTAGAAAATTTAGTATTTTATTTTTTGTTGTTGTTAAAAGTTTAGTATTTCATTGATTAGAATTCGATTTTGTAGATATTGTAAACAATTTTATTTATTTTAACTATACAAGAGAATCTAATTTTGAATTTAGGAGAATTGGCATCCGGCACCAACAAGGGGAAAAACAGGGGAAAATTTAGTTATCACCATTAGAATGACAAACAAATTGGTTTGTCAGTCTAATGGTTAATTGTTGCACTTTAAAACCCTTATTTTTGTACTTAATACTTTTACTATAATTTAAGTTTTTAGTATTTTGATTTAAGTTTTTCTCTGTTGCAGGTTTTTACTTGTTGCTCAAAACAGTTTCTAATTTTATCCAGAGTTGTGTCTTGCTTGACATTAAAATCAGCCGTATTGAGTAACGGCTTTTAGTTAACATAATGATGTTACAGTTATTATTTACATTACAGTTATTATTTGTTTTTGAATATGTAAGCATGACATGACATGTAAGCAGACAATATTTGGCCCAAAAGCGAACCAGGCTCGGCTGCCGAGTTGTACCAGGCCTGGCACGCAAGCGCCGTGCCAGCGCCGGGTTGCTCATTGCTTTTTCAAAGGGTCAGTATACGCAAGCTAGTGCTGGCGCAGCAACGTTTTGCTAGCGGCGAGCCAGCATTGATTCATTTTAGGGTCAACGCTGGCAATCAGCGAACATTGCACTAAACGCCCACTATACAAAATTGTCCAATTAAACAACTTTTTTCATCAATTTTTAATAATTTTACTTAATTATATATATATATATATATACATATATAAACTATTTTAATTATATATATATATATATATATATATATATATATATATATATATATATATATATATATATATATATATATATATATATATATATATATATATATATATATATATATATATATATATATATATATATATATATATATATATATATATATATATATATATATATATATATATATACCCAACATGCTGCCTATAAAGACTTATTTAATTTCAGGTAAAGATATTGCGTGTGGAATAATAACTTTTTTGTTATAGCCATCAAAACTTGCGTCTCAGAAGGAACCTATCGCTCCTTCCCTGAAACAAGTTTTTAATGCCTATAAGTATAATTTTAAATTCTACTGCCAATATCTTTTCTCAAAATTAAATAGATATTTATAGTTAGTTTGTTAGGTATTTTTACCCCCTTCTAAACCTTTTTAATTTTTTTTTTAATTCCAATTTAGTTTATAAAGTCAATTCCTTTTGAAAAACACGAGCATGTTTTGATTCAAAAATCGAATCAAGAATCAAATCAGCAATTTAAGGTATATGAGTTAAAATATTTCTTTATATTATATATTTCAAAAGAAAAAAAATAATAGTAAAAACTCTTTTTTGGTGCTTCATGTAGTAGTTAACCTTTTAAACAATTGGTAACAATTTTAAACAATTGGAAACAATTTTTAACAATTTTTAACAATTGGTAACAATTTTTAACAATTGGTAACAATTTTTAACAATTGGTAACAATTGGTAAGAATAAAGAAAGTATTTTTTGAAAGCGCTAAAGTACCCAATTATTTAAAAATACTGCAACAAAAAGAAAATAAGTATATATTCACTTTTCCGATTCTATTCGAAACTTTGAAGTTTCACATGGCCCTAATGTGAGTATGTATGTATGCACATACATACCCACATAAATTTTAATTCTTGATGTTCATTAAAATCTTGTGAGTCACTATCATAATTTTCATCAGGTTACTTCTGTACTCTAAACATATAAGTCTAATGTTAAAATATAGTTTATAGAAATTTGTATGGTATATTATTAACACCTTAAAGTATACATTAAAAAGTATAAATGAAATACAAAATAATACCTTTAAGTATTACGATGTACGGTAAAAAGAATTTTAAGGCTAATCATTAACGGAATTAATAAGTGTATACTTTAGTCAACAAATAATAATTAAAACTTAGTGAAGTACTTGTTTTACTCAACGTCAAATTAAAAATAAAAAAATTAAAAAAGAAATATAATTAAGGTTGAATAAATATATAAAATAAATGAAAAATAAAGGTGGGGGATGATGACAATGATGATGAAAAAATACATATATATAATGAATTTTATTTAAATACATAAAAAACACAAATTTAAATAAAATTTTAGATTGCATTAACATTTAAGCAGCTCTGGTCATAGATAAATAGCAAAATAAATCAGTGAATTCTTTTTTGATATTATAATAATAACACTGTACAACAACGAAAAAAAACGGAAATGCCATTGACACTACCTTATGTATTTTGATTTGGAGATTACGAAAATAATGTCCGTTTTGTTGTGTGACTAACCAATTTTGACGGAAATTCACATTTTCAAATTTTTGATTTTCACTATGAAAGTTGTCAATGTGATTTTTATTATATTTAATAGCAGTTGTTTATGATTTATTTATTAGCATTTTTTTATCATATACTTATTTGCATTTGTTTAACCTTGTATTAGACTGAATGTAAGTTTGTTTTATTTAAAAAATTTAGCGAAGTAATATATAGATATAATACAGTGTATATTGAAACAAGAAATGCCCAGAACTTGTAAAAATCAAGCCGACAACTTTTGCTACATTTGTGGCGAAATGACTTTAAAGAGATGCAGACGAAGATTGACACCACATGTGAAAAAACTGTATGAACTATACTTTGGTTGCAAAGTCGGCGACCAGGATAAGAACTCGGCGCCTCATGCATGCTGTGTGAGGTGCGCTAGTTCACTATCGTCGTGGGCGAACAGGAGTGGTGGAGGACCAACATTTGGGGTGCCAATGGTGTGGCATGAACCCCAAAATCATTGTTCAGATTGCTATTTCTGTACTGTTAACATATCAGGTCGCAATTCTAAGGGTAAGAAAGCTATAGTGTACCCAAATCAACCTTCAGCTATTCGTCCTGTTCCTCATTCGGCTGAACTCACTGTTCCTAAACCTCCATCGGAAATCCCAAACACGGAAAGTTCTGATTCAGACAAGGATACTGATGACGATGATAGTTACGAGTTGCCAGAAGATACAGAGCGTAAACCCCACTTCATAACAGAATCTGACCTGAAAGATCTCGTTCGAGATTTGTATTTAACAAAGCAACAGAGTGAATTGCTGGCTTCACGTCTCCAGGAGTGGCATCTGTTGGCTGGTGATGCAAGAGTGTCGTCATTTAGAAAGCGATCACGGGAACTGCAGCAATACTTCTCTATGGATAAAGAACTTTGCTTCTGTAATGACATCAGTGGATTGTTTGATGATCTAGGAATACAATACGATTCATCTATGTGGAATTTGTTTATTGACGCATCATGTTATAGTATTAAGGCAGTATTACTGCATACTGGAAATGTGCTGCCTTCCATTCCCATAGCACATTCGGTAACCCTGAAGGAAAACTATGTGAATATATCACTTACTCTGGACAGAATTAAATACAGAGATCACAGATAGTCCATATGTGCAGATTTGAAAGTTGTTGCTATACTAAATGAATTGCAGGCTGGTTTTACTAATTACATGTGTTTCCTCTGCAAATGGGATAGCAGGATGAGATCAGAACATTATATGAGGAAATGTTGGCCAACGAGAAACATTTGAGGTTGGTTCCCATAACGTCATTCATGAACCTCTTGTGGATACAGAGAAGATCGTCTCGCTAGATCACGACAAACCAGCATTTCAATATTTGCAGACCAAATTTCCTCAAATCAGTGACGCCAAAATTAAAGAGGGCATTTTGGTGGGGCCCCAAATACGAGAACTGATGCTGGATGAAACGTTTTCGGTAACGATGGATCAATATGAACTTGCAGCATGGGATGCATTCAAACGGGTGTGCCAGGGATTTCTTGGAAAACATATTGCACCAAATTACGCTGATTTGGTAGACAGATTAATTGCATCCTATCAACAACTGGGTTGTAACATGTCGCTGAAGCTCCACTTTCTTTATTCCCATCTTTCCTTCTTCTCTGTCAATGGAGATGTATATGATAAAAATGGCGAGCGCTTTCATCAGAGTATTGCCACAATGGAAAGCAGATAAAAGGGAAAGTGGAGCCCCGCATGCTTGCAGATTACTGCTGGAATTTGCACCGCGATGAACCCAATGCAGCATTCAAACGCCAGGCTAAATACAATTAAATACAAGTAAACAATTTGTGTTACAAGTGATAATAAACATGTTCATACACTTATTCATATGTATAGAAAAATGCATCTTACGTTACATCTTTAAATCGTTATTTCAAAAAATTGTGACGTGCTACAGCATAACTGATTACATATTTGGAATCAACACGTCTGAATTAATAAAGATAACCTAATTTGGTTCTTGTTTTTTTCAAAAAGTTAAAAATTGTTGTACAGTGTAATTATCATAATATCACACAAGAATTCACTGATTTATTTTGCTGATCTCTGACCAGAGCTGCTTAAATGTTAATGCTTGTTAATGTAAATGCTATGACATTAAATGTTAATGTAAATGCTATGACCAGAGCTGCTTAAATTATAATCATGCTGAGAAGATCAAAATGCTAAATCACCCTCTAGTTCATCTATTACAATATTCTTATCACTTATCTGAATCGTTGTCAGATAAAGCTTCAAATTTCACTAATTTCATCATAAATTTGATAAGAAATATTGAGGCTATTATCCAGAGGAGTGGTGTTGAAAGGTTCATTATCTGAAGTGTTCAACTTTTTGCAATTGCTTTAAACGACTGTTTTAGGCAAGCGTCAAGTGGCTGAGGAAAATAAAACCCAGTTTTACCTATGTAAACCATAGTTATAGGCTCCATCAATAACCATTTACCCTTGATTGATTTCGGACAAAAAATAAATAAAAGTTCAATTAAAATAAATTTAACTTTTTCTCGAATTTTCTTTTCTTTCAGATCAATAACTTATAACTAAAACCAAGATTACTAAATATATAGGATGTGATTTAATGAAAATTATGTACTTGAATGAAAACATAAATATATTTTTTATAAAATTAAATTTAAAATAAAAAATAAAATTTGCATCTACATTTTGCGTAATGCATTTTTGCACCTTTGGCGAGCCATTGATGATACGCTTATGGTCCGGCAATGGCTCGGTTTTTCTGGTTCGCCAGCTAAGGCCCTTAACTGGATCACATGTGTTGTGCCGGACCTGGCTAGCCAGCTCTGGCCCATTAATGTACTGCTGATTGGGTACTTTGTTTGATAAGCACTAAAACTATTTTTTAGAATAAATATAATTAATATTAAAACTCACTCATAAAGAAATGCTGCAATTGAAGCTAATTTTATTTTTGGTTAACATAAATTTTCTTTAAGTAATGACTATGCTGACAAAAACCTTACAGGCGATTAAAAAGAAACTATTACAACTGACGAAAAAGAAATTGTTCAGGAAAATCACATTTTAGATGAAATATAATTTCAAAGAATGTTGAAGAGTAAACCTCTAGTTGTAGATGCTGCTCAGCAACGTAAACCCGAAAATATTCGCCAACCAATTAGCCCAACAAGTTTTGCAGCTTAGCTTTACGGCCAAAGTATTGATATTCCATTTAAAATCTTTATAAACACAGAAATTTTTAGAATAATTGTCAACTGCAATAATGCTAAAACTCGTAGAATAACAGGCCTTGCGATAAAGCGTCGGGCGATGTGAATTTTACGTCGTCCAAGAGCGATTTTGCGTGTAGCTAGGGCTATTTGGGCTATATGTTTTTACATTTTAAAAAACGAAACATTCCAAAACATTTTTAAATAATAACATTTCTTCATTAATGATTTAAAATAGTTTTGCGGTAATTAAGTAAATTGGTGCAGTTAATGTCGATAAATATGAAAAGCAAATAAAAAGAATTGAATGAAGTCAAAAATCGAGTCGTGCTTATGCGTCGCGCAGTTTTTATTCATCACAAGGCCTGGAATAAAACTACAAGGATGGGTTGAAACAAAACTAAATGAGCTTTATAAGTTTATTGCAGTTCCTTTCTATGCTGGAGTTTCCCATTCTAAAAACTAAAGAGATTTAGAGTAAACTAGATGGCAACCTGATATTTTCGGATTCAATCCATAGAGATCAATTGGTTAACTTACGACAACGCATTTGATTTGATGAGAGAGAAATAAGAAACCAAATACGGTTTGAAAACAAGTTTGCATCTTTAAGAAATATAACCGAAATGTTTATTAACAAATGTATGAGCAACTACAATTCAAGTACATATTTTTCTCTCGATGAGCAACTAGTTACATTTAATGGACGTTGTCCATTAAGATCTTCATACTAAGCAAGGAAATTATGGAAAGACTATATGGATTTTAAGTGGTGTTGAAACCTCATACTGCACAAACGCACAACCGTATATTGGTAGAGTAAATTGAATACGTGATCTTGGATAAGGCATACGAGTTGTTCTTGAACTAACTGATCATTTAAACGAAAGTGGTAGATAAATAACAGCTGATAATTTGTAAAAATAATTTTTTTACAAATTATCAAATTTTTACAAATTACAAATTACAAAAAAACGACGCATTAATATTATTATAAACCTTCCATCACAGTAATGACATTATGATGGACCATAATGAAAAATCATATATTATACTAAGTAACAAAAAATATTCAAGTTGAGTTAACATTTTAGACCAAGTTGTTAGATGCTACACGAGTCGCTGAAAGAGTAACTGATGGGTATTTACAATGTTTTGTAATATTTTGGATATTGCAACTTAGAATTCATCCAAATTGTAAAAATGAGGCTTCCATAGAAGAAGAGAAGTTTTAAAAGAATTATAAAAAAGTTATTATTAAACCATTTGATGAAAATTAACTTATTAAACCATTTGATGAAAATGACGATCTTCCACAAATAGCTGCAAATTATATGTGCCCTTGCTTGTAAGACTTGTAGCAAAATATTCTAAATAAGGCAATTATTGCAATGTTTGCAATAATTGCCTTATTTATAAGATATGTTTTGTTTTTATTTGAATAAATTGTATCAAATATCACTTTTATTTTGTTAAAAGCACGCATTTTAATTTAAAAACTTAAACTATTTGGTCTAAAAACATATATTTTTAGTTGGAATAGTTTGATACCCCAACTGTCCTTAACGAAACTTTTTCTCCCGTCATTTAAGGGGTTTAAATAAGTTTATATCGGTAAGTCAGGAAAACTTTATTGTATTAAGGTAGATTTCAGAGAAAGTTGTTTAGCTACCCTATGATTTAATTTTAAATTAAAAAAAAACAATTCAAAAAATGTAAGATGACAAGGAACTGAGACGTTAAAATACTTTCACACAAACTGAACTGGCTTTAGTCAATATACTAAAAGAATTAACAAGAAAATTAATTTTTAAAGGAAAACTAATACTTTCTTCCTTAGTTTGGCATTGACTGGTTAAACAATTTTTTGTATTGCTAGACATTTGTCATTTTTGAAATCTAGACAAACCAATACTTTTCTCAATATTTTATATATACTAAAGGTGAATGAAACAAAAACATTACTTAAGAATAATTTATACTCATTTATTCAAAAGTATTACTTTATAGGGCATAACCTTAGCAGTAATTTTTAATTCACAAGCCCTGTTTTAACAATTTTTAAACTCAATTAGATTCAATTAAATTTATTTAGCCTTATTATTAGTTATTATGGAACATTTATTTATCAAAAGATACAAAATGATGTTAATTATGTTAAATCATCAAAACAAGATTTTAGTCTTCAAAGGCTGAAATTACTTAGTGAGCTTGAATTCGTCGAGAAACTGATTGTCATTGATCTAGCATGCATGCAAATTGTTACAAAATCAACCTGATGAAAATTGGTATAACTTATATATGTGATAATTATTAGAATACAATTATTTTTTAAATGATAAAGGAATGCTAACAGTTTTTATATGGCTTGTTGAGCACAGTACAGGATATGTAGTTTAAATTTGCAGACACTCATTTTTTAAAAAACTCGACATCATTGATTAATTCAAAAAGTTACAATATAGAAAACTAATATATGCATACATATATATATATGTATGCATATATTACATACATATATTACATACATATATATATATATATATATATATATATGTATGCATATATCTTATCTTAAGTACTGCAGAGATGATTTATTATATAATTGCTTGCGTACTTTTAAGAAAAATGAAGATCTTTTATCTTCAACGAAATAAATAATGTAATTCAAAATCAGGATATATAATCAAAATCTTTTTAAAAAGTCTCGAATGCTGAAATGAGACCAAGTAAGCTAAAAGCTACATTTCATTCTGTCATTTGCAATATTTGAAAATGTTTTTGTCAGTTTAACATTGCTCACGAAAGCCTTAGATGCTTGAAAGGATTCGTAGAAGGCGCTAATAATTGGTGGGGATCTTCAAAGATATTTAGCGTAAATGTTGTTCAATGTGCAAACATTCATTTTTACGTGAGTTTGTGGCCCACATAGAATATTTTTAACTTCGTGTAACAAGAAATGGTACCACAAGAGAAGTTCTCTGTTTAAAATTGTTGTAATGTACCGGTAGGTTCTCTAACAGAGCATTGAGGTATTTTACTTAACACTGCTTTTTTGTAAGTATTTTTGAGAAATTTTTTTATCTTAGTGGCTCACTGTTTATTTACAAACCGCAGTTGTAGGCAATAACGAATATTTAATTGATTTAAACACCACAAACAATTTTTAAACTGTAAAGTATCAAAAACCTAATTGTTTTTTTTAATAAGTTTAAAATTAAATATTAATAATGGAGATGTTTCACACATTTCATACAGGACAATTTAGTTCCCTCCAATGGTACAACTTTAACGCAATTCGTACCTCTTAAATGGTACGACTTTTACACAGTTATATTACTTTTTAAAGCAACCTATACGAAATGCTTATTCTTTAATGGTAAAAGATTGGAAATCCATGGAAAAGAACATACCCATATCATCCTTGGTGAATTCTGCAGTAGGAGAATATATTTCAAAGCAAGAAAGCACAGTTGCGTTTGGTGTTTTAATACCAAGAAAAAACGATTTGGTCCTGTACGCAAATCCTGAAATTACAAATTTCAAATATACCATCTCAAAATAATTACTTACTATGCTAATGCCATATCAAACATTTAATTGAAAATGCCATATTGTACTTTTATTGCGAAGACTTGATACTAATTTTAATTTATCACCGGATATTGATATCAATATATTCTGAAACACCCATTTAAAACCTACATAGTCGAAATATAATATAATAGAAATATATCATAGCAAAAAGGCATAATCAATAGCAACAACTAAGATTGTTCATTAACTTATTGATTCAAAAATACGCGAATTACAAATGAATTTTAGACCTAGCGAACTTGAAACGTTTAAGAAAATCTAATTTGGCAAGAATTATCTAACAACAGGAAAAAAAGATATTATAAATAAAAGAGTGCTACATCCTTCTTATATGTGTGAGTTGGGTTGAAATTTACGGAAGCAAGGTATTGTGGAAGAATTGATTTTTTCTAATGATAAACAAGTTCGAGGTGCCATTTTAAAAACTTGTATAAATGGGCATAATAAAACGTCCAGTACAGCGTTTAGTTCCTTTTTAAGTAGTCATGATAAAATCTCAGAAAAAGTTATACTGTATGAACCCAAATTATCGAGAAGGATAGCTGCTGTTACGGGAGAACTAAAAAGAAAGTTTAATACTTAAGAAGAGCTGGGACCATTTTTTAAAAAGAAAGTTTAATACTTAAGAAGAGCGGGACCATTTTTTCACTTGAAGTCATAAATATAATAAAAATAAATAATCACGCTTCTCAAGGCCTACATTTACCTTGTGATGATACAATAATGCTCTGTGGAACAAGGTCTTGGTTGGATGTGGACTGTATTGATGTAATAAAATACTTGTTGTATTTCACTTCTTGTATTGATGTTCTTTGATAAAACACTTTGATAAAACTCACTTCGATAAACTGTCTTGATAAAACTGACTGATTGACTTCCATACTACTGACTGAATTACATGTCGGTTTACAAGTCTTTTATATAGTTAAATGAACCTCTGTGAACCTGTTCTGGAAGATTCTAGATGCTACTTTCCGATGTTTCTAGAAGCTTCTGTATGCGTAGAAGTTTCTAGAAGCTTCTGTATGCATTCTGTATGTTTCTAGAAGCTTCTATATACGTTATATTTCTGTTGTCAGAAATATAACGTATATAGGATGGATATATATGTATATTGTGAGTATAATATGTATATTAGATATATACAGATAATAGAGTAAATATAGAATATATTATGTGTATAGAAATATGTATGTATATCCAGGATTATAATATGCGTGATTTTTATATGAATGCTATATATGCTTGTAGATTTTGTAATGAGTATAATATAGTCAGTCATAAAGGAATACAATGGTTACCATAACTTAATAAAAATATTAAAATTTATAATTTATATTGTTATTAAATTATATATAAATTTCTTTTTACACATTATATGTACCTCCCAATAGGAATACCGATGTATTTGTTAATCCATAGGAGAACGCAAACTAAATTTTGATTTATATTAGTTTAGTGCTGCACACTCCTACATAAAAAAGAGGAGATAAGTTCCCCTATCTGGCAAATTTTATTCAAAATTGTTAAGAAGCTGCCTAAAAAGTGCAGCTTTTTAAATTTAATTTTCATTTTTTCTTATTCCTATTTCGTTGAGAAGGACAAAATATTGATTTTTCGTAAGTATTAGATCAAATATAACAAAATTATACTTGATTTAGATAAAAAGCCGCTTTAAATTGAGAGCTAATATTGAAAGAAAAAGATTTCAATTTTTTTTTTAAATAATATTTAAAAACAAAAACTTAAAACCTCCTATCTTTATATATACCATTGTTTACTTAAAATTTTAATAAAATAAAATATTAAATGTTATATGTTAACTGGAGTATTAATAATTAGATATTTTTTTCAAATTACTCACTTGTATATTGATAGATTGCTTTAAAATCAAGTTTAACTTGATTGCTTTCATTTGATATTTGAACAGTTGTTTTTTATTTATGTCGAGAGATGGCTCTGGCTTACTGATTATTATAGTCTCATACGTGGAATAATATATCTATTAAACCTTCTTTTAATTTATTTTAATACTTTTTATTTAATTTTTTAGTCTAGAGGTAGACACACTGTTTTTTAACAAAACGAGTATACTAATACATCTTGAAAAATAATCTGATACATCTTGAAATAAAAATATGATAATAATGAGCAATCAGCTGACAGGTGACAGCACACACCCAGAATTTCGTTGACAAGTGCCATTTTGCAGCGGAAAGAACAAGTGCAACTTTTTTGGTTTGTTTCATTTACTTAAGTCTGGTCCGTGTCAACGTCACAGAAGTTTTTTGATAATTAAAGGAAATATCAAGAAGTTTGCAGAAGTTCCAAAATCATGCTGAAGCTTCTAGAAGTTTCCGGATGAAGCATCTAGAAGCATCCAGAAGTATCCAGAAACGTTCAGAAGCATCCAGACGCATACAGAAGCTTCTAGAAACATCGGAAAGTAGCATCTAGAATCTTCTAGAACAGGTTCACAGAGGTTCATTTAACTATATAAAAGACTTGTAAACCGACATGTAATTCAGTCAGTAGTATGGAAGTCAATCAGTCAGTTTTATCAAGACAGTTTATCGAAGTGAGTTTTATCAAAGTGTTTTATCAAAGAACATCAATACAAGAAGTGAAATACAACAAGTATTTTATTACATCAATACAGTCCACATCCAACCAAGACCTTGTTCCACAGAGCATTATTGTATCATCACAAGGTAAATGTAGGCCTTGAGAAGCGTGATTATTTATTTTTATTATATTTATGACTTCAAGTGAAAAAATGGTCCCGACAGTCTGTATATAGTCTATACGTCGACCGGCCGGAAAACGCACCGATTTACGTTACTGCCATAAGACCGTGAAGCATGGTTGGAGGCAACGTAATGTCTAGGGGTGTTTTTCTGCTAAAGGTCTAGGTCTAACACATTGAATAGATGGAATAATGGACCGTTTCATGTATAAAAATATCCTGAAAGATGTTATCTTACTTCATGCTGAATGGAATATGCCAATAAAATGGGTTTTTTAGCAAGACAACGATCCGAAACACACTGCAAAAGTAGTCAAGCAGTGGTATATATATATATATATATATATATATATATATATATATATATATATATATACCACTGCTGGTATATATATATATATATATATATATATATATATATATATATACCACTGCTGGTATATATATATATATATAAATATATATATATATATATATACCACTGCTTGACTACTTTTGCAGTGTGTTTCGGATCGTTGTCTTGCTAAAAAACCCATTTTATTGGCATATTCAGCATGAAGTAAGATAACATCTTTCAGGTATATATATATATATATATATATATATATATATATATATATATAAATATATATATATATATATATATATATATTCAGTATGAAGTAAGATAACATCTTTCAGGTATATATATATATATATATATATATATATATATATATATATATATATATATATATATATATATATATATATATATATATATATATATATGTATATAAATATATATATATATATAAATATATATATATATATATATATATATATATATATATATATATATATATATTGATGCATTTTCCATAAAATAGTGGTTCGTTTAGCAAAACATTGTTTGTTATAAATATCATAGAAATAATGTCATAGAAAAAAGGACAAGAAAG
>NC_061159.1:55106303-55108803 GCF_022113875.1 Hydra vulgaris
TGTCTGACTTGTGCCAATAGTTTAATTTCTCCGAAGACTTTATCCACTGATCATGAGTATTCTATATTTTGCAGTTCATCGTGGAAAAGTTTTACAACTTTTAAAAATCGAGGTGGTTTAATCTTTCCATCCTGTAGTGTTTTAAAGATTGTTGAAAAATGTGAGCACGTTTTTAAAGTTTTGGTGTGTGGGGCAGACCCCCATAATTTAAAAATATCTTCTAAAAAAAATCTTAAAACCTATCTGGTGCACTTTATAAATCAAAAACTTGCAAATGACGCACTGTTTACTGAACTAAATATGGATGATTTAGAACATGAGATTTTGACTGAAGACATGCATTCTTCACAGCTTTTAAAAAAAATTATAGAAAAATATTTAACATTGCGTCTACACTCATATGGTCAGCTGTACACTAGAAATGAGTTGCATAAAGGAAAGATTGGATTACAGCAACAGTCCAATAAGCTTGTTTTGTTCAAAGGTTTATGAAAAATTACAATAATAATATTCAATATTATTTGTAAGCTATTTATGCCAAAAAATAAAATTAATTCTTTAAAACAAAAATTTTATTATTTCTGAAAATTCCTTAACTGTAACTGTTAACTGTGTGTTACAGTTTTTTGAACTAATTTAAATTTTTTAATTGAAAATCTACATTAAAAATAAAAATTTATACCTATTTATATCAGCAACACTTTTGATTTATTTTCATAATGAAATATGTGTTCTTTTATAACAATAACTTAAAGGGGTCCAATAGGGTACTTTTAAGTTACAGTTGTAAAAGTCAAAAACATATTTTTTGCCAACATATATTTATATTTGCCAAGTAAAAATGTAATATCTTTGTATTATATAATAACTTCTAACTTTCTTTATCTACAAACGCTGTTTTTAAATAACAGTTTATAAATAGATATTTTTAACATTTAAAAAGTTAACATCGCCAAAATGTTTTTTTCTTTGCTGCGGCTACCGGCTTTATAACCTTCAAAAACTTGCTTCATATTTTTTTACGGAATTTATACGAAGTTAGACATCTAGTTAAATATATATCATTGGTTTAACCATTCTACTTTTTAAAAAATATATATGTTGATATAAAGTTCTAAAAAATAACACAAGAAAATATATTCTTACAACACTTATGCCTTGCACGCTTCACTAAAATTGTCGAAGTTTTTCATTACAAGATCAGTGCCGTAAATCGATAGATACGCGCATTGCTACAGGTAGTAAAAGTTAGTTGGTTTGAGGTATAATAATAAAAAAAATTTGAATATTTCTAGCAAAAAAATGAGTTTAAAAAAAAAATCATCATAATTTTTTGTCTCAGCCAAATTTCTAATAAATAGATAAGGGAAAGAACTTATTTTAAATCATAAGAAACTTTAATATAAACAAATTATATTCAATATGCATTTTACATCGTATTTAATATTAATGTATACATACATAGTAAATATAATGTAAAATGTAAAGCAAACTAGATATATTTCGTCATAAATTCCAATGAATATTTACATTTAAGACGAAAATGAACTTAAATTAAGTTCATTAAATCAAAAGGTAAAGTCAAAGTTATAAAGGAACATGAAAAAGTTTTTTGTAGTGCAAATATGTAAAAATGTTGAATAGTTTTTATTGGAAAAAAATTTAAGATTTATAAAGATTATAACACTATTTACTAACACTATTTTAGAAAAAAGTGTAAGTAAATAGTGTAATAAATAATATAAAAAATAGATAATAAATAATTAAAAGTTTAATTATACCGTATTACTATTAATATTATTATTAGTAGTCATATAAAAGCTAGGTAACATTTAGACAAATTATATTTAAAATGCCAAATTTTACTTTGGTTAAAGTTTAATTTTTATAATTCAGTTATTTATTTATTTTTCACTTATAGGAGTATAAAACAATGTCATCAAAAAAAAAGTCTTTCAAAAGTAACGTTTAGAAATACTTTAAAGTGTCTAAGAAAGATATTTGTTTTTAGCGTATGCCTTTAATGCAAAGCATTACTTTCTAGAGGCGGAAGTTGTCCTAAAACATTTACCACAAGTGCAATTAGACGCCATTTAAAAATAAAACACCTTGAAGAATATATATTAGCAGAAGAGTCTGATAAAAAAAGTGTTTAAAATTTATCCCCTCCATCGAGTAATAATCAAGTTAAAAATTAATTAACATTACAAGATAGTAATAGTTAAAAAAGCGTTATGGGATAATAATGGTCATTGAGCAATCGAAATCCACTATCGTATTAAGGAAATGACGGCTTTAGATTTGACCATATACAATTGCAGAAGACCTAGGTTTTAGAAAGTTAATAAAAGAAATGTATCCAAATTATCAAATACCCAGTAGGGGTTATTTTAGTGAAAATGTTGTTCCTCAAATATAATATGAGCTACAGATGAACAAGGCGATCCGGGACACTGGAAAACGATTTCAGAGGACCCCACCACGAGACCAATATTTAAAA